>JXTB01000261.1:77410-195823 GCA_002914805.1 Parasponia andersonii
ATTACAAAGGCTTAATTATTATAAGCAAAAATTATGGCAAAGCAAAAAAGAAGATCAAAAGAAAAAATTACAAATATATTTTAAAAAAAAAGATTATTCACAAAGAAGCCTTAAGTAGACAAACAGAGAAATAAATAATGATTAGTCATGCGAAAAAAAATATTTTGAGGTCAAGATCCAATAAATTATTTAATACAATAAATTGGAGATCAAAAGAGATGAGGTTTCTCAAATTATTTAATACAATAAATTGGAGATCAAAAGAGATGAGGTTTGAGAAGATTAAGAAGATAAACATGGTGCCTGAGAATTTGAAGGTAATTTCGTCTTTTAAATTAATAATTTTAATTGAATTGTTTTTTTTTTTGTTTGTCTTTCTATTAAATAAAGGGGTGCTAAAATATCACATTGGGGTGTCAACATAGCTATTGTTTTTTTTATTATGATAAAAGTACCAAAAAAACCTCCCAATTTAACTTTCACAAATACTGAAGTTCGTGACGTAAGTACGCAACTACAGTGGTTGCCAGACTTGTGAAAAAAAAAAGTCACTCAATTTTTTTTTTGGATAAAGATTGGGATATTAAAATCTTGTACCAAAAATTTACATGATGTATTATCATTATTAGACACATAATTTTAAATAATATGATCTCATTTAAAAAAAAAAAAATAGTTGAAATAAATGTCACCTTATCTTATACCTCTTATCTGATGTAAACTTATACCTCTTATCTAATGTAAATATTTGGTGTAAGATATTAATGTCCAAACATTATACTTTACTGCATCAAATAGAACAAAAACTTGAGGCCACCCCGTATACCGAGGGACTTTGTCCCCCAAAATGCTACGAGGGACTTTAGAAAAAGCAAGGAAAAAAAAGTAGTCTATAGCTTTTTAAAAGAACAATATTTATCTTTTTCTTATTATTTCATAAGACACCACGAGTATTTAATCTAAAACGGCATACATAAATCTTCCAAGAAAACAGAATAAAAAAAGTAGTCTTTTTGTCACTATTCTGTCTACTCTCCTCACATTCTTTTCAGGACCACATACTAAATTAAAATTTAAAACTTATATATTACTTATTATATCCCTTATTAGTCTGATATTATCCCTAATTTGTTTTTTTTTTCTTTTCTTTGCCCACAATATTATTGAATTATTCTGTATATCAATCAGAATTAATTACAAAATATTACAATTATATATTTATAATTAATTAGGAGATATTTATAATTAATTAGAAGATATCAATTAGTCCTATAAATTGTAATCTTTTTTCAGAATCAAAATGAGAGGAAAAAATCATTCTTTTCATGGTATCAGAGCAGATACGATTCTAATACCAGACCAAAAAAAAAAAAAAAGTTCAGCAAACCAGACTCCGTTGCAGACCCCGTTGCCGACCCTGTTCAGCAAACCAGACCTTCACCTGTGCACATCTTAGACCCAGCCCCCATTGCCGAGGCCACCTCGTCGAGTCTTGCACTGCACCACGCCGACGTCCCCGTGCCGAGTCCTGCACCGCACCTCACCATCTCACTAGGCCGCACCGCGCCACCTGATGCCCAGACCTGATCTGTGCCACCTCGCAATCGACTGCCGCATCACCTCTGTGAGTCCTCAAAACCACAGTGCCATGCCTCAACCCGCGCCTCAGTGTTGTGTCTCAGTCCTTGCCGTAACCTAGCCAACGCCTTACAGTATCTCAGCCCGTGTTGCCTCAGAACTGAACTTTACTGCCACCGTCAAGTTCAGGACGCCAAGCCAGAATCGTAGAAAAAAAAATAAAAATAAAAAAAAATGAGTGAACAAACTGAATCCTCAGAAATAAAATCTATTCCAGTTCTCATTCAGTCTAAAGGTGCCTTTAATGCCGGTATTCTACTTACCGAAACAAATTACGATATCTAGTCTCAATTGATGAAGATGCATATTGCTGAACGAGAAAAACTTTTATATATCATGGGCAAAGCCGCTTCACCTTCTGTGTCGGACAAGAAATATGAGAAATGGTATGCTGAAAATCAGAAACTGAAGCGATGGCTTCTGATGTCTATGACTCCTGACATTATGAAACGTTATCTCCGTATTCCCACTGCCCGTGAAATCTGGAATGTTTTATCCAAAGCCTTTTATGATGGAACTGATGAGATGCAAGTCTACTCCCTGCATCAGAAAGCCTTCTCAGCCAAACAAGGTACCAAATCGCTTTCTGCTTATTATGGAGAATTAACTAAAATATTTCAAGAACTCGACCATCGTGATAGAGTAGTCATGAAGGATCCTGACGATGTGATAGCATACTGATAGTCGATTGAACGCACTCGAGTCCACATATTTCTTGCTGGATTAGATACCAGTTTTGATCAACTTCGGCGAGAAATTTTACGTCGCAAGTCATTCCTAGGTCTGGAAGAATGTTATTCCTTAGTCCGTCGTGAGAGCTTACAATCCACTACTTTCCATGAGGAAACTACCAAACCTGAAGCTTCCGCACTACTCTCTCGACAATGACCCAGTCAAACATCGCAGGATCACCCCAAACCCACCAACTCGAAGAATTCCACCTTCGAAAAAGGCTCCTTGAAATGCACTCATTGCAATCAAAAAGGTCATACCAAAAATCGGTGCTTCGAGTTGATTGGATATCTAGACTGGTGGGACCCAGCACGTCATCGGAATGCTAAGAGACCATCTTCAACAGCTCTCACTCAAACAAAAGCAGCCGATGTTCCATCTACTTCATCAGCACTAGTAACCACCACTGGAGAAGGTAAGGTTTTAAATATTACTGCACCTGTTTTGAATAATACATGGATAATTGATTCTAGTATCACTGATCATATGACATTTGATGTGCGACATGTTTCTACCCTGAAACCTTCATCCAGGAACTTTGTTTCTACTGCTAATGGTAATACTAACGCAGTTGTTGGCGAAGGGTCATCCAATCTTACTAAAACTTTACACCTAGATTCTGTATTACTGGTACCTTCCTTAAACTATAATCTTCTCTCAGTTTCTCAAATCACTACTACCTTGTCCTATGTGGTTATTTTTGGTCCTAACTCTTGTGTATTTAAGGATATTCAAACTCAACAAACGATTGGTTATATTATTAAGAAAGGGATGTTGTACTACTTGGAACTAGAGTCAACAGAATCAAACAAACTTCAACAAGCTCTAGCCGTGAAGAGCACTACTTCCTCCAAGAAGATGACTGAGATTTAGCTTTGGCATCGTCCTTTGGGCCTTCTATCTTTTGGTTATTTAAAACGGTTGTTTCCTACTTTGTTTAATGATTTGGATATGTCTATTTTTAAATGTGATGTTTGTACACTTGCAAAAAGCCATCGTGCTTCATTTCATTTAAGTTTAAATAAAAGTCCAAGTCCATTTATGGTTATTCACTCCGATATTTGGGGTCCCTCCAAAGTTCCTACGTTAGGAGGAGCTTATTGGTTTGTTACCTTTATTGATGATTATACTCGGATGACTTGGTTATGTTTGATGAAATCCAAATCAGAGATTATAGTATTATTTCAGAAGTTTTATAATACTGTACATACATAATACAATACTAAGATTCAAGTACTTCGAAGTGATAATGGGGGAGGATATCGTAGTACTGAACTCCAATATTTTTCGGACTCTCATGGCTCCATTCATCAAACCAGTTGTCCGGATACACCACAGTAGAATGGTGTTACTGAACGAAAAAACAGACACCTATTAGAGGTTGTTCGCACTTCACTCATTGAAGTACACATGCCCCCCCAGCTACTGGGGCAAAGCTCTTTTCCCTGCTGCCTATCTCATAAATAGGGTTTCATCAAAGTCACTCAACTTCCAAACACCATTTCAAGCACTTATAGATGCTGTTGTTGCACCCACAGTTCCTAATCTAACTCCTCATGTCTTTGGTTGTATTACCTACGTTCATCTACCCAAAGATCAACAGAGTAAGTTAATGCCTAGAGCCTTGAAATGTGTTTTTGTTGGATATGCTCTACATCAAATAGGGTATCGATGATATCACCCTCCCACTAGGCGTATGTTCATCACTATGGATGTTGTCTTTCATGAAGATACAATGTATAACTCTACGTCTGAATTTCAGGGGGAGTATCTTGATAAAATTCAAACTTTTGAAAATAATCTTATGACAGATACGGAGGAGATAAAAGTTGATGTGGCGGAAATATCTGATAAAGGTGATTTAGATACGAGTGGTCAAAACTTAGATATAAGTGGTAATAAATATCCAGAAAATCAGGAAACTTCTGAGACTATAGAAGTCAAGCTACAGTCTCTCCCAAGTAATATACTAAACCAATCGTTAGCTGATGATACTCCTTATACAGTACCTGAGTCATCTAGGAGATAGTTACCATAACGTCACACAAGAGGTATTCCAAAACCAACTTATGAACCTGAGTTGTCTAGTAAAGTAAGATATCCCATGAGTCATTATGTGTCAACACATCAATTGTCAAAAACAAATCAGTCATTTATAAATCAATTATCTACTGTATCTATTCCTAACAGTGTGCAGGAAGCCTTAACTAACCCAAGGTGGAAAGCCGCAATTAATGAAGAGATGGCCTCCTTACAAAAGAACCAAACATGGGAGCTCATAGATCTTCCTACAGGAAAGAAATCAGTTGGGTGTCGATGGATTTTTTCTGTAAAATACAAAGCTGATGGTACGATTGAACGCTTCAAAGCAAGATTGGTGGCAAAGGGATATACCCAGACTCATGGAATTCACTACACTGACACTTTTGCGCCTGTAGCAAAAATCAACACGGTCCGAGTTTTGTTATCCTTAACAGCAAATTTCGGATGGCCACTATAGCAATTTGATGTAAAGAATACCTTTTTGCATAGAGAACTATCTAAAGAAGTCTACATGGATCTTCCCCCAGGGTGCATGGTGATAGAAAAGCAAAGACAGAAGGTGTGTAAATTGAAGAAGTCATTATATAGTCTTAAGCAATCTCCTAGGGCCTGGTTTGGAAGATTCACAAAATCTATGGTAGCATTTGGTTATCATCAGAGTAATTCATATCACACTCTATTCTTGAAAAAGAAAAATAGTAATATTACCGCACTTATTGTTTATGTTGATGACATGGTGGTAACAGGAAATGATCCAGTTGAAAGAAAGGCCCTACAAGAAAATCTGTCCAAAAATTTTGAAATGAAAGATCTAGGCTTCTTAAAATACTTTCTGAGAATTGAAGTATCTCGATCTCAGAAAGGTATTTTCTTGTCTCAAAGGAAATATGCTTTGGATCTTTTGGAAGAAACTGGGATGTCAGCATGTCAACCAGTAAATACACCAATTGAGAAAAGATTAAAATTACGTGTTGAAGCTAATCAAGTCCCAGCTGACAAAGGAAGATACCAAAGACTTGTTGGCAGATTGATGTACTTAGCACACACAAGACCGGATCTTGCATATGCCTTGAGCATCGTCAGCCAATTTATGCATAATCCAGGTGAGTAGCACATGAATGCAGTCATGCGAATTTTGAGATACTTGAAATCCGCTCCAAGAAAAAGAATTATTTTCTCTAGGAAAACAAAGGAACAAACCATCGAGGTATACACTGATGCAGACTAGGCTGGTGATAAAACTGACATGCAATCTTCTTCAGGATATTTTACCTTTGTAGGTGGCAATCTCATTACTTGGAGGAGCAAGAAAAAAAGTGTCGTTGCTCGCTCAAGTGGTGAAGCAGAACTTAGGGGGATGGCTCTTGGAGTTTGTGAAGGATTGTGGCTAAATATTCTTCTTCAGGATTTAGGTTATTTATCAAATAAGCCAATCCGGTTATACTGTGATAACAAATCTGCTCGTGATATGGCCCATAATCCAGTTCATCATGATCGAAAAAAGCATGTCGAGACTGATCGATTTTTTATCAAAGAGAAATTGGAGAAAAGAAGTCTAGAATTACCGGTAATTCGATCAGAAGAACAATTAGCAGATATTCTGACCAAAGCAGTCTCAAATCGCACACTTTCAAAATTTATGGACAAGTTGGGCATGATAGATATCTATGCACCAACTTGAGGAGGAGTGTTGAATTATTCTGTATATCAATCAGAATTAATAACAAAATATTACAATTATATATTTATAATTAATTAGGAGATATTTGTAATTAATTAGGAGATATCAATTAGTCCTATAAATTGTAATCTTTTTTTAGAATCAAAATAAGAGGAAAAAATCATTCTTTTCAAATATCAACCTTTTTCCTTCTCCCTTTTCTTCTACACTATCATGCCTATTATCCAGTCCCTCTTTTATATTCCTCATCTTCTTCGTTTTCTCCTGTGATTCACATCTTTGTTCAACCATTTAAAAAACTCATAATTTTTCTTTTACTTCTATTACATTAACATGAATTTCTAGAGGCAATATTAGTAATAGAAGGATTGTCACGACCCAAAATCCAATACTGTGACTTTTGGTAATTTTGTGTATAAATTAATATAAATAAAAAATTTTATAAAATTCAGAGAAAATTAAATACTTGAATTTTTCATTTTAGTCATTGAATCATTAGAAATTCTATTAAAAAAAATGAGCACATCTTTAGATTAGTTTATTGAGAAAGATACGCCAATCAAAATTCAAAAAAACATAGTTAATTTGTACAAAAACTTGGTTTGATAAAAACTTTAATGTTGATTAAAATGAAGTCCACAAATCGTGAGTCGAAAAGTCCAAAAATTGATTTACAAATTTAATCAAAATTCAAAGTACTTAAAATCTTTAAAAATATTCTCCTTGAGAACTAAAGGGTCCCGTTTATACACCAAATCCTCAATTAGTATAAAATACATCCGCATACATTCACTTAGCATAAACAACAAATTTGGATAAACAGATAGAAATGAAAAGAATGGAACAAATTATGAGAACTAACTAAAGAGGAATAGGGATAGGACTGTATATATAAAGCTAAATGACTTGCCTAGTTATCGAGACAACTGACTCAAATGAATAACTACCTGAAAGAAAGGAAAAATAAAGGGGGATGAGCTCAAAACCTCAGTAGAAAAGTTGTTACCTCATTTGAAAACCTTTTTAATGATGGAAAGCCCTTACATGGTTAGTTTAATCTAAAACACCTTTTTGCAAAACTAGATGTATATATTTATACATATCTATTTCTAAAGCTGATGATCCGTATATGTATATGTATATAACTATATATATATATATATGAAAATATATTATCCAAAACCAATAGTTCGTATGCACATACCTATATATAGATATATAAAATCAATCAGTCCACAAACACATGATACAAATCCACCCATACCCATGAGATTACTACCTCTCATCGATGGAAACTAGGGTATTGGCACTACATGTACTATACAGCTTGCCTGACACCTAGCCCATAACCGGAGGGGATACCCGTGTGTCGCCTACTAAATTTGGAGGGACAACAGCATTATCTACACCTACCAAATGGAGAGATAATCAAAAGAAATATGCAGGTTCATGAACTATGCACCGTTAATGGGCCGTAACGCTATATTGTAAAAACCACATAATGCTAACCTGGGACTCATGTATGATCATATGATACGTGTACTCTGAACTGATGTGTAAAAGTACTCATACAGTAATTTAAGTTCAAATGATGCTCTGGTTTTTAATAAAATAGTTAATTGAATTTTGTAGAAAAATAGGCAGCATAATGGCCCTATTTTGATATATCCAAAAATAACATGCACTCAGAAAAGTCCTAGAATAATCCAATATATAAATCATACTATTCATTAAAAGTTCTAAAATCATGTTTATTCTTATATATTGCAGAAATAAGTTTTATTCAAAAACAATGTAAAAGATAAATAACTGAATCATTACCTCACTAGAATAGCGATACCACACTATTGAATACTCAAGGCGCCGATTGGATGACCATTTGGAGGGTCAGAAACTAATTTAATGCCCTCGATCGCTCATTGAGAAAAATTAACTTCTCAACAAAGCTTCGAATCAATGAAAGAACTTCTTCATTGAATTCCTAATGTTCAAAATAGCTAAGTTAGACATATAACTCAACTAATTCGAGTCCGGGTCGACATCGGATTGGTGGCACACAAAACTAGACAAAATCTAAGTCGTTAGATATTGATTTTCGTGTCGATCATTAAATATAGTCAATATATATCAAACTTCATCATTTTCCGAATAATTCCAAAAATAACAACAAAAACAAAATCTAACGATCGAATTAAAATTCAAACTCAAGCTCAAAAATGACTACTTTCAAACCGGACAAAATAGGATCGTGATATATATATATATATATGTTGAGGTTCCTCTCGATGATACAAACCTAACGAACCTAAGAACACGGCCTGAAATGATTTGAAACGGTGCCAAAAAATCAAAACTTTTCGTAGCTAAAAATAACATTTTTCCAGTGATACGGAGCTTGGCGGCGACCGAGAACTGGCGGAGTGGGCTGCTAGAGGCACGAGAGGGACTCAGTGGTGGCTGGCCTGGCCAAACGGTGGACGAGGCAACAGTGAATCTCCCTGATCCTCCTCTGGCTGAGAATGAGAGAGAGAATAGAGAGGGAGAGCGTGAATCGGGAGGAGGGAGACAAAGGTGAGAGAAAAAGAGAAACTTATATATATAATTTAATTTAATTTTCTTTTAAAATAATATGATCAAATGACTGAATTGTCCTTAAAAATACTGGGTTATTACAAGATACATTCCATCATGGCTACACTCATTAATTACTCCACCTCTGTCTCATTTGGCAACAACTTGGAAGGTAGAGACATGCAAATTAAAAAAAAAAAAAAAAGATGTTATATATTCTTAAAAGTAAGCTAACTCAATAATGAGAAAATCAAATGAGTATCGTTATGTTATGATTGATAACAGTGTAAGATACGTGATTCCAATTGCCAACGACAAAGAAAAATATACAGTGAAAAAAGAAATGAAAAACACTCACTATTTTGTTAATATTCTTTCTAAATCCTTCATCTGTATTCAAATGGTACAAATACCTCCTTAGATAAGACAAGAAAATAGACTTAATTAGGTCATATGCAAAGTTTTTGTTTTTTGTTTTTTTTTCTGAAATAAGTCATAAGGTTACAAAATAAAGAGTAAGACATCACATAATGTGTTTGAAAAAAGGGTGTGTACAGTTTTTTTAAATGAGAAAGAGTCGAGAGAGATGTGTACATAAGATTCTAATTAACAATATATACTAAAAAGTAATTTTATTCATGGTTAAATTTGAAATAAAAATAATTTAAATAAAAAGTGTGAGGAGAGCACAGTGGGTGGCAATAGAACCCTCCGAAAAAAATGGTGATCAAGATTCAAGTAGTTTGAGAGCACTGCTCAGAGGCAGAGTGTGTCTAGAGGTGCTTTTGTGCCATCAACACCACTAAATCTGTAGAACAACTAGCTTTATTCACTCTAATTAATATTAAATAGTGTAGTTTCACTTGGAAAAAATATGCACGCTAATCTTTGAGATAATATGTAAAGTTCAGATTATTGCACATCAATTTTGTACAAAAATTGTGATAAATATTTTCTGAAATAATTTAGGGAGATGACATGAGAAGTGTATTAATAGGAAGAAAAACGGACATATATGGAAGCAATGACCGAGCCACCCTATGCCCCCTTAATTTTTTTAAAATTTTTATTTTTATCCTCTATTTATTAAAAGACTTAATTATATCCCTCATTTGCCCCTCTAAATTTTGATAATTTAAAAATTCACCCATATATCATATAAAAAAATTCAATAATGCCCTTTATTTGTTTCATTGAATTTTATGATTTTTAAATTTACTTATATTATATCAAATACTTAATTTTTCTCGCACTTTTATGAATAGTTTTCCATTTGAACTCACTTTAAAATGTCTTTTTTTTAATAAGAAAAAAAGGGGATCGGTGGTATCTCATCTTCACGCTCCCTCTCCTTCCCCCTCCTCCCAAAAAAAAAAAAACTCATACCCCATATGATTAAAATGTCTTTAAATCATGCATATATGTTGGTCCATTGACTATGTGCACTTCAAAAATACTATTATTCAATTACATGTTTGTTTGAAGAAACTGAAGAAAAAAGAATATAAAAAGCAAAAAGGAGGAGTAAAAACACTGAATTTGGCACTAGATTTTGCCTCCTGAAATATTTTTATAGCTCAGTCCGCTCGTCTTTTTTCTTTTTTCTCGCCTTTCTTACACTCGACACAAATTTTGTCATATCATCTACTTAAAATAGTAATTACGTAAAACAGAATATATAATTTTTTAATGTCACAGTGATGTGAATTTGGTGGATAAAATACAAAATGAGTAATAGAAACATGGATCCCCACCACCAAATTTTCACGTGAGTCTAGAACTCAAATATGTTATAAGTAATGTGTAATGCTTCTTCAGCATTTTCCATACGTGTAAAATAATACTAATATTGCGAGTGCTACTCCAACAAAGATAAACGGGGATCCAATGGGCACAAACAAATATATGTTCACCTGTGGAGCATCGGAGTACGTAGGAGATTTGTGCATGAAATCCAACGCCGTCGTTTTCGGTATCATAAATACATGCGTCTCGTTTATAATTCATTTCTGCATGATGAAATCGAAAACCGATAGCAACTCTGGGATAATTTCTGTGGGAGAAGAGATAGCAACTCAGGGTTTGCCAGCAGGAATCTTGTATTCACTAGTTCAGGAAATGGTAATTTTGACCTTAAAAGTTACTCTCCTTTCGGCTTTCGCCACCCTATCGCCATCACAATCTGAAATCTTCGACCATTCTATTGAGGCAATGCAATCTTTAACGTCTGGACTTATGAGGATATATTTTCTAATTGATTTTTTTTTAGTACCAATAAAACCTTTTATTTTAAGTACCGTAAGCAATAGTTTTTAGTATTTTGTTCAAGCGTGTAGATGAAATTTTGTTATTCTTCATTTTGTTTCTCTTTCCTTTCATAAATTTTAAATCAACTTGACTGTATCTGTAAATATCTTTCTGCTTTGTAGTCTTTCTTGGATCACAAGAGATATTTAAGCTTCTTCCTCACAGTTTAGTAGATCCAAGGAGGCTTCCAGAACTATTTGAAATGGTAAGTTTCAGGTTATTATATTTGTGCTTGTACATAATAATCATTAATGGAGGTTGGTTTGTACTTGCTTTCCACTGTTGGCCTGGAAGTCTGTGTACAAACTGAGTAGGAATACTCGTTTTCTTGGTTTCTAATTTGTATTTGTTTCTTTTGGTTAGGCCAAGCATGTATCTCAACCAGCAAGGACTTTAAAGAGGGTGTTTCAGGTATATGTCTGCGCGCGTTGTCTAAGTGCCAAGACATGGTTGAAAACAAGGTTTCAACAAAACTATTTGATATAGTATGTTCTACAACTTAGAATCTTGTTTCTTGGCTAACCTCATATTGGTTATTTACTATTTCTATCGATCTACTATCTACTCTGCTAGACTATTAATATGCGTAAGCACAAATCAGGCTAAGCAAACATAGACTAACCTCAAAGCTGTTATTGTATTTCAGGCTGATTACTATGCACATCCAGAACACTACAACCCCTTGAATTGCTCCATATGCGTCTGTAATTGGTACGTTATGGATACTTAAGTTTTTCCACCCCCATTAATGATAAATTCCTAGAATTTCTTTTCATGTTTATGTTGATCTTTTTAGCTGTTAATTGTGGAAGCTCGGTTTAGTACAATATTATCCGCATCTCGATAGGCTTGTTTATTTATGACAATGTTGTTGGCCCTTTGGCATGAATTATATCTCAAAGGTGTTGATTAATGCCCTCTTATGACTGTCAGCGACATCTTTTCATCTGGACAGTTCTTTTGTTTGGAAAGGACATTCTGTTCTTAAATGTGCATGTTCTCTTGATCAGTGAATTGCCTGTACTCGGAGAAAAGATTTCCTCGATTGTTGACTAACGAGCAGCCTCAAGACCTAATGAGGAATGGATACACTCTTGTTGGACTCTGTGATATATCTTGTGATATTGGTGGTTCACTAGAGGTTGTTCACTAGAATTTGTCAGTGAAACAACTTCCATCCACTCAGTACCTTTTATAGGACAAATTGGATGTTTTCAGATCATATGATGGCAATGAAAATCACCAACCAAGCGCATGTTCGTGAGGGGAGAATAAGGTCTTTCGTTTCTTACTGCAGGGGGATCGCATCTCCAGCAGCAGCAGCAAACAATCCATTAGCATACAAGTTCAGGCATTCCATTTTCTCTTTAAGCCTTTTCCTTATATGATCCAGTGAAATGTTGCCAGTGCCATAAAAAACCTTTAGCTTTCTATGGAAGTTGCTCACAAAGTTACCACCAACTTTTTCAGTTGGCATCCTGCTGGAGCTGTTCTATCTGGGCAAATTTCTGCCACCTAAGCTTTCAGCAACAAGAAAACTATTCCAGCCACAGGCATTACTCCTGCTTGAATGACGCACTGAAAAGAGACAGACATATCTTTTTTTCTCTTTTAGTTTCCCATAATGTTTTCTTTAGTAATATAAAACATGCACATGTTTTGCAGGGGAAGATCTTTATGATTCGGCTGTGAGACTGCGAATACCTCATCTTCCAGCTTTTGCATTGGAGTGCATTCCAAATTGTAATTTTTTAGATTTGGGGGAGTTATATGGAATAGTGGATGAAGCATTAACCATATACGGTGGAACATTGACCATATACGGTGGAACATTGACCATAGTGGATGAAGCATTAACCATATACGGAAGATTTACATTTGGTTTGGCCTTTGTCGTATCAAGTCAATCAAGTGTGCAGTAGTGCAGAGTTGCCTGACACTTCGATTTCATGCTATAGAATATGAAACTGTCAAGTTTTGCTCATTTCAGTACAGGTAAATTGCAAAAAAATACTTTAAGTTTGAATATTTATAATTTAAATTATAAAATTTGAACTCTGCAAAATAATATTTAAGATTTGACTTTTTGAATAACTTTAACTAATAAAAACAATAATATCTTCAAAATTATAAAGAATAATAAAAATTGATTTAATCTAATATATTAATTTTTAAAAATTCTTAATATCAGGATATTATTTTACAGTGTTCAATCTTTAAGATTTAAATTATAAAATATTTGAATTTTACTGGAATTTTTTTTGCGGTTTACCCTTTCAGGATATGACATATGAAGGCTGCCGAAAATATCAAGTAAATTCTCTTGTTGTTACTGTCTTTTATACTATGAGATGGATCTATATTCCCATGTTATGCATATCTAACGTAGCTATGTTGTTTTCAGATTCTTGGGACTTGACGATCCCATAGAAATTCCCAACTGCTGCCAAAGTACATTTGATGTTTCCTGTCTCCACATGTAGGAAAGATTATCCTACTCCAGCACAAAACATGTATATATATATATATATATACATGTGTATGTATGTGTTTTGTATGTATATACATCTTATCAGCATAAGTAACATTTTATCATGACTCTGCTACTTCGTGACTTGAGTTGAAAAAATAAGTGGCAAACATTATCAGTAGTGATGTTCTTTAGTGGAAAAAGTGTATTCCCATTTTCCCAAAACTAAGAAACTAGATCGATTTATGGTCAGGATATGGTGCTTATGCATCATGAGATGGAGGTAGATTTCCCAGATGACCAACATACAGAAAGATACATAGCCACTTATTGGACTTTCGGAGGACCGAGAATGGGAAAACTACCACAGCCATGGCCTTCATTGTTGGTATCCCTGCAGCCATTGGAGCACTGGTACCTGTTTATACTGCTTAACTGTCTTTCTTTCTATATATTCAGACTCGTGGCCTGTTAAACCAGAAATATACGTTCCAGGTAACTGCAATAAGCCTCTTGTTCTGATTTACAGTGTAAAAACTCTTTTAAGGTTTCCAACCCTTTGAGTGAAACCCACTTTTGAATTATCTTTCAATTCTTTTTAGTACTAGAAGAGTTAACAATACTTGTTCTCAATCTCTCAGCACTAGATATCTTGAAAGCCTTTGGTATCAAGTTGACGGAGAAGATCGAGTGATGAAGAAGATTGAATATGCATACGATAATTTGTGATATTTTTCGAGCGGGAAACCCTTAACCGTTATTTCTCTTGTGGTTAGTTTTAGCTTTAAAGTCAATTTGATAACTAAATATGAATATCCTCGAAATTTAGAACCAACACCTACTAGGGGTAGGATGTAGGCTTTCTTATAGATGATGTAGTAAAAGAATATTCACGAAATTGAGCACGGTGCTTGGAGGCAGTGTGTGTTTGAACTGCCTTTCTCCTACCAGCAACACCGAACCTAGTTGGAGAACTTTCACTTCGTGAAACTTGTGTATGAGAATAAGAGGAAGTTCAAGACTTGTGAGTTCTCTAAAACAGCAGTATATAGGGAATGGCGTAAGATTTGGATACTCAAGGATTTCATGAATGTAAACAATTTGATTGTGTACATTTCTCCATATTTTCACCCTATTCTCCGTCAAAAAGGAAAAGGCAAAGAATGAACATTTCGACAGTGCCACTTAATTTGTCTGACCCAAAAAAATCATAGGTGCATTAAAATAGCAATAGAAGTAACCACAAATGCAACTAAGTTCTCAATAACATGACATCGCTATCACGTCCAAAAGACATCCTATCTTTTTCTTCAATATCTCATCAAAATGGAGCGTGGGGAGTGGGGAGTAAGAACTGTTAGTTCTCATAAAGTCTTTAACCCTGCTTCCGAAGACCCTCTGGCTGTACCCCTAGAGCTGCTTGCCCAATGACGAATACAAGCCATCTTGAGCATCCACTAGAGGGTTCTTGGCATAAAAATCAGTCTATAAATCCTTTTAAATGTCCTCTATATCCTTGTAAGCTGTCCATATAACTAGTGAAAAACCAATGTGTTTAGTTGTTGCTCCACTTCTTCCCAGTTATGAACTTTAGTCACAAGGGGGTGTTGATTGATAGAATCGGTCTTGCACCAAGGATAGGAGTTCTCATAATCAAAAAGTAGAACCCTGATTCCAACTTCAGCACATTCGATGGCATATCTAGGGTTATCATCAATCAAAACTTTTGCTCCTAAAGACCTGACAATACAGGCAATCGATATCAAATATGTGAGTGGCATATTCCATCATTTCATTGAGTTACAGACTCACAGTCCATGCACAGGAACAGCCCTCAAACTAAGCAGCAGCATTATATAATGTAAGCTAATAGAAACTAAAAGGATACTGGAACACCACAATAATTGAAGGGATTTCAGTTTAAAAATTTTTGTTCAAGCCTGTATGAGGTCTACATTCCAAGAGGATTCAGAATATAACAAAAATGGCCCTTCACAAAATACCTGCATATATCTGACTTGGGCCTTGAAACTCCATCGAGTGCAAAGTGATTTCCAAAGTGAATCTCCTGAAAAAGTCCAGGATAGTGTCTCTCAATCCACTCGATTGTGTGATCCTTGATGGCATTCTGCCTAGACCTATAGATGCAGATACAAAGGGCAAATTACTTGATGCAAGCTCATAGCCAAACAAGAATGAAATTTTGATAGTCATAACTCATACGTACGTCACAACAGAAAGGTTACAAAATCTTGATAACTTGTGGAGCACTTTCTGAGCACCTGGGAGAGGGTGGATCCCAGTCTTGAAATATGATGTCTTAAAGAACTCATGAACACGGATATCAGCTGTCACAACAAAGTATTTGTTTTTGAACCCATTCAATTATCAAAAATACGCTTAACAATTCTTCGAGAAAAAATTACAATAGGAACAGACAGTGAAGTCACATAGAACTGAAAATTTTGGATTCGAAAGAAAACTAGGATTTTGGATTTATATTCAGTATTTCAGTAGCTTGGGGTCCTTTGTGAAAGTCAGATAAACTCAGTTCACACCACATACTTTGACATGTTTCTCAATTCAATCTATTGATAGCCTAGTCATTGTTATGTACAGCCGGGCTTGAAGAAATAACCTATTTTCTTTTAACATTTTTCTTTCCACTGAACACTGAAATCTTAGATTCTTAGTAGACAGCAAACTCTAGCATAATGCTAGGTAGGTCCCTACGTGGAATCAAACTCTGGACATCATGCAGCTTGAAGAAATAACTTAATAAAATTTGTAAGTAAAACCTTAATCTAGGATTAGAAAAATACTAAGAACAAAATCAATGAGTCAAAAGACATAATACCAATATAGGAAATTAATTTAACAAGCAAACCACGAGGCTGGTAGCACGTTTGAAATACTAGATTAAATCTTCCATCATCCACGAACACAATCATCGAATGATGCAAAATAGTCAAAGCAAGGATACAAATGATACCTTCGTCACGAGAACAGTTCCATATCTGCAGGAGAAAAAGCAGATTGCTTAAGGGTACATACACAAAACTGTAAACACTCCCACTTTAAAGTCAATAAAAGGGGACAAGAAAACCTTGTTTTATAGTCATCAAAAAGTGGACTCTAACTGATGGCTGAATTAATTCAAAGCAAACTGCAAAATACCTATACTGTTCTAGTCCCTTCGGCAAGAATCCACAGATAATAAAAGTTTCAATACAACGTGCAGAATAAGATATTATACGTAATTTCGGATCATGGAAAACTAGTGAAGTGGTAACAGGAAATACCTTGAAGAACTCATAGACATGGTACTCTGAAACTGAATGATTTGAAGAATAACGATCTGCAATAAACCTGTTCAGAGCCGAAACAAAGTTCCCCAAAACTGAAAGCGAAAAAAAGCAACAAAGTATGTTTCAGCAGAGAATAAACCTAAGTTGACTTATAAAGAAACAAGTCAACAACCATAAAATTAGCAACAAAAAGAAGTCCTCTAGAAAGAAAAACCACTTTACATTACACAGGTAGTAAGCCAGAAATAACTTGAAATGAAAAGGGGAAAAAAAAAATGAGACCCTTGTCACATTGCAATTCATTGTCAAATGGAGTGATACGACTTTATGGTCTAACTTTTACTCAAAACTTGCAGAATTGAATCACTTCTAACAGAAATGAGCAGGAATGAGTTACATATGAACAGAAGAGAGATTATTAAGACAAAGGAAAAATACCCTCGTCGACGTCAACTGCGACGGCAACTTTATCACGGGGCAAAGAATGGTGAGAGAATCCGAGAAGGTTCCCACGTCCATACGCAGCTGGCTCACTACCATTTGGGGCCAAACTACGAGCATCGGTGGTGGTACGGACGTCTTGCAAAGCAGGAATACCCTCCAATTCCAAATCACGAACGAACTGGGCCTTATGATGATCAAAGCCACTGCTTCGACGACCGCCATTATTGGCTTTACTACTATTAGTATGGAGAGAACGACGACAAGGGTCGCGACTAATATGAGTATCCGAATCAAAGCAACCCCTCACAGTAGAAGTAGTACTACTATAACGAGTCGAAACTGGGAACTTGAAGAAGCAAAATTGCTCAGAAGAAGACGAAGAGGACGGCGACTCTAGTTGAAACCCTCTATAGAGAAAAACGTCGTTGCGGATAACAGCCGATGAAGCCATCATCTCCCTTAGAAAGAAGCGAACTATGCCTCGTTTCTTTGACAACAACATAACGAAAGCCTCTCACTCATATCCCCACCACCATCGTCGCCATTGTCATTACCATTAACATTACCACCACCTTCAACAAATTGGGGTCCAACCTTAAAACCCTAAAAAACCCAACTCGGAAAACCCAGAATGGATTATGATTCGGTCTCTTCTTCCTCAAACAAATCGAACCAAAGCATCACCAATGGAATATTACCACATAAATCTTTATACGTTTTAATAAAAAAAAATCCCAAATAAAAAAAGGGGGAAACTTCTATGAAATTGGAACAGAGATGATGACGATGATTCGAAATAATCATGAAAATTTGAATCAGAGAATTATGAAAATAATAAAGAAAAAAGAATATCAACTAATAAGAATGTATCCGTACCAAATCATCAATGGTGGTCGCTACAGGGTCTCTCTCTCACTCCGTCTCTTTCTTGCTTTTTTTTTTTTCTTTTTTTTTTTTTTTTTTGGTAAAGGGAAAGAACGAATCTTAATCTAAATCTATGAAATAGTAAAGTTGAAGATGTAATTAAAATCGACTAATAAAGATAAATTAGGATTATTGAACACTAATTATTGGTTAATGCGAAGATTCGGCCTTCTTTTCCGAATTTTTCCTTTTCCTTTTCCGGGACTTTTCTCTGTTTTCACCCATTTTGGCATGAACAAAACAACCCCATTACCTTTACCCCTCCCCAAGTTCCTCAACCGCCCCTTCTCTCTCTTCCAGTTATTTTTTTTTTTTTTTTAACATATTGGATAATAATATGCCTATCTTACAAAAGTAAAATATATTTTCACATTGGATAATAATGGCTTTATGATATTTTTCTAACACAAACTAATTATACAATAAAATTATGCCATTTTATTTATCAACAGTCATATTTGTTTTACCTACATTCATACACTTATTGACAATTTGGAAATGAAGCTGATCTTAATGTATCTTACCCCACCTACTCCTATTAGAAAGTAGAGGCACCGCCCTTTCTCCCTCTCAAATGCCCTTAAATCCATAAATTTCAAACACAATTCAGAAATTAACAAAATCCTAAATGTCAACTTTTCNTTTTTTTTTTTTTTTAATTTTCTCCTCCTCCTTTTTTTAGGCATAAATTTCGTAACTGTGTGAAATTGTCACCTTTTTTATTTTTGATATATGGTTTTTCCATTTTTTCTGGGAAGTTCGAGATGTTGAGTTTTCGTCCACATATTTTTCTTTTTTTTTTTTTTTTTTTTGGTTTCTTTCCTTGGAAATGGAAAGTGGCAGTTGTTTTTTAAAATTTAATTATCAGTGTCCCGCATAAAAAAAATAAAAAAATAAAAAGGAAATTGTCACTTATCACTGCAAGGAACCCACCAACGTGACAGAGAGTCGCCCACCGCACCAGAGCAATATATTATTTTTTTTCCTTTTTCGTTTTTCCTTTTTCTGTTTTAAGGAAATAACTTCTTTTTCCTCTCCTTTCCTTTGGCATGGAAATGGATTCCTCCGTAAACTATTCGGCTTGGATTTTAATAGGTTGATTTCCTTTTTTTTTTTTTTAATTTTTGGTAAGAATCTTAATTTTCTAAAAGAAAAATCCATATGTAATTAGCTTTTCTATATTACTCAAAAAAAATAGTTTTTCTTTATGAAATAAATAAAGTAATTTAATAACTTAAATTTTATAGAGAAAATTAGATTGAGAGTTACTTTGGTTAGACCACTAAAATTGTAGTTATAATTGCATTAACCCAAGTCGTCTTGCTATATCCTATCCTAGCCTGATACCTTAATAGAAATAGGGTCGGCCTTGGCATACATGAAAATAGATCTATATAGACTTAATCTTTTTTTTAAGTAAGCACTCTCTGTATTTCTTTTTTTTTTTTTTTTAAAGTAAGCAATCTATGTATTTCTAACTATAGATTTATGACTCTTTTAGGATCATCTATCAATCATTGTACATTTTTTTTTTTTAAAAGTATTAGTATACCATAATTATTCTTCGCTAATAGTGTGACATTACTCAAAAAATTAGATAATACTTAAGATACCAACTTTTGTACTAAATTTTTAATATTAACATATGTGGTATGTAATTTGTCACAACTCAATTGATGATAATATCTAATCTATTTATAGTAAGTTTTAACACAACAATTAGTTTGTGATAAGTTACATGCCACGTACATTAGTATAAAAGTTAAGATGTGTAATATTATCCCAAAAAATTATTCCACAAAATACTCCTTAAAATGTCATTTGGACCCAAAAGAGTGCCACTTTGTTCTTTTCCCTATTGTTGCCATGAATTCGTCCACCTTAGCTTCCAACTGGATTTAGTTTGTAGAAATAGACCTAACTATATATGATTTTGGCTAAAATAACTTTGTTATGATTCTTTTTTATAGTGGATTTTTAGAACTAGTCAAAAAATTTTGACCTCTTTCTTTCTTTGACAAAAAATGGTCAAAACAGATGTCAAATTGGTTTTAAAAAAAAATTATACTATCGGTATCACCGTTGAAAAGAAAAAATAGTCTAATCGTCAGAGAAAATGACTAATTCCCCCCTTTTGGACATTTTTAGGACTAGTTTCTTAAATAAGTATTGTAGGACTAAAAAATGGGATCCATGAGAATTAAAAATCTCAAATATCTCCATCTCAACTCACACACAACCTAACAGCTAACAAGACTTCACCTCGAATTTGATATATCTCACCCCATAAATTTTCCCGTAAAACTCATTTCTCTTCACTTAACCTCAGCAAAGGTCAAGATCCACTTAACCTAATATCAACTATTTCTAGGGTCAAGTATATCTTGATCTCAGGTTAAGTAGGTCTTAAACTCATGGCAAATTTTAAGTACATAAGGTCATGAATATTTACCTGACCGAAGGTCAAGTTGTACATGAGATTATGAATCATTTACCTAACTAGGGGTCAAATTGTACATAATTTGTTGTCTATTTTATCAGTTTATTTAGTTGATTTAACTTAATATTTACTTTTTTATTTTTTCAGTAGAGACTATGGTTTATTTGTCATTAAATATGCAGAGTTTCTTATGTTCGACTATGAAAACCACCGAAAATTGTGCTTTGACTCAAAAATTATTCACCAAATTCCATATTTAAGCTCTTTGATTAATTCTTCTCATCTAAAGGAACAAAAATCCCAACATAGCAATAACCAGGTCAACCAAAGGTAAGAACGAGTCTGCATGATCTTTATCTATGACATTAGTAGGAAGGACGAAAAAAATCACTATCTAAGTCCACATTGCCAAAGAACAGGATTCCATATAAGTCTCCATTGTCGAAGAAAGACGAGAAAGTCGCCCATCTAAGTCCTCATTCATACTTTTGTTGCATAATATTTTAGATCAAATAGTCCTTGCCTTAGGTCAAATAATACTTGACCAGTACATAACTTGGGGTCAAGAAAGTCGCTCATCTAAGTCCTCATTCGTATTTTTGTTGTTTGTTATTTCAGGTCAAGTAATTTTTACCCTAGGCTAAGTAGTACTTGATCAGTATGTGATATAAGGTCAAGTAGTTCTTGACCTTAGGTCTAGTAATTTATGATCCTAGGACAAGTAATACTTGACATGACATGGGATAAAGAATTACTTGACATGCAATGTCTAGATCACTATTAAGAAGAAGAGGAATAGTTTAACAAAAAAAAATATGAATATTTTAGCACAATAATTTCTAGATCACTATAATAGACCTCTTTTAGCATTGATCATTCATTATCAAACAATATTAAAACTTTCATAAAATAAAATACATATTTACCTTACAATATCTAAGCTTTCAAATGCCAAAGTTCCCAAACAATATCCAAGCAAGAAGCTTCAATATTTTACTAGTTTAGAATGCTTCAATCAGGAAAAAAAAAAATGAGAGGAAGAACACAACAGCGAAGAGAAGAGAGAACAAATGGTGATAAAAGAGGGAAAGAGAAGAAAGAAAGGGGGAAAAATGGAGGCAAATTCATTTAATACATTAAATGAGCTCACCTACCTTCCGTCTTCTCACCGATGGTAAGTTTGGAATACTTTTGTTTCTCTCTTCATCAACTCTTACAAAACTCAAAAAATTTAGTTCTATCCATGCCCAAAAAACTTGCAAGTCCTAAAATGTCAATTAGGTGCCAAAAAAAGTTCTATCATGTCCTTTTCTCTATTGTTCTTGGTATGGTCTGTTCCCTTTAATTAAGCCCACAACACACACGCATATGTCATAGAATCCATTGGGCCTGATAATCCTATTTCTTGCCTTCGTGGGTCGACTCGATCCAGCCCATAGTCTAGATGGGCCAAGTAAGACTTAAAACTATGCCTTGTACGACATTTTAAGAAAACAATTAGAAAAATACGGTGGGGTGTGTTTTTTTAGATTTGGTACAGTTTCTATTAGAAAAATACTATTTTTAAAATAATAACTAATAATCGATAACAAATTTTCGAGTACCAGTAACTAATAACCAAAAATATCTATAACTAGAATATAACTGAAAATTGGTAACCAGTTTTCAGAAATTAGTGATTAGTAACTATTTTAAAAATAATATTTTTTTAAAAAAAAATTCTATAAACAATATTTCTATGGTAAAAACTGTACAAAATTTGGAAAGAAAAACTGACGTATTTTTGTAGTTACTTTTAATTTTTTTACGGGTAAAATTGTTAGAAACTCAACCATAATCAGTTTGAGTTGGGACCCTCCTCCCCACATCTAACCATAACTCTTATTTATTTATTTCCACTCTTTTGGGTGGTCCAACTATTTAACTTTTAATCATATCAACACGTGTTTAATATGCAGAGGAATGCTTCAAGATACTTGTAATATCAACATATAGAACTGTCTCATATTAATAAAGATATACGTGGATCTCACATTTTTATTTGTGTACAGTTCTAAATACCTTGGTGTTTTTGATATAATTGTTTGTTAACATATTATGCATGACATTATACCTTAGTGCTTTTAATATAATTGTTTGTTAACATATTATGCATGGCATTACACTAATCATTTTTTCTTTGCTGAAATAGAATCAAATATTACTATTATCATGACAATTACACTAGATTTTCTTCCGGATTTTTAGCCAAGTCGACATATTTTGGACATCTTGAAAAATAGGATCGTCTTTCAATTTCTATAGGGGATAATCAAGTATATCTGTTATGTACTTGATGTATCCAGTATAAAATATATGAGACACAATAAACCTATTGTAACACCTAAAAACTAGTTTGCCCAGATATAGTATACCTACTATAAAAGCTGATTTATTCGACCATTTAATTATAAAATGACAAAATATATTCACATATGGGAACATAAAGCATAAAAACGACATTTACCATAACTAGTCTTAGTAAATTAAATCATTTTTACCATAATGAAAGTTGTCATCCCACTCCCTTTATCCACATATACCAGTACCATTAAACAATAAAATAGCTCAAAATAAAATAAAAAATAATTAAAAAAATAAAAGAAAGGATAAACAAAAAGAAGCGACATTAAACTCAGCCTAACAACAAGGATACTAATAAAACGACAACGAGGCTCATTAATACGACAGAGCGGGAACCATCGTCTCCAAGGCGCAAACCCGATGCCGCCGACGGCGTCCGACCGAGCTCATGCTTTCCCAAGTCGATCATGATCTCAAACCGGCAAGAACTGTTCCCTCCTCCGGCGCCACCCGGAGCCGCCGGCGAGGGATCAACGGTGGTGATTACTGAGAGATTGTTAAACGCACAGGCGTCTTTCCTCTGGTTCATGGTCTGGTAGTACATATTGAAAGCGTACGAGGCGTTCCCTTTCGGGTCAAGCGCCCCGCACGACGACCCGTATCCCAAACTGGTGCAGTCCGCGTAAGTACACGCGTAGCTGACGCTCTCGGCCAAGTTGGGGTCCGTGACACTGGCTTCAGGGGCCATCACGCACCACTGCCGAGCCAAGTACCTGACCCCCTTGGCCGGGACGAGGCCCTTCCCAGTACCCAGATTCAGATCGTACTTGACCGACCCATCGAAGTTGAAAACCCCCCAGTGGCGCTCGAAGTTCCCCGGGTCGATGCTCTTGGCGTCTTCGTCGAGCAGAGCGAAGATATAGACGTCGGGCAGAGCGGGCCGCCTCGGGGTCCCCTGCCCCTGCACGATGCGCTGGACCAGGCCCTGGTTGAACCGCCGAGCGTTCTCGATGTCTGCGTTCGGGTCGCCGTCGGTGGGCCAGCCCATCTCGCCGATTGTGACGGGCATGGACCCGAAGCCGTTCTTCTCCAGAGCGGCCACGAGGGTGTCGAAATTGGCCTCCATGACGTTGTTGTAGGTGATGGAGCCGTCGATGATGGGGTTGGACGAGCTGCCGAAGAAGGCGTACTCCTTGGGGAAGTGGGGGTCGGCTTGGAGGCTGAGGAACGGGTAGATGTTGATGGTGAGGGGGCCGCCATTGTCGCTGAGGAACTTGATGATGGAGAGCATGAGGGAGTGGATGTCGGGTCGGAAGTCTCCGCCCGATGGAAGGCCGCTCTCGGTTTGGTAGACGTCGGCGTTTAGGGGGACGGTGACTTTGACTTGCTTGCCCAAACCGGCTTTGATTAGAGCTGCTTGGATGTTTTGGAGAGCTGGGAGTGTCGTTTGGAGGAACTTGTCTTTGTATGTTTTCAGAAATGGCTCATTCCCCACGGCTACATGCCTGCATGCAGGTTATGACATATATAATCCTGATTATCAGTTTCCAATTGACAATGGCCATATTTATTGGTTGAGGAATGTTAGCAATAGCCCCTTCAATTGACATTGACATGTGTTTTTAACCGTTAAAAATATATCAGTTGTTAATTGATTGTTTTATTTTAAAAAGCGAATGTGATACATGCCAATAAATAAAAATGGAGTCAAAGAGGTTGATAAATAG
The DNA here is from genome assembly GCA_002914805.1 of Parasponia andersonii. NCBI lineage: Eukaryota > Viridiplantae > Streptophyta > Magnoliopsida > Rosales > Cannabaceae > Trema > Trema andersonii. The sequence goes on from JXTB01000261.1 coordinate 102,039, forward strand.
ACTGTTGTTATTAGTATCACTCTTATTGGTTTTGTATTGGATTTTGATCACAAAACAAAGGAGGGCTACTACTGATCAATCACAGCCCTTCATCCACGTGGATTCTATGATGCTCGCTGGATGAACGGCTGAGATACAACAGTCGTGTTGTTAGTATTTTTCACAACTAAGTTGAGTGCAATGTGCGTACTATCGTAGATCATATAAAGTTTATACGTCGATCAAAAGTTTTGACATTAGTGTAATGAGAACATGGATAAATGGTAATATTGATGAATTTAAACACGGTTGGGTCCTTTCTCATTAAAAGTTCGCCTTTCTTTTCTAGCAAATATTGATGAACTTTTACGGAAATCGACCTGCCAAACTGCTGAAATTTGATTGGAAAAGTAGCTTAGTACAACAGAAAAACCGGGACACAACATAGGAAATTTCCAAAAATAGCAAAGGGTGGCACTTTTAAGTTTTAAGGTTCTGCCAAGTTTGTCTTTAAGCACTCCTTTTTCACAAAAGGTTTACTAAACCATATCCGAAAACGTAAGCTTTGGCATGGAAATAATAGTAGATATTGGAACTAATTGCCCTAGATATCGACCTTCTTTTTAAAACAAACCAAATTAGGCAGGAAAGCATCTTTACCTTATATTAACCCCAGTTGTGATATAGGAGGAGACATTCTGAGTCACCCAATTCACAGCAAAATTGACACTGCCAGCAAGAGGTGCCAAGAACTCATTTGGTATGCCAACCATAACCTCGATACCAGATTTTGCAAGAGCCTTAAGAGCCCCAGGGTCAGCTTCAAATAGCTTTACTTTGTTAAATCCATTGTCTTTGAGGAGCTTCACAATTATGTTTGGTGGCAGCGGATGTGTTGAACGAGTTCCCCAGTTGCAGGCGAAGCCAATAACGCCTATCGTAAGACCTTCGCTGATTACGCATAAGAGCAACAAAACCCAACAGTAGCGAGAACCCATGTTTCTTTCTCTGAATGCTAAGATTCTCCGTACGAACTCGTAGGGGTATGAGAAGAGGGTATGAATTTAACAAAACTTTAAAAAGGTTCGAGTAACTTTTGTGGTAGTAAAGGTAAGGAATCACATAAGAATTCAACAAGGAACTCGATTCTAAGGGAAAACCCATTTGTATGGTCGATCTTATTATTTGATGAACAGTATAGAATCCTTCAAGGAAGGAATTGAGTATACCTGTCGGAGGGCATTTGGTGTTGGCATTTCTTGCCACGGGAAAACCCATATCAGGAAATTGCACCTTTTCCCAATTTGAAGGTATTTTTCAACGCCAAAAAGGCAAAAAGTTTCAGTATCCAACAGAAAAGGTGACACGCGTCCTGCCTGTTGGACCCGCATCAACATTAGTGTACTAATGAAAATTCGACAAATTACAAGACAAAAAGGAGCTTCCAAGGAAAACATGGACTCAAATCACAATCACATCAATTACCAACCAAAATTCTAGTTCTCCGGGGAAGAAAACAAAAAATAATAATACAACTAATAATAATACTAATCACTTCCTAAAATATTCATTGCTAATCAGATGTCGATGCATCGCACGATGATTAAGATGATCCACGGCATAAATACAATAATAAACCCTGCAATGCTTCATGAGAATTAATTAATGAAATCGTGCACTACTTTGATCCCAGGAACAATATTTTTGGAGTACTTTCACTATATACCAACAAAATTGGGTATTTCTAAACCTTATAAATTCAACAACATACTTTTCTCCTACCTCTTTTTCCCACTACCATAAGATCACTACAGTAAAATTTAGCCGGAGAAAATTATAAAATAAAAAATGCAAGTTTCTGAACAAATTCAAATTTTAGGCACAAAAATGCACTAAAAAACAATATGGTGTTAGCTATTGGCTGAGCAGTGTTGCTGAAAATCATTCCTTTCTGAGAAAGTCGACAAAGAAGCTGAAGAAATGGCTATGGCAGAAGAGCTTTCAGTTGTGCCCTGAAAAGATCAGCAAGTGCTCCACGAACATCCATCTAAACAAATAAGAGCGATCAATTTGTCAAACATTCTAGTCTCTAATCAATAAGCCACTGCCCTAAGAGTGAAATGTCAAAGGCGTGAAACAAGAGTATGATGGTTAGATTGAGATCCCTCAAATTAGAATCCTCACTCAGTCCTAATCACCCAAAAACAAATATGACGGGTAACTATGCTGAAAGCAAAAAGGCCATGGTGGGCCAGAGGCACAGGTATTGATTGCATCTATCAAAGGAATCACACAGACATAGTATGGCAAACTTACAAGGTCAGAATACACTGCATAGTTGAAATGTTTTTTTAAAAAGTTTTCTGTTTCACCTCCATACTTTTAGCATCACAATTGATCAAGAGTAACAAGAAAATAAAAGAAATCTCTCTCTAGAACATAGACTATTGCAGGATGCTTCAAAATATACTATGTAGAAAACAATTGCTATGATTTATATTTATTGTGGAAAAGATTACCTGGTCACAGCAAACAAGCTTTGTAAGCAGAGGATAAAAGTCTCTCAAGTGGCTTCTGAAAATCTTTTTGTTCATATAGGACATGCCTTTAAGCACCTGAAAGGTTGCAATGCAGTATTATTGACTGTGAGGTGAAAAAAACCAATTCCCATAATGTCTTGCATAATCTTAGGTACAAAACTACTAAAGCCATGCAACATAGGAAGCAACTGAGTAGCACCATTCTAATACATGACATGAATGCCCAATCAAACGATGAATATACAAAGATGTACGACCAATTCAAACACCATTTTGTCCCTTTTGTCATAGAAGGAATACAGACAACATTGTTTCAAAGATAAAGCAAATTCTGACACATACATAAACCAGTAACCTCAAAGTCTTCTGCATGGATCAAATCCATCTCAACAACTGACAACTGCCAAAAACAACAACCAAAAAGGTCTTGTTCTCCTTTACCTAGTATGACCCTAAACAACAACAAGACAACTCAAATAGAAAAACACCCCATCTCCAGTCTCAACGAGCTGAAAATACTGAACATAACACGTTTAATATTACACCTTCTGATAAGTTAATACCTTCACGATGACAGGAGAACGCAACTCCAGAACCCGATGAATATCCATGTTAGTGGTCTCACCAACAGTGGACTGCAAATCGGAAGCTTCTCGAAGTACCTGTTCACAGAAAGACACCAGTTTCTCTTCTGCTAATCCTTCAAGTTTCTCTTCTTCATTAGAGTGCTGAGTGAAGCTTGCGTCATTGTTGGTTGAAACGACATCAACATTTGTCTTTTCATTATACTCGGAAGTTGATTTCTGTAAAATGTCAAGATATATGCAAGTTCCAGCTAATTCTTGGCGGAGAAGATTCAAAGGTGGCCTAACAAATCATGAAAAAGTTTTTTCTTCAAAAAAGGTTCCATTTCATAATAGTAGAAGAGAGAGAGAGAGAGGTGTGGGGGAGATAGCAACTTTGTGGATTACCTTTCATCGGAAAGTTGGTGCATGCGTGTTCTGAGGTTGGCATATGAATTATAAGAAGCAGCAAACTCTAGCAGAGATAGCAAAATGTCCATTATAACAATCTTTTGTGGTACTTTCAACTTGCTCCAGTATTTTTTCTGCAATTCAAAGAAGATCTAGCTGAAAAATAGTTCTCAGACAATTCGCACAAAATTGAACAATGATCCCTAGTCCCCCTTCGAAGGTTGCCTCAATGAGATATGTGCTCGCGCTGTAAACTCAACAGTTTCTATATTATGTTTTTACCACTGCCTGGTTACAAGTTACATAGTGACAGAACAACCCTAAAATTGTGCCTGGAGAACTAGTTTAACTCCAAGCACTTTATGATGGTTCACTAGATTGGATTTCAAACAGAAATTAGATAGTAAAAGAAACCAAATATTCATGAATTTAAGGGAACACATACAACATACATAGAGAGTTGGAAATATACAATATTACAATTCAAACCTGTATACTATCAATGGCACCAAGAAGTAATAACTGAGTGATGCATTTGCCCCTAACAGTACTCATAAGTGGACTTTCCTCCTCATCTTTGACATCAGGTTCCACAGCATCAGGAACCTAAAACAGTATTGAAAAATAAAATAATAAAAAAGAACAGAAGGAAATGAAACTCAATGAAAAGATTTTACATAGTCAATATCAAGTAAAAAAAAAAAAAACTATAGAAGACAAATGAAAAGGTGACATGATAAATTAAGAAATTTTAGCTTATATCACAATTCACAACTCACAACCGAATAATGTGGACAGACATGCACATATTACCTTTGCAGTAAAAGCCATACATAAAATAAAAGTATGCCCATTTGAGTAATAAGATCAAAGCAGACATGTTACTGCTCTTGGAAATAAATATCTACTATAATATTACCTTAACTGGAGAAGATGGGACTGAAGCATCTGATACACTGCTCTTGGATTTTGAGGTAAGATTTCTGAGAAAGAGATTATCCATCATATTACCCATTATTCTTTGACCAATTGTCTGACTCCGTTGGAATCCACCACCTTCAGCTGGTTTTGGACTTCTTCCAGAAGGTGATGGAAGGCCTACACGGTAAATACTTTATGATTAACTTTAAAACATTCATTTAACTTTCTTAGAATACAGAAAGATGTGCAAAAGTAGCCCATTCCTCAAGGCATCAGGATCATATGGACCCTCCAGGCACTATCGACTAAATATTGTCATCATAATGACCAATACTAAATTTGTCCTGTGGCTCATTTTTCAAAGTCTCCCAACAGCTACAATGCAGTTTCTGACCTCTATTTTTTGGTATATACGGTTCTAATCATTAATCATTCTTCAATACTTAGTTCTGTGGAACTATGAAATTCTAACCTTCAGAACCATCCAAGTTCACATGCAGCCCCGTTCGTTGATTACGGCTTCCAGAACCATCGGCACTGCTACTTGGGGATGGCAATGCAGGCCCCCTTCCATCATCATTGACATCAAACTGACGACTATCATCAGCTTTTGGGGAAGAGCTATTAGCCCAATTGAGCTCTAGATCTTTAATTAATGGTTTGTTGTTCTCGAATCCCAAAGCATTAAGAAGCTCAAGCGGTTGTGTTGTGTATGAAGCATCTCTGGCAATGACAAGAAAAAACATTAGTAAAACTAGTTAAAAAATACATCGAACTTTTGAATTATATTCACCTTATGCTTTTCAACAATGTATCCCAGTCGCTCTCACTGAATTGATGCCCTCCAACTTCTATGAGATGCACCAATGCACCAAGAGATATTGAAACCACTGACTGATCTGTCTTTTTCGCACAATCCAACAACAAACTGAGTAGTGGTGGCAGCATAAAACAAACCTCCTGCAGATAGAAAGACATACTTTAGAAAGTGCAAAGGTTTAGTCTTGGATGTGAGCTAGTGCAGGTTCGATTCTTGATTGGGCACTTCATACACAAAATGTTGAAGGGCGGGGCTGTATTCAGATCTACCCGAAAATTTCGTAAGACAAAGACAATAAACTGCAACTCATTTCAAATACGATAAATTTCCAGTAAAGTAGCTTCAAATTCATTCTTTTTTTTTTCCCCAATACATGCCTGTATGATAAGTATTATACTATACACAGATTAAAAAGCCAATAGTGAGCTCAAAAGTACCTTATAAAAAGTGTTGAAAAGGTTGCACAGCAACTGAAGTGAATGAATGCTTGTTTCACGCAGCCATTCATCATCAGAAGAAATTGAGCTTTCCTTTCCAGCATGCCTCACATGATCAAAAATGGGAAACAAAACACGATGGAAAATGCTCTCCCAAAAAGATGATGAGAACTTTCTACCTCTCTCATTTAGTAAATCAAACAACACTTCAAGCGCACAGCTTCTGACCTCTGGTCTCGGATCTGATGTTAGATCAGATAAGCCAGCAAGCATTGGAAACCAATAATGCTCGGTGACATCAATAGTTTCATCCACACTTACATCAATGGGCTTCAAAGCACCACCAGGTATAAGACCCTAAAATTGACAAACACAACTTTGTCAAACAGTCCCAATTAAATAAGCAAGAAACACACATTCATACAAGCTCTTTTGAAAATATTACTAGAACCAGACGATTTAGATTCAATAGTTAGCATTCATCTAGTCATCTGATATTCCAGGTTGCAATAAATGTACCATTAATATGGTGGTTCCAAATCCCTTTACGTATAGGTTAAAACCGACATAAATAATTCAGATGATTTATGGTTGCCGCTAGTATACCATCAATATAGGGAATCCAAATCCTATCAGTAATTTAAAACTCGAAAATAAATAAATAAAATAAAAATCCTCTTATCCGAGTACGTGTAACCAATAAATCAGTGCACCAATTGTAGGTATAATTAACATAGGTAAATTCAACAAATCATCCATCTATAATGCCTTATTAGTGAATTTACCAACAGAAAAGTAATCCACCAAGAATAATGAAAGGTTTTCCAGAAAAGAGAACAATATATATTATTTAAAAGCAAATCCAAAAGACAAACAACAGAAGACCAGAGAACAACATATATTATTTAAAAGCGAATCCGAAAGACAAACAACAGTAAAGACTAAATAACAAACCTCTGCTAAACGATCCTCACATATACGCAGGAGTGCAATAGCCTTCAAACTGATTCGGTGTGAACATTTATTATTCGCAAACCTTATAAGACAGTTGACGCAATCCATAAAGCAGTCGCCAACAACTTGATCGAAGTGCTCCAAGATAACTGCAAATGTTGTTGAATAGATATACCAGTGATTAAAGAGGAATAGAAACTTCAATATCTTGCAGCAAGAACATCAGCAACAAGAAGATAAAATCACAAAAAGGTCTTTACCTTGTTCAACATTTTCAAATGCACTATCTACTATTGATTCCAAATCATCATCTGCAGCCGCTGTGAAAATCATAAAAACACTGCGCCATCCAGACTTTATGTTCCCCACTTTGGATTTTATCATCTACAATAGAAACCCAAATAGATTAATCACAAGTAAAAACACCAAGTTGACTATTGTATATAATTTGTATAATTACAAGAAAAAGAAAAGGAAGACAATTTAGGGGGGGAAAAAAAAAGAGCATTCAATAAAGTTAGGCATATAGACATACTTGGACAATGCAATCAACAATTAGGCTCCTTATGGATTGACTTCGACTATTGCGCATAAGAACAACAAATGGTTTAAGAATGTCATTTTGGAATGTGAAATTAGCAAGTTCAGCACGTTCCAAATACTTCATACCAAGCTGCCTTAGAGAATCTATAGCATACATAGCAATTTTCTCCTCAGGATGGCTCCCAGCTGCAATGAAGTGATTTGCCAAGACAGACCATATTCTGGCCCAGACCTGTAAAAATCAGTAGAAACTTTCAGTATGGGAAAAACTAGGAAGTGACAGTTTGGAGGTTGCAACACATTACTGCATTCGTTCTTTCACAAATTTATGAAATCAACATGTAACAGATGCAACATCATCAAAGACCATGATTAGCATATACAATCTGAACATCCTTGGTAAAACATGTTAAGATAAGCACGCTTGGCTACATCACATAACCATGCACCAAATAAATGTGCATGAACTAATCCAATTGCATGACACATCACATGTCTACTAGAATACACCTCATCTGATAATTATACAAATATATTTCACAGTTTCCTAGTGTAACGGTCAGTCTGTGTCATTATGGTCAGTCTGTGTCATTTCCAAGCAACTTATGACATGGACCAAATTATTTAGTGGATCACATGAATATCCAGAGGATCAGAACACACTTCATGAGGAACATTTTTCACATTTGTAAGCATATAAGTGTAGTTTCAGCATGTATTAATATATACCATGCGTATACGAGCCATATTGTAGTAGCTGATCTCAAGAAGTTTCTGTAAGCTGAAAACACGAGCAGGAGTTTGCTTTAGTTCTTCAGCCGATACACCACAAAGTGCATTGAAGAATTCGACGACAGAATCACTGGGAAGTTTAACACTATTTACAAATACTTGTTCAGCAGGTTTCCCAGCCAACTCTTTAAGGGATTGAAGAACAGCGTCTCTTGAGATCTGATTTGATCCATGCATGACAGTTGCAGCAATAGCAGGAGTTGATGTAATGAATTCAAGCCGAGAAACACATTCCAAGATTGCATTCCATGTGTCTTGAAGAGCGTCAGTCTCTGAATCACAAAGACCCAATAGTGTCCGCAAAGCTTCCACATTTTTACTACGCATTTCTTTTGGGGCATGCAAGAAAGTAAACCTGAGATATAAACTTGAAAGCTTAATTTTCAAGGTCCTCAAATTTTTTCCAACTGTAAAAATTGTTATTGTATGCTTCAAAGTAAAGTCTTAACTAACTTTTTCAATGCTAGCATAGGGGAGCCAATGACATTAAATAAAAAGTTAACTAAACCAACAATAATAAGAGGAATAAATAAATGAAATACAAAACTAAATAAATAAATGAAATACAAAACTAAGGACAAATGAAGAAGTCTATAAAGATAACACTTATACCTGACCAAAGAAGTTAAAAATGCATAGCGCATGGTGTCCATTCCAAGCACGTGTGTGATATGTATTCCAGCCCTAAATCCCTCCATGCAAAGAACAACCCTAGACTTATTTTCACCTTCTTCCATTGTAACAGAGAAAGTTGCAAGCAAAGGCCATCCCACAGCCTCAACCATAGGCCTTACAAGTTCTATCTGCTGAGACGTATAGAACACCCCTCTTTTTGTTCCTTGATTCCGGAATATTGTCTGTGTCTGCTTAATTATAGCTTCACTCTCAGATTTAGTATCAGTTGTTGACTGCCTCTTGGGAAGAGCCAAATTAAGAATGCTGACCAAGCGGCCTCTCTCTTCGCCTTCTGGCTTATATCTGCCACTTTTTTCAACACCAAATGTCTCATCTTTCATCTTTATCTCTTCTTTAACAATAGAATCGTAGATTTCTTCTAAGAGTTCTGTAGGAGCAGATTCTTCAGCATCATTTGTAGCATTCATACGTACAAAATCAGATTTGGACATTTTAGGCCACACCATTGGATTATGTGCATCAGTGTTCAACATTATAACTGCATATGCAAGAACATATGCAGTATCTGCATTTTTGAAAAGGTCTGGATTATCTGCACAATATCTGCCAGAGACGCAACAAATGCAACATAAATCACTAGATAGAAATTAAAAGGACTTATCAGTACAACCTAGGCAGGTAGCTTTCTAAATTTATAGTGCATGGGTATGGATTCCTGTATCTAACCAGTTAAGGGAGGAACAAAGTTTCTTTTTGGGTGTCTGCCCCCCTTAATCTCGATTACTAATTAAGATCATGAAAAAAAAGCACAATTTTACGTTTCACACCATAGAGAGGAGGAAGAATGTTGAATAATGTGCATAAATCCTATAGAGGCAATGTACACAGACACACGAAAGGAGAACTCAGTACCGCTCTGCAAACTTTTCCATTATACGATCTATCTTTTGGGCTTCCCCTGGAAGTCGAAATCCTCTAAGAAATTCACGGATTGCAGTATCAAACTTCAGTCCTGAAAACTTCATGGAATCTACATAGGAATGCATCACAGCAAGAGGGAATTCTTCGTGCTGACCCAGATAATCCCCGATCATTGCCTGAAAAGTTGGAAATGAAATATGAAGTTTTCATCAAAGAAGAGAAAGAAACGCATGCAAGAACATAAGTACAAACCTTGTCCAAGCTTGGAGTACTTCTCAGAAATTGGGCCACTGAAGAAGGTGTATTCTCCACCAACTTATTTGATATTAAATATTCGACACCCTTTACTGGTTTCCTGTTGAACTGCAACACATTTAAAAATATACATGAGCACCCAAAAAGACATATCAGTAAAATATAAAATGAAAGCACAGCAGTGACATCCTGGAGAAAAAGTAAATAAGGAGAATTATTGTCGAATACTTCAGCGATAGCTGCTTCCATCGTAGATTTGTGGGCCTTCGCCTTCTCAAAGTTACTGGTCAAACCATCCCTGGTTTTCACATCCACAGATTCTCCAGCTGCAACTTCCCCTTCATGAGATTGAATGCTTTTATTCTGGCTTTCTGATTCTCTACGTGACTTTTCCCAATCAACTAGTGATTTAAGCACATTCACAAGACACTGGAAGGGCCAAGAAAGAAAGGTTATCCAGAAATTTCTGCTGAAATAGGACAATAGAAAGTTTGGCAGAAAAATTAAGTAAATAGCCTAAATCCTTTTAGCGTCACACTCACTGAACCAACCTGAAGTGATGAGCCTTTAATTGAAGTTGTCTGCGATAGTGCAACTAAATTAGGATCTGTATTCTGAGTCCCTTGAGATATTTTAGAAAGCGAAGTAACCTGTACAAATAGTAAGTTGCATTGCAGAAGTGTTAGGAGTGCCCAATCAGAAAATGATACTCAAAAGTCTTGATCAAAACGTGAACGGCACTGTTTTGAAACACTATATAAGATTATACCATGCGTTCAAATAAGTTTGGTGCCTCAAGATCACAGTCATAGTTTACAAATATGTCAACGAGCATCTGAGGATCCCTGCAAACTTTCTCAAGCATCCTGCAAAAACCACAATTAGTCAGAAGACAAAAGAAAGAACCGTATAAATATTGATCGCCAGAAAAACACCCTAAAAGCAGAAATACACAACTAGCAACAAAGTCAATCAAAAAGAAATATACCGTAAAACACTTATTTTTTGGTTGACAGGAAATTCCAAGCCATCCAGTGATCGTATGACAATCAAAGGAAAGAAGATGCCAATTTCACCCTGAGAACATTATGATTGGCATACATGAAAAAAAACAAAAAAAAAAAAATTACAATGGACCTTTTTAGAAAGAAGTTTCTGGAACTAGTTGTCAAGGTCAGAGACATACTTTAAGACTTTCTCTGAAACGCAGCAAAAGCACCGAGAAAATTCCAGTTGCATACTGGTAGAAAAGAAAAGTATGATGAGGAAAAGAAAATCTCAGAGTGGAGTACAAAAAATCTCTTGAAAGGTAGTTTGTCGCACGCAAACCTGAAATATGACAGGCGACTGCGAAACTGAAGCCCGCAACAAAGCATACGAAAGATAGGCTTTCACTGAGTCAATAAAATGGAAGTTCCTCGTAAATGAATGACTGACCCCTTCTAATAAACCCTGAAATACAACATAACATAGCACATAAGTTAGTCTTACTGGGAAGGGGGAAAAAAAAGGGTCAAACCACTCAAACGTAAAGAAAGATGCACTTGACTCGTATTTGACACTCAAATTGTAAAATACCACAAAAGAATATTAGTTCAACATATTGATTATCATGCTTCAGTCAATACAAAGGCAGTGCATTCACACCCCACTAAACCCAAGTTTTTGAATCTTACTCATAAAAGCCCAGTCTAACTTCATTTGGCAAAAGCCTCATCAATTGTATGAGATATGAATCAAAAGGCATACAGATACATAATCTGCTTTTTATTTTATTTATTTATTTTTTAATGTGGGATTTCAGAGAATAAGCATAAACAGACTCCAAAGTGCACAGAATAGGAAAACCTAATCCAGTAAACAACCTGCAAGAGCTCAAGAGACAATACTCGAGTCTTGGATGTGACTTCATCATTATCTTCCTTCATGCCCATCTGCAAGCAATAGATTTTTCAAGTGATAGAGAAAACTAATCATAGAAACAACATGAGATGTTACTAAAAAATCCCACCTTGCACAGCGTGCGGAATACCAGCAAAGCATCACGTTGGACTATGCTCATGCTTTCAAGATCAATCCCTCTTAACAGATAGAGAGCAACAAATAAAACAGGAAATAAATACAGTACTTGAAATAAGAAACAAATATCAATATCATATAAACAACAGGAAGTGGTATATCAAAGTATGACATCACATCCTTACCGTGTTATCTTTTTACCATCTTCAAGATGCACAGCTTTGTCAAGGACAGCCTCTAAGCCCTAAATAAGATTTTGCGGGGGCAAAAAAGGTTACAACCTTTCGACAAAAAAATAAAGGTATGAATGCCCAGCACTTGTCATATGTAAAAGCAAGGACAAGCACCTGAAATGACAGTGCAAAGGGTATAAAATACTGACAACTAAAAGAATCAGGTACCTTGATGTCAGCACCACCAGCAAGACTATGCAGTTCCTCCACAGATGCAAGAGATGCCTCTTTAGCCTGGTTAAGTGCATCCCCTAAAGTTATTCCTTTCTCATTTTCATCCCCCAGGGAGGTTTCTTCCACCATCTTCAAATTCTGATCTGAGTCTGAAACTGCTTCTGTCTGTCCAACAGAACTGGATGTTATCTGAACTCCCTGTCACACATTGCAAACCTCGTATTATTCTCTATCTTTTCCTTTTCTTTTTTCTTTTTTATAAACCAAACCTCACAGTATTTAGAGAGAGAAAGATGTTATTCTGCATCAGAAAGCTGGAGTAGAGAAATTTAAATCACAAACCTGATCAGTCTCCATCCTCCTGATAATGATGCTGATCATCTGTGTCAACATTGCCTTTGACGTTGCTTGATTTACAGGACTCTTGCTACAAGTTCAAACTAGAGTTCATGAGTACTACTTGGAGTTAATACACTTAATGTTAATACAAGTACCCTTTGATCATATGAAAGTTACCTGTGAAGAGCAATATTGTAGCATACTCTGATAACTCCAAGTAAAGGTTCCCCATGGACTGCATTTAAAATTACATGTTACAGTTAAGATAACTTTTCAGACTAACAAAAGATAATGAAACGAGAAAATAGAAGACACCTAATACATGTGTGAACAAAATATATGCTGATTAAAATGTGTGTGCTTGACTGCATCATGCATAACAAGTAATTTAACCCTAATTAAAGAACAGGAAATCTAAACATTGTTGACCATCCACACACATGTAAAAAGTTTCATTCATAAAACAAAAGTAACCAGGAGGAAAAAAAAAAAAAAAAAAAAAAAAAGCCCCAGTACCCTTTTCCTCTCAAGTAACATACCTCTGAACTTTGTGGACGCCACGGCGGTAAGGAGGACCTTCAACACTTGGAGAATTGTACTGCATATTTATTTTTATAAATAAACGGGTATCACACAGGATATAAACTAGGAAAAGAGAAGTACCAATACAAATGATATATACCTGTCAGGCGATGAATTGTCAACACAACTGCAGACCATGTTCAGGATGTCTGTAAACAAAGTTACATTTTTACCACCATCTAAACCAGGATCTCCCTCTAGATGATCATATGCAATGAGTTTCTGTGCTTATGTAATTCAAGAAGTAATTAGCAACTAAAGAGTATACATGAATAGAGATCTAAAGACAAAATGTAACTGAAGAAGAAGTTAGACAACTGTGCAGGAATATATGTATGGGAATTCTAAAACAGCACAGGATTCTACTCCTTTTTTTTTTTTTTTTTGGGAGTCTCACAAAAGGATCAATATCAGTGATCCATCCACCTAACCCCTTCTGCTTCGAACAAAACGATGACATTTTTAACTCTCGCTCATCTCACATTGATGTAACCACCAGCTCCTAAATTCATCCTTGAACAATTTTTGACCTAATAACATGTTCTCAAACCTAATGGAGTTGGCCCCTAGTCAGCAGGACAGGTATGAAGAACCAAAGGGAAATTTTAAACACAGGCCTAACCCACGTAATGTAAAGTGTGAAAATCAACAGATACATACATGAAGACAATCCAAAGCAGGCTCCAGGATTTTCAAGTTCTTTGTCTCAAATGCAAGTCGAAGAGGACTCAAAACAAGTTCCGCCCCAGAACCCTCCAAAGTACGCCCAGCATTTGCCAAGACCGTCGAAATAGTTCCACTTGTGCTCACGGGCTTACCAACAGGATCAGCCCCAGCACTTGTAAGAACTGTCTGTGACTGGCCTGGCTCGGATTCAGTTTTTGCATCTCCATCTTCAATTGAACTGCAAAGGAAAGTGACACCAAAAAAAAAAAAGAAAAAAATTAGAGAGCATCACACATCCTTATTCCCGTTCAAGGATATAACACTTCCTCAGACAAAATGCAAAATATTGTCACAATTATTGCAGGAGACATAGAACGAGAGTAGGCTGATTCTTAAGACCAATTATTGTCACAATTACATAAAATATCTGTTTTTTCTTTCTGGTTTTTGGGATGGAAATTAGTTAAGATTAGAACATAAACCTCTCTTCGGCAGCCGAAGATGCAGCTTGGCTTGTGTCGGTGGAAACGGAGGGCGGAACCTCATTAATCTCTCTGGTACCATCTGAGATATAACATTATACAACAAAACAAACAAACTAATGAGTTAACACGATGATTTTTATAGTTGTTAACAGCCGTACGTTGAAAAATGCTATGCGATTGAGAGAGAGAGAGAGAGAGAGAGAGAGAGAGAAAGACTAGGCAAGCAGGTTAACAAAAGTAATGAAGAGTAAATTAAATGGGAATTATGAAGAAGAAGAAGAAGAAGAAGAAGAAGAAGGAGCATATTAACCTAAATAAGACTGAATAGCCTTCTGAAGGTCAGGGTACTTCTTTCCAGAACATTCCTTGAGCATCGACTCGAATGCCCGCGTTACGAAACCCCCGGCTGCACCTCCCGCCATCTCTTTCTTTTCAACCACCAATTCCTGCAATTCAACCCAATTTACAACCACAAAACTTGTAAATCAAAGCATCATCATACCGGATCGAAAGCCGTTGAGCCGAGATCCGATACACGAATCAACCGCCATATCTAGACACAGAGAGAGAGAGAGAGAGACAAACAAGTAAGTACCTTCGATTTGAATAGTTGTTAATGAGAGGAGAGAGAGAATTGAGAGATCTGAAAAGGAAGGTGAATAAGAAAGAATATTATATAGATAGATGTGAATAGATGAGATCTGCCTCGGCCGATATCCCTGCAATGATCTAGTTTAGACTGTGTTTCACTCTTCTACTGGTCTTCTCTCATTAAGCTGGGAGCCTCGGACATTTCCACTTCCCACTCGGGGCCTGAGAGAGATTTGACAAAAACGACGACATTCAGAATTGAGTTTTATTTATACGGAGGGGAAAAAAAACAAAAAAAAAAAAAAAGAGTAAAAATATTAAAAATAGAACATCAGAAAAATCACAGTTTGTCGATCTAAAAAATTGTTACAAGTCGTTTCAATATTAATTGTTTTGCTAGTAAACGACGTGTCGACTTCAGTCTAATAGTTCCTTGTCGTTTTATCTGGTGATCCTCCCCGTCATTTGTCGTTTCAAGTTTTGCTGACTTAGAAGGACATTTTGTTTTGTTGTACTTATTTTTGTTCTATTAAGCTGAGAAACGACAACATTGAAAAGTAATAATGATAAAAGACGAGTCGTTTAGTCGTAATCATAAAGTTATATGTCCTATTTTGTAAAACACTACAACTTATTAAGTTTAGTTGACGTACTTAATACAAAATTGACTTGGATTGGTACCATTAATTAATTTTTTATCAAAATATATCATAAAAATTAAATATTTATTTCATAAAAGATTTTTTTTTCAATATATTTTCTTATAAATAAACTGAAAACAATAAACTAAAGACCTAATTTTTCTTATTAAAGCAAACTAAAGTGAAAAAAAAGGTAAGCTAATAATTATATAATATTTAAAGGCTTATTTGATAGGTGGGATTAGATTAGACTGAACTATTGTTTATGATTGGATTGAATATTAGTACTAATTGACTTGTTCAGTGGAGTATAGAACTCAAAATGGGATTAAATAAAATAGCAGCAAAGAAAATTGTTAGGGCTCACGTTATTTGAATTGTGTAATAAAATAATCAAGAGAAAATTAGGTTTTTTAAAGCATTCTTAGAAAAAAAAAAAGTACTATTGAAAAATACGGTTGCCTATATTTTTTTTATTTCTAATACTATTTTTATTTGAAAAATACTATTTTCTTAAAATCCATTAGAAAAATAATATTTTTCTTAAAATAGAAATTGATAACTAGTAACCAAAAATATTTATAACTTGTAACTAATAATAATTTTAAATATGGTTTTTTTCTAGAAAAAATTAAAGCTGATATTTTTCAAATAAAAATCATAAAAAGCCCCTAACCTCCGTATTTTTGTAATTCTTTTAGGTTCGTATAGGTTAAATTGTTAGAAACCTAATAACTAATAAAGCTTTTTATCGCTAGTCACAAGCTTAACCCAAATTACGTGGTTGAATATCAGCTTTTTATTTTTGTATGTGTAACATAATAAATGTGATAATTTATCTTATCACAAAAAATCACTTACCCGTGATAAACTTACAACTCGGAATAAATAGTAGTGCTCATAAATAATAGATAAAAATTGTATGAGACTTATATTTATTCGGAAGTGAATTAAATAAAAAAGTGAGTAGAAAAGGAAATTGTGGGGCCTAATTTTTTAGAAATGAAAGAGAAAGTGGGGGACTATTTTAACCCAAATATAGGATGAGTTAAAAATAGTCTTCCTCCAAATGTACTATTTTATCCTATCGCTAAATAGTATAAATATAAAGCGGGTATGGTCATGCTAAGTTGACCTATATTAGATAAGCTCATGCAGGTTTTGTGCTGGGCCTAGGCACGATTTACAAGCTCATCTCACATTTTATGTTGTCCTAAGTGGGTCGAATATGGATAAAAAATATGAGACTAATTTTGTTATTATTCTATACTTTAAAATATTAAATATGCGCTTATATGATCTAAAACTCATTTATTTTATTTTAAATTTGAATAAATTAAAAATAATTAAAAATAATTAATTAAATAATATTAAAATATATATATAATATTTAATTAAGAAATATATTTAAAATTATATATAAATTAATTAAATATGGGCATATTGCTTAAGCCTAATTCGACCCCTACTATGTGTAACAAATCGACCCAGGCCACACTAGTGTGGACAATATCGAGTCAATATCATGCTTTTTCTTCAGAATATGGATTGATTCATAAAATTCGACCTATATTGACATCTTTACTAAATAGTACCACCATTAATTATGCACCAAACAAAATAATTCACCTATCCAAATAAGTCATAAAAGTGTTATAATATATCATATTAATGGCATTTTCATTAAACAGATGATTCATAAATAATACAAATTCTACACGATACAAATGAATCGACACAAATTATCACCCATAATTTACTGTCATTTGGTGGGCTAAACCGATGTTTGCCTTAGTAAATCTCTTCTAAATGTTTAATGTAGTTTAACTCTCAAAAAAAAAAAAAAAAACCTTCTTCATAATTGAACGATATCTCAAAAAATAAACTTACAAACAAAATAGTCTCAACAACAAGCAGTACTGATGCAAAATCTTACTGTCGTCAAACTATAGAAACTATAGAAACGACATGTTGTTTCCAATTCACGACTTGATGTCCACATCTGAAAAACGATATATCGTATTCTGCTTAAAAAGTTCTATTTATCACTTGACTGCTAATCATCTTGATTTTTTTAAGGGATTTTTTCCAAGGAATATTAAAAATTAAAATATAGTTTTCTGAAATTCATATTAAATCCACTCCTAAGACAAAAAGAATCTTGTTATCATTTATTTTCCTTTCTATGTCCTGCATCTTTGTTAACTAGAATAAAGTACACGCTTTAAGGGTGGGAAAGATTGAAGTGAAAGTCACAAAAAAAAAAAAAAATGATATTGGGTCACAAATTGCCTCGTATTCGTTTAATTTCCTTTGTTTCCCAGCATTTTACGAGTACTTACGACCTCTTTTTTTTTTTTGGCTATTTAGAAATGAATCCTCCAAGTTTTTATCGACATTAATGAATGAAAATCATGTTCATTTAAGTGTTTTTAAGGATCAAATGTTGATAACCTCCAAACATACTGGAGTTGTCTTTTACCAAAATAAATTTAAAATAAAAATAAACGAATAAATATAGATCAATAATACAAAAAAATATTAAGTTACAAAACCACAAAAATAAAATGTCCAAAAAAATTTGAAAGTGGGATAAATGGTTAATCATGGTAGAACACAAATAAATAACCTTCTGATCTAAAACTTAATTAAAATAAAAGGCAAATAATTGGACCCGAAATACATTATGCATCCGTAAGCACAAACTCTCTACGCACAAATTCTAAAATGGAGCAGAGAATCAGAACACCATTCCCTTTCACCATTGCCGATCAAATAAAATCTTAAAAATATTAATAAATATAAAAAAATATTCCCCAATTTTCCCAAAACCATCCCTCCAATCCCCCCCCCCCCCAAAAAAAAAAAAAACTCTGATCGATCAATGGAGGTAGTATCAATCAATCACAACAGCAGATCGTCCCCAAAGAGGTAGAGGAGGCGTTCGACGGCCCAGCTGGGCTGCGATCTGGCCGCGGCCAGGCTCAAGCTCTGCGACTGGGCCTGAGTCAGAAACGGCGCCCGGCAGAGCGGGCAAGACTTGCGGTGAGGGTCCTGATGGTGGTGGTGGTCGTGATCGAGCCACCGGTCGAGGCATTCGCGGTGGAAGACGTGGCGGCAGTTCCTGAGCTCCCTCACCTCGTCGCTCCTGCTCAGATGGCTCAGGCACACGGCGCACGTGTCCCAGTGCCCGTTCTCGCACGGGAACCGCTCCGTGATTTCCCCGAACGTGGTCAGAACCAGGTTGTCTCTGATCAACTGAGTCGAAGGAGGAGGAGAAGAAGAAGAAGAGGGAGATAGTGGCGGAGAAGGGAATGGAGGGTTTTCAGATTCTAAGAAATTGGGGTTTGAATTGGGAGAAGAAGAAGATGAAGATGAAGAAGAAGAAGAAGAAGAAGAAGAAGAACGGGTTCTGTTTCTGAATCTAAGGGCCCAAGAGAAGACCCATCTGGATACCGCGATTATAAGAGCTGCTTTGTATAACATATGGGTTACGATTAAGCTTGACGATAGATCATCCGCAAACAAACCCATTGGAAAAAGAAAGCTCAAAAAACAAATAAGCTTAAGCTTAGCAAAGACTACTACCACTAACAATGGAGGCAGGAGGAGGAAGAGGAAAAGGGGAAGATCTTAAGTTTTTTTGGTTTCCTTATAAAGACTCGTAAAGTTGAAGAAGGGAATCTCTTTTTCCTTTTTTTTTTTTTTTTAATCTTTACTTTAATTTTTCGTATTTTTGCTTTTAATTTTTTTTTTGTTGGAGATGGCTTCCCAATTGCCAAGACTAGTGGTGTCAATGACTCCGCAAGGGGTCATCGGTGTCCAATGTGTGTGCCTGTCCACGTCACATGGGCGGTGCGTTGGCTCTATTGCTTAAGCTTTCCTTTTCCTTCGGAGCCAGCTTTTCTTTTCTTTAGATTTTCTAATATGAAAGCTTTACATATTATATGTAAAAGTTAAAAGCAGCTTGGATCTGCTCAGCTTAAAGAGGACTAAGCCAATCTTTCCACTTCTTTATTATGAATTATCAGCACCTCAATATCACTAGCATCAGTGCCCAACCCAACATAAGATGGTAAATAAACTCCTCTAATTAGCAACATATTTACAGTTGTATTACTTATGTGTATAACTCGGAAAGAGAGAGAGAGAGAGAGAGAGAGAGAGAGAGAGAGATGTAGACCAAATTGTTAGGTTGAACAGAAAGGCTTTCCATTCCATCCCAGCGCAAGCAGACAGGTCTACTTAATTGTCATGATACGTGAGCATGACATGAACCAATGGAGAGTGTTGTTTCGTACCATCCTAGTCAGATCCCACGAAGACCACTATCATTTTCATAATGTATTGCCCAAGTTGCACGACGGTATACTCGGGAAGATCATGCGTATTTAAATGGTGGTCTCGATCCATTTCGTATCTGTGTGGATCTTAGAAGACTGTCATAGTCCAGAATCGTAGTGAATGTAAATCCATCCCGCCCATAAGGATAATATATGGGTTATTGAACGTGGACCCCTTAACGAAGATGCTAGACCCTTAACGGAAAGATTATAATGCTATGTGGACCCCGCCCATAGGGGTAATATGGGAGCTATTGAATGTGGACCTCCTAGCATATGGGCGGGGTAACATGGGGGCTATTGAATGTGGACCCCTCCTCGCTAGACCTTTAACGGGAGGAAATTATAATGCCCCAAGTCCTATGCTCTGGGATTGTAATGCCCCAAATCCTATATTAGGTATGCTCTGAGAAGATCATGGGTATTTAAACCATGTTTTATCAACCTAATACCTTATCAGTGTGGCTCATATAATCATAAAAACGCATGTATAAACAACATTGAACTCATTACCGAAAAAAAAAAAACAAAAAACAAAAAACATCATTGAACATGTCCCGCCCGACCTCCACCTCCCAAGAAAGATAAAAAGTAGTAAACGAAAAAGAGAGAGAGATTAGACTTATCCATGGCTCTAGCATCATCCACAATTTATCTCTGACCGTGCCTTTGATTTTTTCAGCCAACAAACTTTGAAACAAAAGGTGCTGACGATTAAAGTTAAGCATATGCTCTTTTCTCCTTTCCGCAAACACCGAGCCTGTAACATTGGAAAATGTACTGCATATATATATGCGCATATTTTCGATTCTTATCTGCAAACGAAGTTTAGGCCATTTGGAAAAGAAGGGCATATTAAGCAAGTCCTTTCTTTAATACTTTACTGAACAATCGAAGAGAAAAATTCTACGTTGTTTCCTTATGAGGGACCCTCTTATTGGCACTCCCATGACTACTACCATGTTTCCTATTCCGTGCTTCTTACAGGATAATGCAAACGCACGTAGTAGTTTCTCAAGCGTTTTTCATAAGAGGAAACTGGTAAGTAGCTTAAAGTCGCGAAGTAAAAAAAAAACTTATACAGAACTCTCAGCTTTACTGCTGGCCCAACTGCTCAGTTTCTTTCTTCTTCTCTCGCATCTTATATTGCAAAGTAGCAGGAGCACAATCCAGTGGAGTTTCCCCTGAAACAAAAGGCAACTAGTTAAGATCTGACCCAGCACAAAATTTATGAGACTCATGTTGCTTGCCAGTTTGTGACTAGCTCTAGCAGTGCTCTATCTCAATTCTAGGAGGTAGGAAAATGTTCGGCTAACTCAACATGACAACATAAACATTTTACTACACAAGGCAGCCAACACTCACGTGCAGCACACCGTCATGGGATTCATGTCCTTAAAAATGACCTCCATTGGTAAGTAAGCAACCAAAACTATACTTTTAAGAGGGCCAAGCATTGATTGATTACCTTGAGCATTCTTATAGTTCAGGTTGGCTCCACTGTCCATCAGGGCAAAAGCTATCTCAGTTCGATTAAAAACTGCAGCCTGCACCCCGTTAATTAAGAACTTAGTATCATATAAATCAAAGCATAATAAGTAACTGCATAGACAAGATGCAACACAACCCACATCCCTTTTCCCATTTCCCCCAAATCGCCACGACATCTGACACCACACCCAAAAAGAGAGAAGTACCACATGTAGCAAAGATAACCCTTGCTTGTCTTGGTAATTTGCATCCACACCCTGCCAAAGCGAGAATCCATTAGTTTCCATCTTCACATATTAAATTTGTACCAAAATAGTAATTACCTGACTCAGAAGCTTCTTGACTGCAGCAGTGTCTCCATTCTTTATAGCTTCTCTCAATCCCTAAGTCGAAAACACAAATAATAATGCAAACAAAAAATTTACTTCTTGTACTATTGGACATGAATGATACTTTAGTTTTAGATTAATAATTTACAACTTGTACCTCTCCATTGACGTCATAAGCCATCTGAGATTTATCTGATGTACCATTGTAGACTTGTCCACGATTGAAAACAGAACTGCTAATATGTGCAATTGAAGATATCAAAGAGTACATGAAGATCATAGTTCACATTGTGCTAAACAAACATGTCCAAACATCAAGGAATATCAAGTTAAAATAAATTATAGAATGTGGTAATCGTGAACACTGGAAAAGAGAAACGAATGCGAAAGTTCATGATGTCCATCCAGATTTCAGAAAGAATGAGTATCATACGGCAACTTATATAGAGCGTTTGGGTGAAACATCAGAAGAGTTTCTGGACTCTGAAAGCTCTTCCAAAGGAAGCCAGACTCGTGTGGCTTCTCTACAAAGAGCTTCAAAGTAAACATGAAAATTCTTTTTCTTTTTAATTTTAATGAAAATTTGTCTTTTTCCATATTTGGCCTCATTTAAATAAATGACAAAAAAATAATACTTAGGTCCTAAAATTAAAATTTGAAATATGCCATTCACATAGTATACTAAAAGTTATGAATTAAACTTATCTTCTTCTACTGTATAAAAGCAGAAGTACAAGCTATCCCAAACAAGCCCTTAGTCTACTTATAGAAAACTTCTCATCACAATTCAGGCTTCCCAAGAGTAGCAGTCAGAGAGAACCCGAACTAAAAACTATTAAATACGAACCAAAAAAATGTGAAGTTTTTAACCATTAATAGATGGATCATCAATAAATTCAGATTTCATGATCATTCAGTACAGGGATAATTGTTAATTTTTTTTTTTTTAAAAAAATGACTTTTCTGCAGAATAAATGTAGAGGTACAATTGTAAACACAAGTCAAAACTTGGGGTTTATTCTGCAGAAAGTCTATTTTTCCGGGTTTCTTTTTTTGCGGAGCAAAGACAAAAATCAAAATCACGAGAAGGAACCTACCTAGGCTTGCTATTTGATGTGGAACCTTTATTCTTTATAGCAGTTTCAGTTTTCTTTGGTTTTGGATTTGACTGAGGGACGGAGGTACATGAGGATTTCTTCTGCCACAGATTATAACTAAATATATAAGGTAAATGTATTGTGCGGTTGAAACATCCAAAGAAACTGAACAACTTGTACCTGCGGGGGAAGCGCCTCTGTTGATGGGGCAGGAGCTTCACAAATGCATAGGGGCATTCCGCACTTACACTCTAAAACACCTACCACAGTGTGATGCTCTACAGTTGGTTCTGTCTTCATTTGTACATCATCCCCGATGCTCAAACTAGAAACTGCATCTGTTACAGAATCAGCTTTATTTGAAGAAACCTGTACATTGTCTTGCCCAGGCCTGCAACAAAGCCAAAAAACATAATTTTTTCAAAATAGAAGTAGGACCAATGAAAAAAAATATATATATATATATATATATATATATTGAGAGAGAAAGAGATACAAAGATAGATAGACAGAGAGACAGAGGGGGGAAAAAAGGGGAGAAGCTCCTCCAATAACCCAACATGACTAAGGTTGTTAATCATCCAGACAATGAACAAGAAAAAGCGAAAAGGCAATAGAAGCTGAACTCTCTAGTAAAGTGCTAAGACATGTTCCCAGGGTATGTCTTACTTTTTCAATCTAGAATAAGAAGCTGCAAAAGAAGAAATTATACTAGAAATCTCCCTCTTCGTCTGTGATTTGTTTCTTTGTATTATAATTCTCTTGCAAGTTCAATACTATTTTCCAGCTAGAGAAAATGAAAATTGACAAAAAATATGCATGAATGTCCATGATATTGCTCAGACACCAGCTATTTAGCCCATTTCTAGAAATATAACTGAGACTCCAATGTATTGTCAGTAAATAGTGGGACATAGTTCTCTGGAAATGAATCAATAAATAAGGCCATTTTTAAATTCTCATAACATATACTCAAATTTCAAGACCAACAAAATCCTAAATTCTCAAATAATATCATATCAAGCTGGATTGTGTACCGTGAGGAGTCATTAAAACAATCAGCACAAACTCTGACAGCTGATTGAATGCCAAATTGCGGTAAAGCCTGAATATGTGCAGAAAACACAATAGTCACCACAAAACCAGAGAACTTAAAAGAAACACAAAAAACAGGTAATGCGGAGGGGGACATCACAAACCATTTGATTTGAGGAATGTTCATTACACAATGTCCTCCCACAACATCGGCAATGATGCTGCAAAAGAGGAAAAAAGGGGGAAAAAAAATTAGTGATGGAGCGAAAAATTTTGGCTATGATGAAAAGAATCAATTCCAAACTTTAAGCTAATACCCAGCAGTAAAAACGAAATCATCCAAGCAAAACTACTACATGTCTATATTTTCAACATAAAGGATCCATGAAGTTAGAGATGGTAGTAGCAAACGCCCGGAACTTAAATATTGAGGGGAAACCTTCAGTAAATTAGTGGGCTTGAGCCCTTGAAAACAAGTAGAGAATCAGAATCACCATTCTCAATCTAAACTTGATTAGATACATAGACCCATTACAATCTAAGATCTATCAATGAGGTTGGTTGTAAATAAAAACAAGGATCCAGCCACTTCAATCCGGGGCTCATTCCATTTCCATCCCAAAAACAAAACTACCCAGTAACATTCCCACAACAAAAATGTTTTCTTGGACCAACATAGCCAAACCGTACAACAATCAGTATCAAAGATTATATAACCACGAATAGATGCCAACTTAAAAATCTTAAAAAAAAAAAAGCGTCATTAAGGGCTTAGGGATTAAGTCTTGAGATAAATCCAACTGAAACTAAATTCGCCAAAACCCAAATACATTTCTACGCAGGAAAAGTGGATAGCAATGATTAAACTCCAATTAAATCGAACTGAGCTAGATTAAGAGTCTATGAATTTGCATAAAAAATGTATAATTAAACATCAATTAGATAAGGGATGAGTGTTACGCGTCGCCTAAAGGTGTTGAAGCTGCATTTGCAGACATCGCAGCGCGCTGCTTCTTGGAACATTGGAGGTTCCATCTCTCCTATAGGCTATAGATATAGATATAGGTATAGATATGGATATAGATGTATTTGTGTATATATATACGAGTATGAACTGATGTATTGGTTTTTGGCCTGAGCTGCTGGTTGCAAAAGGGGTCCAAGTAAGGAGGATCTAAGGACGATGCTTCCAATTGTTTATAGTCTTCTATTTCATCTACCGCTTTGATCTTTACACTGAAACAGATTGAACGACAACCATGATCACCATGTCATTGCTCTCTTCCTCATATTCGGACCCTCCAATTTCATATATGGTTTATTTTCGGGTCACCCATGAATTCATACCCCTGTCCAAAGTCTACACTACGATTCTTTTCTTCTTCTTTTTTTTTTTTTTAAGGGCAAATATAAGCAGGTACATAAATTGCCTTAAAAATATGTATATAAACAAGTAAATTATACATCCTTTGGAAAATAAGATTCCTTCAAATATATAAATTAATCATTTACTTCCAAAGAAACTACGGTAAAATCATCTGCAATTTCGTTAATTTCACAATACATGTATGTTGTTAATTTTAATACCAAAAAAGATAATAAGTTAAATACCTTTAATAATAGTTAAATGGTTGATTTAACGGTGTCGAATTGAGTGAATACTAATTCTAACTCCATCAATGCACCTAAGGCCAACATTCTTAGTCATACTCGTATGAGCAGAAATTTCATAAAATATGTTTGGAATGAGTTATATTTATAACCGTACGATCACTCGAATAAAATTTTAAAAAATATAATTATACTTCTTGAAAAGACTTAACTATTCTCAAATTTTAGACTAATTTTCTTTCACTATTTCTCGTTCTTCCCATTCTATTATTCTATGCGTCCTCTAAATCTTCAATATTCTCTCAATTAAATAATTTTCTTAATAATTAAAATCTAGAGAAATGTAATGGGTATAATATAAAATAATTGGTATTAGAATTTCGTGATGTGCCGTAGTTTCATTCTGCATTCAAAATAAAATTTAGATCAATTTCTAAAAATTTAGACTAACTGTCCCAACGAATATCGAAACTTATCGATGACATTCAATGACATTTCAATGAAGTATGTTTTTATAATGGAATTTGAAAAATTGAGTATAATCATCAAAATAGCATCGAATTATCATCGAATTTCATCAGATTCCATTATAAAAACACATTTCATCGAAATAGCATCGAAATGCATCGAATTATATTGAATTGCATTTTCATCAGTTTCATTTATAAAAACACATTTCATCTAAATTACATTGTATTTCACTTAATTAGCATCGAAATACATCAAAATTTTCGATATTTGTTGGGATAACTAGATCAAATTTTCAAAAAATTCTTAGAAATTAATCCAAATTTAATTTTTAATGAAAAATCCACTATAGAATATTTCGAAAACTCGAATATAAACTATTTTATATTATGTTCACAATATTTAAATATAAAAATTTCTTCATCGCCCACGAAAAAGATGAGAGCAAGAGAGTACGGAGAAAAGATCGACTATTTCCTTTAATATTGCAGGCACAATTGTCATTCGAATTCGATTCCAAAAGAAAGAAAGGTGTGATGGTGATCTCAATTGACCATTTTTTCCATTCTTTTTTTTTTCTTCTGATTTTTTTTTCAAAACTAAATAACTAAAATTATACTTTTAGGGGTATTTTGGTTAGAGAGTCATATTTTTTGAATAATTAGTGAATGGTCATGTGCTTGTAAATAGCTATTGTTTAAAGCATATTTAGTGAAAGTTCTAAAAAAAATATATAAACAAGTAAATTATACGGCCAATTGGAAAATAAGATTCCTTCAACTATGTAAATTAATCATTTTCCTTCAACAATATAAATTAATCATTCACTTCTAAAAAGACTACGACGGTAAAATCATTTGTAGTTTCGTTACTTTCACAATACATGCAGTTAATTTTAACACCAAAAAAGACAACAAGTTAAATACATTCAATAATAGTTAATTTAACTGTGAATGTCGAATTGAGCCAATATTGAGATATTGTAACTCCATCAATGCACCTAAGGCCAACATTCTTAGTCATACTCACATGAGTTAGGGGTGCATGTCGAACGTGTTTTGGGTTTTCGAGTTTTGATTTTCAAATATGATTTATGAAAAAAAAAAAAGAAAGAAAGAAGAAACCGAAAGCTAATCAAATAAGTCTCGCTTTTGGGTTCGAATAATCTTCGGCCAGGTCAGCCGGGTTTTAGGATAGTAGAATATTAAATGTTTGAATAAAAATGAACAATAATAAAGATATATTTATAAATTTTATTTTTTTTAAAGAATAAATTTAACAATTAATTACAAGTTTTGGGGTTTATTTTAGATTATATAATATCTCAAAAATAAAAGGAAAAACTATTTCTGAATTTCTAGAATTAGATTTAAATCATATATCAAATACGTCTTAATTTTTTATTTTTCAAAAAAAATAAATTTAAGTTCCAAACCTTACTCGAAGGGCCTAATTGAAATTAAATCCAATATTAGTATTTGTTTCGTGTGCAAGGGCGTCGGGTTTTTGTGGATTTTGTTCATCCCTAATTTAAGCAATGCCCTTAAAACTTTAGCTTACACAAACTTGAAGAGATGTTTTATAACTTTGTTATTGGTATTGCGAATGAGAATAACAATGCCGGTTTTATGTGCTTGATTAGTGATTTGTCATATCGATCAACCTTCCAAAGAAGAAGACCAGCAAACCACCCACGTTCATGGTATGCTTGCTTAGGAATTATCAAATCGACTGGCCGTCCAAATGCAAAGACCATCTCCTACTAAATACCCAATAAACAGTAAATCTTATAAGAAATATAAATAAAAAGTAATAGAAGCAATCCTTGATTGCCAGAAGATTCATGGGTAGAAGTGCACTTGGGACAATAATTGACCAATTTTGATGAAAAGTTTGATTATTGAGCTCCGTGCTTGCATCATTTCGTCTTTAACTAATGTTAGTAACAATTAACAAAATGGATTATAGAGACGAGTACTTTATGTGAAAATTCGTCGTTGTGTATCTATTTAGGAAAATATAAGAGATAATCCAAAAAATAAAGACACCTATTATGGTTAAAGAATTTAACCCTTTATTCGTATAAAATCTAAAAGTCTTTCATCTATTTTTAAAACATAAAAAATCTATCTTGTGCATCTTTTCCATTTCAAATTTGTAATGTAGAATATCTGAAATATCAACAACAAAAAAAACTATTATCAAACACTATGTTATCAAATTAGATAAATAAATAAATAAAACAAATAAGAAAAACACACTTTTTCTTTTAAGGCAATATTTATGGTACAGTGATGTCCAACACTACAATAATGTGTAATTCTATAAAAGATTATAACTGACATATATGTTAGTGCGGTTTTTACCAGTTGTCTAATATCTTCAAACTGCTGATATTGTACCTAGCAACTGTCACATATCCTCGCTATCCCAGAGTATTTTTGACTTCAAGTCGGATCAGAAAGACGGGGGGTGACCACCTGCAAAGACTCTCCGATGCTTAAGTCAGATATTTACTCCTGAGATTGAGTAGCAAAAATTAAGTTTTTCTCTTGCTTATAAATTTTTATATATCTCTCTCTATATGTATATCCTCAGGGGGACGCATGGCTCATATATATATAGTCCTAGAACTGAGAACCTTCTGGCTCTCAATCTCAGGATCGAGTACCTTTTCTCATTATGACTTACTCCAGAAATCACGGGTTGTGGTTATCGTAATTTCCCTTGTATCATCATGACTTACTTTCCGCCGTCCCCTATGACTCGAGCCTGGCGGGGGCGAGACTTTGACAAACTGTCGTCCTGTCAAAACGGTATGCTCAATCTGCACACCTACCCAGGATTGCATTAAATATTATGTTTGGGTCTGGAGCAGCGCGCTGTCTCTAATGATCTTCTGGCGGAAGACCCTCAAGGCTCCTGACCCCCAGCTGTCGAGGTAAGAATTAGACTGGGCCGAACTCGTCCAGGGTCTAGGATGGATTCGGCTCTGGCCTTCGACAACCCACGGGCCCATACGGTATCATGTGCGACTTGTGTGGTTTTTAAGTGGTCTTTCTGGCCACGTGTTAGACGGTGTGCCCCCTGCTACCTGTTCCACCACTTAACTGTCCACGTGGTACATGATCTAGGAACGAGCCCTATAACTGTCCCCTTTTCTCTATTTGATAGATTCGCATCCATCAAGTAGGAAAGTCATGCCTCTAGTCTGCCAATTCAAAGGGTACGCATGGCTCATTACTGTCATTTTTCCCAATTATTGATACTGGTGCAGGCCAACCCGTGTCACGATTTTTTCAAATTTTCAAAATTTTAGTGCTTCTGTCTTCCTTGTACAGTGCTCCTCCAGGGAAGACTTTTTAGCTCCTCCTCTATAAAAGCTGCGCTTGTGCTCATCTCTTACTTTACTAAAATCCCCAAGTATTCCTGCTTTATTTCCTTCAAAATTTCCAGCCATCTCAATTCTTAAGGTTTCCGAATCTTCCATTTTCTAGAAACTTTTGCTTTCTTTGATCACACCCAAGATAATGACTCTGAACCAAAGTCAGAATCTCCGTCCCATCGCGGATTCTGAGTTGGGCTCATTAAGGAGGTAGCTCTGCTTCTCTGATGGAGTTACCTTACAAAGAATCAAGGGCCCGACGGACTGGTACCTTCACTCCTCTGCCCCCGAAGGCTCCATCATCTTGGGAGGAGGCACCAGGAATGGCTGCGGTTTCCTCTTCCTCTCTTGGTCCATCAGTTTTTCAGCCTGACAGGGATTTACCCGATGAAATTGAACGCCAACGGGGTCATGATCCTGAAGGGGATCGCTGCTCTGTCGGTCCTCCTCAATGTGCATATTGACCTAGAGGTGGTCTTCTATGCCTACAATCTCACCCTCATCCCCAAAAAGAGCTCTTACTCTACTTTCTACCTCCAGCCACTCATGGGGAGCCACATTTTTTGGGGCTTGCCGAGGTCGGACAAGCAATGGGATTCTCACTCCAGGCTATACGCCGTCGGAGGGGCATGGTGCTCTCCTTGGGTGAATGGGGAGCGTTTCCAAATTCCCCCATTTTTTATGCAAAGTAAGTACTGAGTCGTATTTTGATTTTTGGGTCTGCGTGCGCTTTGTCTATTTTTGCTCATGATATTTTGCCTCGCGCAACCTCTGTGGAGGAAAGTAGGTCCAAGCTATGGCTATCGGCGGGGCGGCTTAAGGAGCTGGAGGGAGTCATCATCTTCGGGTCCTCCGGGGATTACCGACATATTCAGGCCGTCCTGAATCCCCAGGTGATGAATATGATGCCGAGGATAGTCTCACATCTCCTCTTTCCACTGGACATATGGGTCATCACCAAGCACCTTTAGAGCTAGCTTGACACTTCATCTCTGAACCAGTTCCACCGAATGAGCAGAGTTGCATCGCCATAGTGGGTCGTCAGATCACGGCCTCGAGCCAGTTGGCAGGTTCCAATGACCTGGTGGCACCGAACATTTACGAGCTCGAAGAGGCGATGAAGCTAGTGATCGAGGAGTGCGTCAGGTTCCGAAGTAAGGAAGCCATTGCCCCTAAGAGGGTTAGGGGTGAGTTCACCTTGTGCCCTAGGACTCCGTCGATCTAGTCATAGCTGCGTTTTAATCACATTGCTTGCTCTTACAGGTTCGGACGTAGGCCCTTCGGCAGATCTCTCCCTGGCCAAGGGGAGTACTGTCGCCCACAGAGCCCGATCCAAGGCCCTTGCTGGTCGGCGTCTAATGGAGTCCTCTGAGGACGAGGCCAGGGGGCAGGGAATTGTCACCCCAAGAATGGGCTTGGACGATGAGCTAGAGGGTCTTTTCGCATCTGGGGGTAAAGTGCTCGTGGTGCCTTCTCCCGAGGCAGGTGGGCCCACAACTCGGGAGACACCGACCATAAAGATTATGTATGGCAAATGGGCGCCTTCAAGCCTGCCAGCCTGCTGTACCGACTCCTTCTGCCTCTAGCTCTGGCTCAAAGGTTGGCGCAGGGTCCGGTGCTGCTCGCTTCAGTAGGGAGATTGCTGAGCTCAGCAGAAGGGCTCTAAGGCTGAAGTCTCGACTATCTTCCCCTCCCCCAGTCCCATGAAGTAGGGTCGCAAAATCGACTCATCCGAGGGGGAGGAAAGCCCAGCGGGGAAGAAAGGCAGAAATGCCGCTTCTCGACAGTGACAATGACGGGGCTACCCTGACCATTATAAGGAGGAAAAGATCTGCGAATGGTGGCCCGTCCGAGTACGTTGGTCAAGGCAAGACCGAAAAATTATAGTCAGGCGGGTCTCCAAGGGAGGTGGTAGCCGAGGCCGCTGAAGTAGCAACGGTCACCGGAGTTTCTTCTGCTGAGGATGTGCCACCTCCAGCTATCGCCGAAGGTACGTTTGGTGATTCCCAGCTTTCTACCGCCCCTACTTCCGCCACTTCAGGAGCGTCAAAAGAAACTACTGGAGTGTGTTTGGTAGGGGGAGAAGGTGTCCTCGCGGTCGGCTGGGTAGAGTCACATTCCTCGGATGCAAGTAATGCCCAGGGAGAGGGTCCAGCTACGGAGTTCGAGCTAGAGGCGCTCTCCCTGCAGAATGTAGGGCTCATTACTTGCCACAACATTGCGTAGGTTTGGCTCGTCTAGCCATTATCTCTATATTTTCGGCATCTTTGCTGAACACTGACTACCTTTTTTATATTCTGCAGCTAGTCGCCGTCCAGTCTTTCTATTACTCTCGTGTCGGTGAGCTGACCAGGCAGCTGAACGCCCATACTGTGGTGGCCGAGCAGAGCAAGGTCGCCCTTGCCACGTTAAGGGCCGAGTTCGATCTGTATCGGAGCCTGGACGAGGCTAGGGTCAACAGCACAGTGGCCCACACTTTGAGCGCCAAAAGGGCTAGACGTGAAGAGCTGGTCGCCAAGTTGGCCGAGGTAGAGGGGAAGTTCCGGTCTCTCGAAGCTGAGGTCTCGGGTCTATGCTCTGAGGCCGAGGCTGCCAGGTTGGCCTAAGTCGAGCTCAAGGTCAAGGAGCAGGAGCTATAGAGTATAAGGGCTAGCTTTCATTGCTCACAACAAAGCCGTCGACGAGGCTAAGGAGGCAAAGAAAGCTGAGGCAAAAGCCAAGTTAGAAGCCCATTCTCTACAGCGCAGACTCGACTGGTCCAACGAGGCAATCCAACATCTCTATTTGGATCATCATAAACTGATGGAAGCTCATGTGGAGCTGTCTAGCAGGCGCGGTGAAGATCTCGCCAATATTAACACTCTTTTGATCGACTTATCGTAGCGGCAAGTGGAACTGAGGCTAGCGGCACTAAGAGATAGGCTGACAGATGTAGAGAAGCTGAAGATAAGATACCAGAGGCAGGTGACATCCTTTCTATGGAGAGCTATAGGTCTAGCTGGGAGAACAGGGAATTTGAGGACCATGCAGAGATGGTGACGCCAGACCTGTTCGATGAGCAGAAGGGTGTTGAGAGGGACCATTATTCCGTTCGGTACTACACGCAGTAGTTAGGGGATGAGATTAACATCGTGTACCATGAAGAGAAAGATGGGCCCTCTACATCTGCCTCTGTCACCAAAGAGATTGTCCCTGCTTCCGGTCTACCAGAACAAGCTACAGAGGTTCCTGGGGGTAAGCCTGGTCTTGGCGCTTTAACTGGCGGAGGGTCAAGTACGATCGTCTTGTCTAGGGACGATTCTGACCCAGATATATCGTTCCCTGCCGAAGCTAGGCCAAGCGCCGAAGCCGGCATCGCTCCCTCCGCCAGAGGTAATTAAGGCCCCTCGCTCTTTTGTGTATTTGTAAAGTACTGACTGTATTGTGTAAAGCTGACCCTTGTTGCAAGCATCTGTTTAAATAATAAAAACGGTGTGCTTTTCTCACGTTTATTCTATTTGTTTTTGTTACCCGCATCCGTGGTCAGAGTCGGATATCATATACGATGCCATTCCCTTGTCGGCAGTTTGACTGATCTCTGGGTTTGGCCCAATCATATATGATTTGGAGTTATTAGTAAATTCTCCCCATGCTATGATTGACAAGATTAGCTCTGGAGATCGGGATGTGAGTTCCGGCTCAGCCGGTTTTGAGGATGTATAATTACTATTATGACTTGTCTTAGCAAAATTTGATCCGCACTTATGGCTGGACTTCTCCAACCCTAAATTGGAATACGCCAGGAACTAGCTCCAGGGATTAGTTGACTCCTGCTTGGAACCATTGCTATAGAAGAAAAGGCCTAGGCTCGGCTCTCACCGAGAGCAAATAGGGCGCTATCACTCCGACTTGTCCTTGCGAGTCCGTCTAAGACCTGCTCCCGACAGATAGAGATACTGGGTCCGTGTCCCTATCGACCACGCACTCTGTAATTTAAGTAATAATAAACAGAATTTGGTTTTAATTTCTATCTCTGTGTTTGGTCTTATCTGGGCCTACTTCTAATGGATAGACCCTGGCTCCATTTACTTTCAGTCTATGCATAGCTAAGGTGCTCTTTGGGAAGGGTCTACTTCCAATAGGTAGACCCCGGTCCTGTTTATTTTTGGCTTATGCATAGCTAAGGTACTCTCTGGGGAGGGTCTACTTCCAACAGGTAGACCCCAGCCCTATTTACCTTTAGCCTATGCATAGATAAGGTGTTCTCTAGGGAGGGTCTTATCGCTCAATTCTTCCCCATCCCGCAGGTGTTTCTTGAGGGTCAGCGACAAGTTTTTGTTGTGCGATGTTATCCATGTAGTACGATCCTTAATGAGGTCTACTGGCGAGTATTTTATTGCGCAACTCATTCCTCCTTGTACATTTTCTCGGGCCATTGGCAAGCATTTTATTGCATGATGTGATTTCCATAGTACGATCTTTTTTGAGGTCTGCTGACAAGCATTTTATTGCGCAGCTCATTCCTCCTCGTACGTTTTCTCAGGCCATCGACAAGCATTGTATTGCACGATGCGATTCCTATTATACGATCTTTTTTGAGGTCTGCTGGCAAGCATTTTATTGCGCAACTCATTCCTCCTCGTACGTTTTCTCAGGCCATCAGCAAATATTTTATTGCGCGATGTGATTCTCATAGTACTATCTTTTTTGAGGTTTACTGGCAAATATTTTATTGCAGAGCTCATTCCTCTTTGTACGTTTTCTCGGGCTACCGGCAAGCATTTTGTTACGCGACGTGATTCCCGTAGTACAATCTTTTTTGAGGTCTGCTGGCAAGCATTTTATTGCACAGCTCATTCCTCTTCGTATATTTTCTCGGGCAACCGACAAGCACTTCATTGCGCGATGTGATTCCCATAGTACGATCTTTTTTCGTGCGAATAGTTTAAGGGATCTGGCACTGGGGATAGACCCTTTTACATAGCAATCTAATGGATAAGTCCGTGTAGCAGATATCTTGGTTTAGCAATCTAATGGATAAGTCCGTGTAGCAGATATCTTGGTTTATTTTGGAATCAGGCTATTTAATAATATAAGTATTTACATGTGTCTCACACATGGTATTTCTTCAAGTGCTGGGCATTTTCGGTCTTGAGTTCTTTTAGGACGTACGCACCATTGTCAAGTGCTTTGATCACCTCGTATGGTCCGACCCAGTTAGAGTCTAGCTTCAAGGAATTTCCTGTTCTGACCTTCAAGACCCAATCTCTAGCGTTAAACCGACGAGTATTGAATTTATTTGCGTAATAAGACCTGGCTTGCTAGTGGTATGAGGCGAGATGAATCAGAGCCATGCCTCTTATTTCTTCAAGGAGGTCTTTGTTACGGCTTAGCTACTGCTCTTCAATGAGGCGTCTCTTACCACTTTAGAGCGAAAGGTCGGGAGGCCAATTTCAGCCGGGATCACAACCTCTGACCCGTAGACTATGGCGAACGATATTCTTCCCGTTGATCTCTGCTCCGTGGTTCGATGGGCCCCCACGACGGCCGGTAGCTCTTCTAATCACCTTCCTTTAGCCTCCTGCAAGTTATTTTTTATATTGCTGAATATGGCCTTGTTTGTTGCCTCTGCTTGGCCATTCCCCTGAGGGTAGTTTACAGATGAGAAACTGAGCTTTATATCATACAAATCACACAGCTCCTTAAGCTTGGCATTTTGGAACTGTGTGCCGTGGTCGGCATGTATCTCTTTCGGGATTCCGTATCGGCAAATTATGTTTTTCCAAATGAAGTTAATCATGCCTGCCTTATTGACGGTTACGTAGGCTTCAGCTTCTACCCATTTGGTGAAATAGTCGGTGGCTAGTAAGACATATCTTCTTCCTGTGGGGCCTTTAGAGAGTTCTTCGACGATGTCCAGACCCCACTTAGCGAAAGGCCAAGGACTTATGTTTGAATGGAGCTCTTCCACGGGTTGACATTTCAGGGGGGCGAATCTCTGGCACTTATCAAATTTCTTGACAAACTGGGCCACCTAGGTCATCATGTAGGGCCAGAGGTATCTAGCCGTTAAGGCCCTGTGGGCGTGGCTACGCCTGCCAGAGTGGTTGTCACATACTCTCTCGTGGATTTCCTCCATCAGTTTCTGCACCTCTATGGGGACTACGCACCTTAGCATCGGTCCAATCGTTGATCTTCTATATAGTCGGCCCCCTACCATCGAGTATTGGGTAACCTTCAGCCTAATCGACCTTACTTTTTGGGGGTTTGTGGGCAGGTTTCCCGACACCAGGTATTGGGTGATGGGTCTCATCTAGCCTTCGTCTTCAAAGTCGGTCGTGAACATGTGGCGTGCAGGGGTCTCCAAAGGGTCTTTCGTATTTTCACCTTCTAGTAGAATCTCTATATGTTTAGTCGTCCCTCCAATCGACGTGCTTCTAGCTACCTCGTTAGCCTTTTAGTTCATCTCCTTGAGTATCTATTCGATATCAAAGTCGCTAAAGCGGGCTTTTGCTGCCATTACCTTGGAGAAATACCTGTGTAATCTTGGCTCTTTTACTTCGAAGTCTCCCCTGACCTGACCAATGATCAGTTACGAGTCAATCTTTACTACGATGTTCTCTACTCCGAAGTACAAAGCCAGCTCAAGTCATTGTAGTAGTGCCTCGTACTCCGCCTCATTGTTCGTTACCTAGAAACCAAGTTTCAAGGCTTTCTCTACCCTGAGTCCTGTTAGGGTCTGCAGGATAATTCCGATACCTGACCCCGAGGTGTTCGTGGATCCATCAGTGTAGAGGGTCTAGGTTGAAAGGATGTGAGT
Source organism: Parasponia andersonii (assembly GCA_002914805.1). Classification (NCBI taxonomy): domain Eukaryota; kingdom Viridiplantae; phylum Streptophyta; class Magnoliopsida; order Rosales; family Cannabaceae; genus Trema; species Trema andersonii. Next base: position 138,099 of record JXTB01000261.1, read on the forward strand.
CGGAGGCATCTGTGGCGGGTCGCGTGGCTCGCCGAATGATTGGATTTCCACTAGGAAGTCTACCATGACTTGCCCTTTCTTTACCACTCGAGGCCGATACTCGATGTCATATATCCTTATCTCGATGGCTCATTTGGTCAGTCGTCCCAATAGGTCTAGTTTGGCCAGGATTTGTCGGATGGGAAAGTCTGTATACACTGTAATCGAGTGTGCCTCGAAGTACTACCTTAGTTTCTTCTTAGCGTTGACCAGAGCGAGAACAAGTTTCTCTACCATACTATATCGCATCTCGGTGTCCAGGAGCATGCAGCTTGCGTAGAATACCGGCTTCTGCTTACTGTCCTCCTCGACAATAATATGGCGCTGATCGCTACTTCAGATACTGCCAAATAAGCATATAGGCGCTGCTCCTCTGCTGGGGAAGCCAGGATAGGTGGGTGACTTAAATACAGTTTGATCTCTATCAGTACCTTGTTCTGCTCCTCCCCACAGACGATTATGGAGCTTTTCCTTATGCATTGGAAGAAAGACTTACATCGGTCAGACATTTTGGAGATAAACCGGCTAAGTGCGGCTATCTTCCCAGTTAGACGCTGGACCTCCCGAATAGTTGAGGGTCTTTGTACATCTACGATTAAGGATAACTGGGTCGGGTTGGCCTCAATGCCCTTTCTGCTCATGATGTGTCCCAGGAACTGGTCGGAGGCCACCCCAAACACACATTTCTTAGGGTTCAGACACATCGGTAGTGCCTTAGAATCTGAAAACATTCATCCAGATGCCCTAGATAGTTCGAAGCTTCTTTGCTCTTTACGACCATGTCGTCGATGTAAACCTCTATCGTCTTCCCCAGCAGTTCGGCGAACATTTTGTTCATGAGCCTCTAGTAGGTCACCCCCGTATTCTTCAAGCCGAAAGGCATGCATTTGTAACAGTACAGACCTCGTTCCGTAATGAATGCTGTGTGGATCTGGTCTCCCTCATATAGAGAGATCTGGTTGTATCTAGACTATGTATCTAGAAAACTCATCTTGTCGAATCCCACCATCGCATCGACCATTTGATCGATCTTCGGTAGAGGAAAACTGTCTTTCGATCAGGTCTTCTTCAGATTGGTGAAATCTATGCAGGTCCGGTCATCGTTATTTTTCTTCTTTACCACCATTGGATTGGAGACCTAGCATAGGTATACACACTCTATGATTAGGCTATTTTCCAGTAGTATCTCGACCTCCTTGTTGATCGTCCTGTTTTTCTCTGACGCGAACCTTCAGGGCTTCTGTCTGACTGGAGGAAAGTTGGGGTTTGTGTTGAGTCGATGGCAGGCGTGCGCGGGGTCTATTCTGGACATGTCATCGTGGGACCACACGAAGACGTCTTTGTTCCACCTAAGGAATTCTAACAGCTCACTCTTTTCCTCTTCGGGCAGCAAGGCCCCAATCAAGACTACTTTCCCCAGTTCTACTTCTTTCAAAGGGACCGCCACCAGTTCCTCAATTGTGGTTTCTGGCCCGTCAGACTCCTCTTCGATCCGCTTCATGTATACTGGTAGGCGGTCCTTTGATTACTATCTATCCCCCGTCGAGACATTCGCGCTTGTATTGGTTCCCCTCAAGGTGGTCGAAAAACATTTCCTTGCAAAAGCCTGGTCTCCTTTAATGTCTATCATGTACCATCCTTCGATTGACATCTTAGGACCTGGTAGAGGGTGGAGGTGACCCCATGCATGGCGTGGATCCACCCTCTCCCTATGATGATGTTAAAAGAGGACTGATAATCGATGACGACGAAATCTACGTCTAGGCACCTCTCTGTAGCACAGACCTTCAGCGTCATGACACCCGAGGGGTTGACCTTCATGCTGTTGAAGGCAAACAGTGGCTGACAGGTCCATCTGAGCGTGCTCTGATTCAGGCCCATGTTCTCGAAAGTGCTGAAGAACAGGACGTCAACGCTACTTCCACCGTCAACCAGGACCCTTCCCATTATCGCCAAGTCGATCTGTAGCTTGATCACCAGGGGGTCATCATGAGGTAGGCGCACCGTGGCCAAATCCTGCTCGGTGAAGGCGATGGGGGTGGCTGAGGCGTAGCTCTATCCCGTCATCAAGTGATTCACAGAATGCCCTAGGCCCCTTAGGCACTTCACCTTCTTTCGGTTCTATTCTGGTGCTTTTCCTTCTCTTCCTGACTCTGGGTCGGCTCTGGTCTACCTATAATCGTGGGCACTATCCTCTGAGCCTGCTCTCCTGACTCGGAGGCTTGAGCCTACTTTCTTTTTTCCAGTCCGCTAGCGTCCCCCTTGGACTAGTTTCCGCCCGTCTTCACATACTACTTCAACTTACTGGCTTGGATCGCCATCATAACTTGCGCGTAAAGGCTACGACAGTGGATGATATCATGCTCGTGATCTTTGTGGAATTGATAGTACCTGCTTTTGTTCTTTATGTGGTCAGGAACGCCGGACTTGGGGGGATCTTTGAAAATGCCCCTGTCTCTATTCTGGAGGTAGATCACATCGATCGGCGTGTTAAGCTCGTACTTCGGTAGAGGGTCCTTATACGTTTTCCTCCTCTTGCTGCTTTCTTGGCCGGAATGGTTTGGAGCTCCCTGCTTCGGAGTTGGCTCCTGGGCCGGCGCAGGCTTCTTTACTCCTTGCATGGCCAGGGTTTATGCCGGCATTGTTATTATCACCATGAAGGCTTTGGGCACTTTCTGGTGGCTCTATAGCACCCTTAATACCCCTTCTGATTTTGCCTGAATGTCGGTCATGTCATATGATAAATTCAAGAGCAGATGGTCCGATAGCATCGATCCTAGCTGTATGCCCCTAATGAATGAGCTCAGAGCTTAGACTGAATCGGCATTGTGTACTAAGAATATCACCTCCAGGAAACATGACAAATATTCCCTTAGAGACTCATTTGCAGATTACTCCAATCGGTCTAGGTCTCGTATGATTTTCTACTGCCTCCAGACGCTCGCGTATTGTTTTAAGAAAAGTTTGCAAAAATCTTCAAACCTATTTATAGACTTCTCCAAGAGTTGCCTGAACCATAATAGGGCTAGCCCCGCCAGGGTGGTGGAGAAGACTTTGCAGGTCGCGGCTTCATCCCTAGTTTCCAGGGCCATCTTCTGCTGGAAATGGTATATGTAATTGAAGGGGTCGATCTTTCCCTTGAACGGTCTGAAAGTCAGGGTCGTGAAGTCCTTTGGTTTAGGCTCTAGCTGGATCTAATCAGCGAAGACTGTTTAGTTGATCCTACGCACGGTCTGTTCTACCAAATTGTCGGGGGTACAACTGTGATGGGCCCCAAGCCTTTTACTCAACTCTGCCATTATCTCCTGTTTCCAGTTGGGAAGCGCACCTTCCGGGCCCTCCTAGTGTCCTTTGTCCACTGTCGTTCCCACTCGGAAAGGTCGTATCTGACTTTGTCATTCCCCTTGCATCCGTGATCTGGATGGGGCGAGGACTTCCCTTGGTAATTGTTGACCCCTAGACTCTTACTGGACATCTTCGTCGAATTCTTCCCTTTGCCCGCCCCTGGCCTCGCTTGTCAATAGCCCTTCAAGGTAGGCATTATCTCTACGAACTTCTGCGACTTCATTTTTTAACCCCAAGACGACCTCATTGGCTATCTCTGCCTTCCTGTTTGCTTCTGTCAAGGCGGCAAGCATTTGGTCCAACTTTTATTCCAGACTGGGTCGTGCTTCCCGGGAGCTTTCTTCGGCTCAGGACGTGTGCTTCTTGTTGTCATTCTTGAGGGCATCATTCGATGTCGTATGGCTTTTTTGTTCGGGGAGAACACGATCATGAGACTCTTACTCTTTCTCTTGTGCTCTTTGTTTATCACAGACGGTGCCAAACTGTTGGTGCGGTTCTTATCAGCTATCCACGTGTCTCCAAACTGCTGATACTGTACCTATCAACTGTTACGTATCCTTACTATCCCAGAGTACTTTTGACTTCAAGTCAGATCAGAAAGGTAGGAGTGGCTACCTACAAAGACTCTCTGATACTTAAGTCAAATATTTACCCCTAAGATTGAGTAGCAAAGATTAAGTTTTTCTCTTGCTTATAAATTTTTATATATCTTTCTCTATATGTATATCTTCATAGGGACACATGGCTCATATATATATAGTCCTGGAACTGAGAACTTTCTGACTCTCAATCCCAGGATCGAGTACTTTTTCTCATCATGACTTACTCTAGAAAACACGGACCGTAGTTACCATAATTTTCTTTGCATCGTCGTAACTTGTTTTCTGCCGTCCCCTATAGTTCGAGCCTGGCGGGGGCAAGACTTTAACAAACTACAGTCTTATTAGGACGGTCTGCCCAATGCGCACACCTACCTAGGATTGTATTAAATGCCCTGTCTGGGTCTAGAGCAACACGCTATCTCCAATGATCTTCTGGCGGAAGACCCTCGAGGCTCCTGACCCCCAGCTGTCGAGGTAAGAATTAGACTGGGCCGAACCCGTCTAGGGTCTGGGATGGATTCGGCCCTAACCTCCGACAACCCACGGGGCCCATATGGTATCACGTGCGACTCGTGTGGCTTTTAAGTGATCTTTTTGGACACTTGTCGGACGGTGTGCCCCCTGCCACCTGTTCCGCCATTTAACCTTTCATGTAATACATGATCTAGGAGCGGGCCCCACAATATATATATGTATATAGAATAATTGTTTGGAATTTGGATATCAAAAAAATATATATCAAATGGGCATTTTTGTCATTCACTGTATAAAAATATTCAAAATTTGACTTAAAAGATAATGAGAATTTTTTATTTTTAATTTTTATTTTAAAATTTCAGAAAATAGCGGAATTATTTTCGATTTTCTTATAACAAAAGGTTAAATATGTTATTTAGTCATAATAGAAGGGTATTTTGGGATTATCCCATAATATAATAATAAAAAAATATCTTATAAACCCAACTATGATTCTATGATAACAAAATCTTAAAAAGAAAATTTGGAAAAGAAACATAACTTTATTTATGGATATATATTCACTATCGTATGAAATAATATAGAGATTATATAAAACGAAGTGAACTAACTCAAGTGATATGAGTATTCGTTACTGAAATTTCAGTTTTAGATTCGAATTATACTGGGGATATGCGTAAAAATCTATGATCCCTAATGGTCTAATGGAGTAAAGTGAAGATTGAGAAATAATAAGTATTTTTTTTTAATTTATAATAAATTATAGTCATTACTTAAAATTCATTTTAAAAAAAAAAAAAAACATAGAGATTATATAAAGGGAGACGAGGAATAACTGTTGGCGCGTGCGTTTTTTATTTTGGCTTTTATTTTTATCTATACGTTCGTTAGCTGTTTTTATCCGGGAAGTTCCTTTTTTTTTTTTTGCCTTCTGTTCTCTCATTTTCATAATAGTCGAGTTTTATTAATATTATCTGTTTTTGTTGGATAAGACTGTTTGTTTTCTAAAATGCCACTGTATCAATTGTTAAGCCACGAGAACTTTCCATACAAAGTTCAAAACAATTGTTCATGATGATGTTCCTATACAAAATCGTTTAATGAGAATATGGGATCGGTTTTTAAATTAATAATTTTTACGAGACTTTTTTTTTTTTCGATAGCATTTTTACAACACTTTTGGTTGTGAAAGAAAAATGTAATAAAAATTTGAAACAAAAAATGTTCAGTTTGTGACCCAAAATAATTGGTTGGAGACTTTTCATTTAGAGACATCTATTCATAAATATTGTCCCAAAAACCCAACATTTGCAGTTCCAGAACCTTCTTGGTGGCTCTTCTATAATATAGAGTTCTTAAAATGCAAAAATAGGAAGGTACCAATTGTTTTGAAATAAGAGAAAATGATGAGGGGTTGTTTGTACAAAGAAATTTGATAATGGTTCCCTCTTTCTCTTTCAAACATTATAAATCAAGACCAAACATTATTTTTAAAAACGTTCTTCTTTTTTTTTTTTTCCCACCCTTTTCAAAACAACATATTTTGTCAAAATTATAAAGATATCTACTGGACAAAAAAATAATTAAATTCTGACAACCTAAACGGTAAATTTTGCACTATTAGAAATCTAAATTTTGCACTATTAGAAATCTTATTCTTTTAATCTAAACAATTAATTTTTCAATGTAAACAATTAATAATTAAATGAAATAATAATGCTTAAAAGTGAAATTTTAGTCAAATTTGACTAGTGAATGGGGGTTGTCTGTCTAATCTTTTTTATTCTTTTATTTCATTAGTGTTGATGTGATTATGCTTGGAGCATAGATATGACTATAATTTTATGTAAATCTACATTATTATTGTAATATTCTCTCTTTTCTTTCCTTTTTTGGTCATCAATTCTTTAATAGAGTGCAATTTACTAATTTTACTTAATTTTAGGTTGCCCTTGTTAGTAATTTTGGAAATTTTGTCCAAAACAATTGTTTATAAAAGAATATTATTTAAAATATAACTAATGCCAAAAAAAAATTAAAGTATGCATTTTTTGTAGTTTAAACCCTAAGTTTTGAGTTTCGCAAAATATAATTCTAAATTTCAAATTTTTGAAAATCACGAGATCTGTCAATTTTTAGTGACATATGACATAAACTATTTAAAGATTAAATTACCCCTTATATCCTTGTTACAAAATAAAAATATATAAATGAAAAGTTAATTAAACCAAAACATAATGAGACAAAAAAAAAAAACAAATAAACTGTAGAGAGAACATTTATGAAAGAAGTGCAAATTTTTAATTCGATTTTCATATTTGGAACAAGAATAAGCAAACTTCAATTCAATTTAAAAAGAATAGACAATATCACTAATCCTCATTTTTTTTTCCCTTAAAAAGAATGGTCATTTTGTTTTTTGTTTGTAGAGGATATGATTGTTTATAAATTTAAAAATTAGAAGTATAACTTTGTAGAACTCAAAACTTAGAGTTTAAATTGCAGAAAGTATATATATTAATTTTTTTTTCATTTAATCTTTAAAACAAATTTCAAGATCCTTAACTATACCAAAAGTTTTTTTTTTTTTTAAATTGTTGTTTTCTCCTTTTGATACTCCTTTAAGAGCCAAGTGAGATGCACTTTGCTTCTAAATATTTGTTTCAGATAAAATTCCTCAAAAGTAGCCGATAAAAAGTAGTTCAATATAGACTTAAAAGGGATAAACAAGAAAACTAATTTTCTGATTTAAAGAAAAAAGACTAAATTATCAAATATGTGAAAACGTTAAGGACTAATGACACAGATTTCACTTTTTTTTTTTATGGTCTTCAAATGGACTTTTGGACGGAAAAGGAAAAAGATTAAGAGATTTCAAGAAAACAATACATTAAATACCTCAATGCTATTAAGAAAAAAAAAGAAAGAAAGAAAGAAAGAAAAATGGTTCAAAACCATTATGCAAAACTAATAAAGCATTAGAAACCAAAAATGATATAAAGACCCTATTTGAGATTGCTTCTAGATACTACTTTTAGCTTTTAAAAGTGATTACAAAAAAAATAAAAAAGAAGAGGAGTTATTTAGTAAGTTTCTGTTTTTAGTGAGTAAATTTTATAAATTGTTGTATAACCTGTTTGAAACTATTAATACTAAATATGTACTTGCATTCATTGAAAATATCATGATCATCTTATATGCACAACAACAAAAAATTAGTGAAAAAGATTACAATTTTTTTTACATGAAAGCATACTTTTTACCACCAATAAAAAAACATATATCAACAGAATCATTATATATTATAAATTAAATCTAGATATAAAATCCTAATGAATAGAGATCTTGTATTTACCTCTTGATGCGTACCTCTTTTTGATTTTTTTTTAGATGATGGCCAAATCTTAAACTTTAGATATTTTTGTCTATTCTTTAGTTCTTGGAAGATGAGGTAAGTGAACACTAAGTTGAATCATTCTACTATAGAAAAATTAAGAAAACTTTCTTAATTTTCTGATCATAGTAGCTTGAGATGAGTACGTGAGATTGCAAGAAATTCTTTTTTTCTCCTTTTCTAACTGGGCCGAAATTGATCTCTCTATCTCTCTCTCTCTCTCTCTGTATTGTTAAAAGACTGTACAATTTTTCTCTCAAATATATCATATATATATATATATATATGAGGCTTAAACTACTAATCCGAGTCTAATTAGAATTGAGTTTGTTCTTTAATTTAGGTTTTATGTGTATTTTTATAAGATTACACAATCTTGTAATATTTTTATAAAAATACTAACTTATATGTAGAATCATTATTTTACATAAGTTTATGAAACTTGTATCACGAATACTATCAACTAATTAATGAGTTTTGTTGAGCTAGACAAGGGATTTAATGGATTCAAATAACCTAAGCTCTAATAATGTGATAAATATCCTAATAACTTTTATTATAGTATGTATCAAAATACTGCTGGTATTCATTAGAATAAAATTCTAGAAAATATTTTCATAAAAAATTATTTTCAAGAACGTCATAATTTTGTAAAATCTAGAAATGCAGCAGAATTAGTCGCTTAAAATTTTCATTTTACAAAACTTTTCGAATCGTGATCTAACATAAATTAATTCTTGATCTAAACAAGAATAATACCCGGATTCGCTCTACAATCTTCTAGTCTTCCCGTTTATTCTCGAAAGTCATTTGATTGGTATGGTGAGTGGTTACCTTCATAATTCCCAATTAAGAGATCTATAGACGAACAAGAAGATAATCTCCTTGAACTGATTTATTAGAGATGACCGAAACACTAAGGATAATGAATCCTAAGGGCTAGCCGTTTTTCTATGCTCTTCCTCTCTCTTTGTTATGGGTATAACACTTTCTTTTCAGGGGTGTTTCACATGTAATTAGTAGCTAAAGAATGTTTCTCTTAACTATAGAGAGATTAGTAAACCTTACTGAGCTCATTAGGCTTGTTGGGCTCCATGATCATTAAATAATTATTGGACTTTAATTTGAGCTAGATAGAAGACCAAATGGATCCATAAAGCCTAAGATTCAATGGACTATATATCTATAATCATAATTAACTCATAATTATGATTAATCTTGTTTATTAATATTAGGGCATACTACTATAAGCCTAATATTGAACTCTTGGACTAAATGCCATTTATTTTCTATGAAGCTTATTATCAACTAATTAGCTCAATTTATTTAGCATATACTATACCTATAGATGTACACCTAATGTAATACCATACTAGCAAGGTAAAATTACCGTATTACTCTTCTAGTACATATATACTTTTGAGTTGCTATTTTTTATCTAATGGAAAATAGTTGACTGCGGTATTTGTATCTACTTATACCAACACAGTTAAAATCACATATTGAATATTAGGGCCCTAGTTTATATTATCCAAATACTTGAAAAAACTCAAAGTGATAATATATACATAATGTCCATTATGAAAAAGTTATACACATTTTATATACCTTATCTTCCAAGATACTGGAGTTCGAACTATAAATCAGAACTAATCCTTTAGTAATTGTAAAAGACAAAACATATGAAAGTAAGTTCCTTAATTATTAAGATTAAAGTTTTCTACAATAATGCTAGATTAGTAAAATTAGAAATTTGAGTTATGACACTTAAACTCAAATTTTAATTCACTCAGCCCTGTTCAATGTTGTTATAACTTTTTTTTATAACACACTAGTTTTTCTATCCAAATACTAACTTTGATAATTGGAGATTTCATTAATCAAATAGACATACTATATTCTATGGTATAGTAAAGTATTTCATCTTTAATATGCAGAATGCGAACAATTTAATTTAGACATAATGAAATGAAGAATATAATATCTTACACATATGAACTCATCATACGAATAATTCTTTATTACTTATTTCTTATCTTGAAATTTTTTAGATGTTTGTATAATATAAATAGACATCACATGTATATCAATAGGACATAAATGAAATAGAAATTCATAACATGGAATTTATTAATAACAAATAGATAACAAATAATCCGATAAATATTGTTTATAAATTCATAATAATAAATTACTTTATAGGACATTATTCCAATAAATACTATTAGCAAAAAAGGTCACTCCATTGAATATCTAATATTGTACTCTTAGATTAAGTGTAATATATTTTATAAAGATTTAATCAACTAGTCTTGAATAAATGATTCATTTAGTATATTCTATATCACATGTGAAATTTTAATGCCATAGTTAGATAGGTAAAATTATCGTAATACCCTTCCAATAGTTATTTACTTTCATGTTACCATTTTTCTATAAAAGAATAATGTTATCGATGATTTTGCTCATAATGGCCATTAAAAAAATTATCAACTATTCACAAAGTGAATACAAATATCTTAGATTTTATTATTTCAAGAATTTTGAAAGACCTTAAGATTGCATTAAAGTATAGTGTCTTTGACTATTAGGTGTTTCCATCAATTCATAAATCATAATCTCTAAGATGCTAAAGTTCATCTCATTTAGAATAAAAACTAGTTTTTTAACAAGTCAAACGGCTAGAACCCATAAAAGTAAGTCCAATCAAATACTAAAGATTAAGATCTGTATTCTAAGAGTTAGTAAGTAGTAATATGAAGAATTGAGTTACGGTATTTAAACTCCAATTCTTATATTACCTGTGTTGAGAATTTAATATTTCAATCTTACTCTTATTTTAAGGATAACAAATATTTGATTTAGTACTAATGATTTAACTTGAGTGTATAGTGAAATGGTTTTAAAGTGATAGCTCAAGTTAATCAAGAAATCAAACTTGAAGATGGATACATATTGGACTTAATAGAATCAAGCTTGAAGATGGAAAATCAAGATACAAGACCATTTCTAGATAAGATATGTTTCATGTCTTAGTCTTGTATTTGACTTATTTCATTGCACATAAATTCTCTCTGTATTGGCTCATACTTTCAAAAGAATTTTCAAACTATCTTAAAGTTAAAATGATTATTTTATTTTAGATGTTTAAAAATAAATATAATTTTAAATCTAGCCAAATTCCATTAAAAATTCCATTCTTAGTGATAAAAAATATTTAAAAAATGATGAGATTTAAAATATCGACAAAAAAAGAACCAAAGAAATCAATGGTTTATGATCCTAAGGTCGACCATTACAGTACGACCATTTGACCATTGGAGCTAAATACCACTATCAGACTCCAATGGTTAGTAAAAATAGTCTACCACTTTTGAAAGTAGTCGACTACTTTTCTGACAGACAACCAAAAACGGCTAGCTTTTTAAGATAGTTTTATATAGAGCCAAGTTTGACGACTTATAATGAGAGAATATGAACCTACATTGATTCCTAATCAGTTTCTAAGTACAAAAACTCTCTTTTACTCAAGTTTAACTTTCAAATTTTATTGAGCCAATCTTAGAGCATTTATAGTGCATTATTCTCAAATCTCCTAAGCCAAAATTGTATTTATTACTTTTAAGAAGAGAGTTCTTGAGTTTGTTTCCTCTCTTATTAAAAAATAATTTGAGTTGTAGTGAAGTTAGCACTGAAGTCATAAACAACCCGATTTAGGTGCAGTTGTCATTAGAGTCTAAACAGCCTGTGTATAAGTGAGGTTGCCACCGAAGTCTAAACAACCCGTAAGTTAGTAAGGTTAGCACTATTGTCTAAACAACTTGGTATAGGTGAGATTAACACCGGAGTCTAAACAATCCAAGATTAGGGTATGCCTGAGAAGAATTCATTCCGATTATAAAAGGTTTGGTCAAGCCCATCATCTTGATCTGATAGTGGAAAACTCAAAGCAAGTTGCGAAGATCTGGGGACGTAGGCAAATTGTCGTATTTATTGAACCTGATAAAAATCAAGTTTGCATTTTTTCTATCCATACATTCTTTACTTTAATGCAAACTATTTGATTATATGTTTGATATATAGTGTGCTTAATTTGCTTGATATTATTGCTATATACTTGGTATTATTGTTTGTTTAGTTTTAAAGTTTAAAAATAGTGGTTTATAATTTTACATGATTGAAAAGTTTTTTAAAAAGTTTAAAACTCAATTCACCCCCTCTTGGGTAGTCAATCTTAAGCTAATAACTTGATCTAGTTCAGTACACATAACTTATTTATGTTGTATTAGTATTTCTATTAGAAGTTAGATACTTTAATGAATTGAGACACACTATTCCTATTGAAATAAACAAATACTGTAATTTATGGTAAATAAAGTATTCCATCTTTATTTATAGAATAGGAACTAATTAATTTAGACTTAGATAAGAAAATAGGTCTCCCTATAATTAACATGCTTAATCATGTTTGTTTTTTTATACTCTAATAAAGTCATAAAATCTTTTTCAAATAAGTAAACTATTTTATTAATATAGTTTAATCTAGTAAATATAGATAGTTTAATCTAGTAAATATCATAAAATGCATATAAAATAAAGTTATTACACAAAAAGATAATTTAGGAAATCTGCTTTATAGGGCAAGTATCTAATATAATTGCCATTTTAAATAGAATTTGAGAAGTACGGTAAGAGTTATTTTTCAAACTTAATTTTATTGTCATAATACAAAATATCGTTTTACAAGACACACAATTCATAGTTTACTAAATACTTATATGTTATTTTTAAACAATACAACAATTTTGTAAATTAAATTTATCAAACATCTAAATTTTTTTTTCCTCATAGCTGCTTTTTACTCACAATAAAACTATAATATATTACAATACAACAATACTAAACTAGCCCAAATTTGCCCAAATTGACTGAAAAAACACTCTAAAGTTCGACATTTCTACAATTTAAATTCTGTCTTTTGGTTTTTGCAACTTCACATTTGGGGGATTATATTAACACCCCTTATTGGCATTTGAGCACCCCTCTTTTTGGTAAAAAGATCAAAAAGGACATCTCAAATAAATTCACTAAAGAACATGATAAAAGCGCCATTCATTCTTAGCAGTCCCAATTTATGCTGACATTCTTATACTTCTTGCCTTTTGATCTCCATTTTTGGTTGTATCAAATAATTGCATCAAATTTTGGCCCGTTTATTTTTCTTCTTACGAAGCTATCTCTACGTTACTTCTATATAACTAACGATTTAAAAGAAAATCTTCATACCTCTTGGTTTTAATCTCTTTTCCTATTTGTTTTGATAAGAATAGTTTGCAATATTTTAATGGGCAGAAGAAAGCACAAGGGCGTATATATGCCATGATATATGAAGAGGCTAATACTTTTTCGGATGTTATAACAGGTACCATGATTGTTTATGGTATTCCTGCCTTTGTTTTGATTGATTTTGGTACTACCCATTTATTCGTCAACTTATCTTTCACAAAACAATTAGAAGTTGTGCCAAAACATTTAGATAGAAGGTTTAGTATTTCAATAACATGAGAAACCATTCTAAACTCTAGCTGTAAATTTAAAGGATATAAAATCCTAATTAATGGACGAGAAATTTTGGTCGATCTTATTCTTCTTGACATTAGTGATTTTGATATAATTCTTGGCATGGATTAGTTGAGTGTGAACCATGCAACGATTGATTGTAGTAGAAAAGAAGTGGGGTTCTAGCTTCTGGCTGGACAAAGTTTTTCATTCCTCAGAGTTAGGAGTGTATCTCGCATACCTATTATTAATGTAATAAAGGCTCAATATATGCTAAACAAAGGTTGTGTTGGTTTCCTAGTATCATTAATTGAAGTACCAAAGAAAGAGATTGCTATAGACCAGGTACCAGTTATTCAAGACTTTATTGTGAGATTGAGTTTGTAATAAACATAGTTCATCGCACTATGCCTATTTCTAAGACACCTTATCGTATGGCTTCAACTGAATTGAAAGAACTTAAAGAGTAACTCCAAGACCTTCTGGATAAGAAGTTTATCAGGCCTAGTTATTTACTATGGGGAGCTCCAATACTCTTTGTTAAGAAAAAAGATGGTTCAATGAGGTTATTTATTGATTAAAGAGAATTGAACAAAGTAACCATAAAGAATAAGTACCCATTGCCTCAGATTGAAGACTTATTTGATCAACTATAAGAAGCCAGATATTTTTCTAAAATTTACATTCTGGCTATCATCAATTGAAAGCTAAAAAAGATGATGTACCAAAGACAACCTTCAGAATGAGATACAGGCATTACGAATTTCTTGTCATGCCATTTGGCCTAACTAATCCCCTTGCGGCTTTTATAGATCTAATGAATAGAGTATTCAAGGATTACCTTGATCAATTTATTATCGTCTTCATTGATGACCTTTTGATATACTGTAAATCCAAAGAAAAACATGAACATCATCTACGCATTGTCTTACAAATTCTTCAAGAGAATAAGCTTTTGTAAAATTCAAGAAGTGCAAATTCTGGATGATATAAATTTCTTTCCTTGGACATGTCATCTCTAAAGATGGTGTGTCTATTAACCCTAGTAAGGTAAAAATAGTTTAACAATGTCCAACACTGACCAATGTGAAAGAAGTTAGAAGTTTCCTTGGTTTGGCAAGGTATTATAGAAGATTTGTGGAAGGATTTTCAAAGATTACGACTCCGTTGTTCCAATTGATCCGAAAAAATGTGAGTTCGTATGCCTCATATTAAGTTCTTTCTGGATGAAGAAATAATTTAAACTTTTGTGATCAGTATAAATATCGCACTTAACCCCATACAAATAGGGTCGCCAAATTTTTAAAGCAAAGACCACTGCTTCAAGTTTAAGATCATGTGTTGAATGATTCTTCTCGTACTCCTTCAGTTGTCATGAGGCATAGGTTATTACTTTTCCATATTGCATAATAATGTATCCCAAACCCATTTTGGAGGCATCACTATAGATGACAAATCCTTCTACTCCTTCAGCAATGGTTAAAACTAGAGTAAAGGTTAATCGTTGTTTTAGTTCGCTAAAACTATATCTAACAAATAAAAAAGTTTTGAATCATATCAAGTTAACCTTTCAAAGTATCTAACATAAAATTTGTAGAAATTAAGAGAGCCTACCTCAATTTTAAACTTTTGCAACTAATGATCAACTCCACATGTCTTCACCCAATTAAAAATATTGACTAGGTAAATTTCTAAAAAACTACACAATATTCAATTAAAATTGCATAAATTTGGATTAATTGACACTAAGGATAGAAATTAAAAAGTATAACCTAATATATAATTTCTAGTAAATAAACATGAAATTAGTATAAATTCATATAACATACCTTCAATTTGAAACTTTTTACAACTAAATGAACTCACATTTCACTTAAAATAAATAAAAAAAATAGCATCAAAATAATAACAAATTTGGATTAATTTGCACTTAAATAGCAAAACTTCCCAAAACGAAGATTTCTAGTAAATAAATAGTCTAACTAATACTTACAAGAGTAAAGATTATCAATGCATGCTCAAGATATTCATATTTGATAAATTAGGGTTCCAAATATAAACTTTTTCAAATATAACCTAAAACATGAAAGTTCTACAAAATAATTGGCCAAAATCATGGTTTAGACAATGAAAAATCTAATTTTAGTGACAAAAATGAGTTTAAAAGCTTAAATATACCTTGTTTGCCAGAAAAAATGGTGAAAATGGTGGAAGGGGGAGACTTGGCCGCGGTTGGAAGTGAAGAAGAAAGGGGGAGCGAGTTGTCTGCTGGGCTCATTTTGGAGTCCTTTATATTGGTTCCCGGGCACCGAGAAAAGTGTATCACGGTGCCTTATGAGCGCCGTGAAAGTTAAATACAATGGCACTCAAAGGGCATCGTTAAAGATGGGATATCACGGCGCCTCTTAGGTACCGTGGTATTGCCTTCATTTATCACGGTGCTTATTAAGTACCGTAATAGTTAATCAATTATCACGGTGTGTCCGTACACGTGCCGTGAGCAGCGATAACTTGCGAGAAGTGCAGAAAGGCTCACTTAGGCTAATGTCACATGGGTTCTAACTTGTGCTTTAAATATGGAAAGCTAATACACTTCAATAAAGATTGCAAGGAGAACCCAACTATTTTATTAATTTCTACCTTGTCAAACAGCCGAAGAAGACGATGTATAGGAATTAGACCCGACAAAAAGAAGTATTAAACAAAAAAGGGTGAAAAGAAATCTCAAGATCGTAAAGATAAATATTTTTGAGGAAAAAAAAAGGATTAAGAAGTACATCAACTCGTCCTTGGTGCTTTCTAAAGTTATCTTAATCATATTAGATTATGGTGTTATCGATTTCAGTTGCTCATTTCAAGATTATCCAATAAGCAGTTAAGAGGGAGAAAACATAGCTGTGTCTAGGAGAGAGTATAGGTGCCTTGGGGTGCAACTATAGAGAATACGAGTTGTCTTTTTGTTTTAAATTTTTATTATCGTCCTTATTAGTAATTCTAATATTAAAATGGGTGCCTTTCTGTAATTAAGGGGTACAAATAAATCTGTCATTGACATTTTAATATTTAAAAAACTTGTACTTTCTCTCCATATTTTGTCTAATTTATATCCGTCTAAATAAGGTTCTTTGCAAATATTTGACTACTTAGAAACAAGAATAACATAACATAAGTTTGGATTAGTAAGTTTTTAGGAAAAGCTTTGTTAAAACATGGACAGATGGCACAAATTTTTTGATTTCAAAATTAGAATGTTTTTTTTTTCTATTTTTGTACAGAAACTAAAACATATAATTTAAATTGTAAAAATGCCTAATTTCGTAGTTTAGGCCCGTTTGATTCAAAGGAATGGAAAAGAAAAGAAATGAAACGATTCCAAAAAGGTTTTATTCTATTATTTGGTTAGAAAACTCGCACTAAAAAAGACTTTACATTAGAAAGCAATTTGATAAGCAATTTGATGGAAATTTTTTTCACCCAAGATTAGGTGAAATACGGTAAAATATAAATATCATTCTATTGAACCTTTTATTTTTTTCCAATTAACCCTTGCTTCTACGACTTTCGTACAGCCTCGATTAAGAAGAAACCTAGAACTGCTAGAAATGCTGATAAAAGATTTTGAAAAATAATTTTACTGAAAATAATTTCCACAGTTTTGTAAACAAATAAAAAACACAGCAGAATTAGTATTTTAAGCTTTTTCTTGAAATTTTACAAAACAAAATGTAGGATTATTGATCTAACATAAATTAATTTATAGATCTTGGTTTAGATAAAACTTGGAAGAGTTTCACAACTATTAAGTCTTCTCGTCTATTCTTTGGAGTCTATTGAATGATCTTATGTATGGATACCTTCTTGATTTCTAATAAGAGGGGAGTGGATGATCTGAAAGGCATTATTCTTTCTCTTTGATTGCGCGTCTATGGTCATGGGCATCTTTCCCTTGGCAAGCATGAACAAACTTAGGATTTCTCCTGCAGTAACTTGGCTTTTTTACTCTCTCTTTTTCTCTCCGTTTCACTTTAAGCACAATTACAGTGTATGTAGTAGGCATGTGGCTACTGTACAGAGGCTTAGAAGAGCTTTTCTTTAAGCATTAGAGATATGTAAACTATAATATGTTTATTGGTCTCAGCTGACCATTCAATTAATTACTGGACTATGTGTGATGAGCTAGACAGGTGACTTTATTGATCAAAATAGTCTAAACTCTAATAGGCCAATTACCCATAGTCTAAAATCTAATGGGCCAATTATGACTGAGCATTGCTCATTAATATTGGAGCACTCTACTATAGGCCCAATATTGCAATCTTAGACTAAATGTTATATATTTTCTATGAAGCTAATTAACACTTTAATTAACTTGATCCATTTAGCATATACTATACCTACAAATATACCTCCGATATAATGTCGTACTAGTAAGATGAAATTACCATATTGCCCCTCTAGTACATATTTACCTTTGAGTTGCCATTTTTCATCTAATGGATAATAATTGACTACAGTGTTTGTAACAGCCCATACAAATACAATCAAATTCATAAAGTGACTACATGGTGCCTGGTTTTTTTTATCCAATGTTTAAAAAAAACTCAAAGTAACATTATATGCATGGTGTCTAAATCATGAAGGGCATTTTTGTTAATTCACAAATCAAATCTTCCAAGATACCAGAGTTTAAACCGTATAATCGGAACTAATCATTTAATAAGTCAAAAAGATAAAACTCATGAAAACAAGTCCAACAATCACTATCATTAAGGTAATCTTACAATAGTGCTAGATTAATGAGAGATAGAATATTGAGTTACAACATTTAACCTCAAATTCTATTTTCATTTAGTTCAGTTCAATGCATTTATAAATTTTTTATAACGCACTAGTATTTCTATCCGAAATCAGATACTTTGATGATTAGAGACTTTATCAATCATGTTGAAATAGACAACACTATATTCTACGGTAAAATAAAGTATTCTATCTTTATTTACTGAATATAAACTCTTTATTTAGACATAATGAGATAAAAAATTTAATATCCTACATATGAACACTTCATACGAATAGTTCTTTATTATTCATTATTAATAAGGGAAATTTTTAGACATTTGCAATATAGAAAACATAAATATCACATGTATATAACTGAGACATAATATAGAATTTATTAACAATAAATAGATAATACTTAAATTCAATAAATATTTTTTTAAATGTCAAATAAAGAAAGTACTTTATAAGGAATATTGCCAACATGAACACCATCCACACAAGCTCTGCCATTGACCCTCCTCCGAGGACGTGTCACCGGCAACCCTCCTATGTGAACTTACTACTGCCAACCCGTCTCCGTGGACGGTCCTTTGTCTATAAGTTTTGGGGACGATGACGAAGAAGAAGAATAGTCAGAAGTAGTAGATAATTATACCGCCTGAGCTCTCCCAGCAGAAATTTCTGAGGATAAAATTGAAGTCTCCTACGAGGACTTGCAATTCGTCGACGAGAATCGAGACTATGCCGGCTTTGTTTTCCGCTTGATACACAATCTATCACCAAGTTAGTCTTTTTTCAATTCCATTTTCTCTAATTTAACATTCCTTCTACCTAGAATCTGAATCTCCTTTGATTGATTTTGGATTCTCAAGTTTTTATGTATTCATTTATTTTTTTTAAGGATTTTGAATCTGAAATTTTGATCCAAAAAAACATGAAAAATATTCTTTTTTTTTTGTGTGTTTGAATCAGTTAAATTATTTGCAAAATATTTTCTTAAATTTCATATTGATTCTGATGTTATCATGTCATGTAAAATTTTTTTGGCTAACTTTTTAATTTTGTTGCTATTATAATTGTGGGAACCGTTCCCAAATCATACACCACGTGGACGATTAAGTGGCAGAGTCGCACGTGGTACCACATCGGCCATTGGGCCGTCCGAGGTTAGGGCCGAGCCTATCCCAAACCCTAGATGAACTCAGCCCAGTCCGATTCTTACCTCGACAGCTGGAGGTCGGAAGCCCCAAGGGTCTTCCACCAGAATACAATGGAAAGCAACTCACAGCTCCCGACCCAGACAGAGCATTTAATGCGATCCTGAGTAGGTGTACGCAGGGAGCAAGCCGTCCTGACAGAACGACGATTTGTCTAAATCTCACCTCTGACAGACTCGAGCCATAAGGGACAGCGGAAACTAGGCTACAACAGTGCAGGGGGATCATGGTAATCTCGGCCTGTGATCTCTGGAGAAAGTCTTGAGGAAAAAGGTACTCGGTCCTGATATTAAGAACCAGGAGATTCACAATTTCAGGACTATATATATATATATGAGCCATGCGTCCCCAAGAAGAGACATGTACGCATACAAAAAGAAACATAAAAAAGTTCATAAGCAAAAAAAAGACATACTCATACAGAGAAAAACTGAATCTTTGCTACTCAATCTCAGGGGAAAATATCTGACTTAAGCATCGGAGAGTCTTTGTAAGTGGCCATCCCCACCTCTCCGACCTTGCTTGAAGTCAAAAGCTCTTTGGGATAGCAAGGACATGTGGACAGTTGGAAGATACAACACCGTTAGTTCAGAGACACGTGGACAGTTGGTGAAATCCGCACTAACAATAATCAATCTGATTAACTTTGATTTGGATATTTTTTTTTTTTTTTTAAAAATGGCACGTTTCTCGCTGAAAGATGAAAAGGTTGACAAGCTTGTAATGATATAATTCCTACTAATAGCAATCTGTACAAGAGGAAAATTGCTCGGATCTCTTATTGCATATTTTGTAAGGGTGGTGTTGAAACTAGTTGCCATGCACTGGTGGATTGCCCAGCTGCAAAAGCAGTTTGGTCTTTTGATTATTTGAGAAAGGTATCTAAAGCTCACGAGGTTGTTGATTTCGTGCAGGATGTTGTGCAAGTTTTGAATAAGGATGAGTTGTGCTTTATTTTTGTGATGATGTGGATTATCTGGTTTGAAAGGAACTCAAAGATTTATGGTTGTAGTGGCAGAGATCCTGGAGGAATTTATAAGTTAGCAGCAGAGTATTTTCGGTAAAAGAAAGGTTCCAAATTTAATTCTGTTCAAAAAATGGGGTCTTTACCACATTGGGTTCCTCTTGTTCGTGTTCGTGGATATAAGCTAAATTGTGAGGTTGCTTTAGGTCCTGATGGTACACCAGGATATGGTGTGGTGACAGACGGGGGATTATGATGGCTTCGGTATTTGGAAGAATTGGACAAAGTATTGTGGAGGTTGCTGAAGCTATGTCTATAAAGCATGGGATTATGGTTGCTCAATAAGTAGAATTTGGCCAATTATTGTTGATTTTAACTTTGAGGGTATTTTTGTCATAATAAATCTAATTTCATTCATTTCCTTAGTAAAGCAAACATAAGAATGACTTTCAACTATCAATTCCAAAACTTTAATCGAACAATAATTATATTTTCATTTTTTTTTCATTTACTGGATTATTATTATCATTACACAACATCTAAACAGAGCCTTGAATATATTTTTTTCTTCCCCGTAGCAGTAGTTGTCAACCCAACGACGCATACCTTTTATAACTGTAATTATAACGAGACCTATAATTTTGAAAACTAGCCTACTGACCCAATGCATTTTATCCAAAATTCCAGAGCTTCCAAAATATTCAACAGAAAAGAAACTTTATCCAAAACTCCAAATCAGAAATCAAATAGCAAATAGACATTTAAATCACGTGTACTTAAACACAAAAAAAAAGTAATAGTAATAATCACAACAATAATATTATTATATCTTAACCTTATCAATACCAAGTTGTCAAATACCAAAAATAAAAAATAAAAAAAAAAGTGTACAGTTAGGCGACCTATGACATTTAATTAACACAAATTGCAATGAAAAAAAAAAAAAGTAAATCATTGCATGGGGCCATCAAGAGCGAGGTAAATACCAAATACACATGAAAAGCAATAATGAAAATGGTCGTATACTTTAATTTGGCAATTGCTTAAAATTTAGTACTTCAAAAATATTTTTATATATTCTGTGGTGGGAAAAGAAGCATCTCGAGAGTCAAGAGAGTGACACAGCGGTTGAGAACTAGTAGACAAGAAGCTTAAAATACTATATGTCTATGACTCTATGTTATGTCTAATACGGTACTATACTAAACTAACCCGTGACTTGTGATGGTATTGGTTGGTTGGTATTTGGTAATTGCCTTTTGCCTGCTTTTAATGAACAAAAGAAAAATCCGGCCTCAAGAGGAGAGGAGAGAGAGGCTGATATTTTGAGTCGTTTTGTTATTTGTTTTCTGAAAATGGAGATGGCAGACAGATCTGATTCTGATGAGGTAAAGCTTGAAGAGGAGCCTAAAGCCACCCAAGAAGAAGAGATAGAAAAGGAGAAAGAAGAAGAAGAAGAAGAAGAAGAAGAAAAAGAGGAAGAACAAGGCCAGGAAAATATGGATTCCAATTCCAAGTCAACTTGCCAGACTTTGTCGAATACCAGGTAATGATTTTTACTCATATATGCCAGAATCTCATGCTGGAATGTCGTTACTTTGACCAGGACTGACCATGATAAAGTAATTTAAACATGTAATGTTATGATTTCTCAAAAGGGTGTTCTTTTTTTTTTCTTTTTTAGAGTAATAGGTTTTTGAGGAATCCTTTTTCCTGCTTTTTTTTTTTTTTTTTGGTTCAATTGTAATCCTGTTTGTATTCAGAATTTTGAATAACATGTAATATTATGATTTATCAAAAGGGTTTTCTTTTTTTCTTTAAATGGGTTTTTGTGGAATGTCTTCTTCTTCTTGTTTTTGTTGTTGTTTCATTGTAATTTCTGTTTTGTGTTTAGAATTTTGAAAAACAAAGGGGAAGAAACGGAAATTTGAGAGAGGTTTTTTAGAACCCAGTTACCATTTTTTTATATACTGTTTGAAATTAGGCAAAAGGGTTTGGTCTAGATTTGCCAAACTACAGTTTTTATTGACTTTAGGGTTAGCGTTTTGAGGCACATCTAAAGGATTCTCAGGATGCTATTCTGCTGCTTGTGGGGTAGTCCGGGTTGAAAATTTCTCAGTTTACTATGTGTAGTCTGGACTGTGATAGAGTGCATTTGAGGCCTTTAGATCACTATGATACTCTTGTTTAATTGCACAAGGTATATACTTTAGTCAGAATATTAAATTTAGTCCCAAAACATCCCAAATTGAACAAAGCATCACGTAAAATTTTGTTTGTACGATGAAGAATATTGGAGTAGCGCAGTTGTATTTTCTCTAGTTTGATTGCTTTTGGTTCTGGTGTACTTGGTTATTTCTTTTGCAAAATTCCCCAAGTTCACTTTGGTTTTCGTCTCTCACCTTTGTGAATACTTATAGAAAGCCTATTTTACCTATAGACAGATGTTAAAACAAAAGGACCTAAGAGATTTTCTCCCTTCGTTAATCTCAACTTCATATATGGCTGACATGATATTCTGGTTTCTTTGTCTTTTGATGTTCGAGACACGAAACAATGCCAAAGTCTTCTTCAAATACCACATCACCTTCTCCTGGGGCTCAACTGACCATCTTCTATGGTGGTAGTGTTAAGGTCTTTGATGGAATTCCTGAAGATAAGGCATGTTTCTCTTCTAAACCATAAATTGGCAATTTCCATCTCTTCAACTCCATGCTTCATGTGCTTGATGTGACTTGTGAAATCCTTTTTCTCCAAACAGTTTAATGAAATTATACACATTGCTGCTGGTGCCGCTGCTGCCGCTGCTGCCATTAAGTCCAGTGAGGTGAAGAATACCGAGGCCGACAATGCCTCCAGTTCACCAGCTCCTGCAAGGTTGCCTGCGCTGCAAAATACTGCAGCTGCAATGGGTTCACTGCTGGCCCAGCTTTGCCCTGCTCAGAAGAGTTCCCTTTGCAAACTGCAAGCTGGTAATAATTGCTACTAGACTATAATATGCTAGTGATGATGCACAAGCATAACAATAACATATTTTATTTCTTTCTGCAAAAGTTATTAATTATAAATGATAGTTTCATGATTTCCACTCTACTTTTTCTTGGTTTAGAATTTCCAATTGCAAGGAGACACTCCCTTCAGCGGTTCTTGGAGAAGCGTCGCGACAGGTACCACAAACATGAAATACGTTTATATATTTGTGTTACATATATTTTGCATAATGCAATTAGAAGGGCAGTTTACTAACTTGCCAATACTCTTTTAAGTCTAAACGTTGCTCTATCGCATTATCTATACCATGTTTGGCGTGCCATCTGCTAATCGATGGGATTTTTTGTAATGTGTAATCTTCTATGTTAGTCGACCTCTGATCCGTGTATCCTTTCTTTTTCTTTCTTGCAGGCTGGTTAGCAAGAACCCATATCCTTCTTCACCAGCAATGAAAGTAGAAAATGATGCAAATATCTAACATCGAACCTAAGTTACAAAGATTTCATGTTTCAGGAGTAATATTAACTGATTTCTATTGCCACCTTTCTTGTACTATGTCTTAAAAGTCGACACTAGATTATGAAGAACTCTAGTATTGTAAAAAAAGAATTCTGATTTTACTGCATTTACCAAAAAGCTAAGTGAACTGCTGATAGTGATGATTTATTTGCTCTGTATCTTATGACTTATGAGGATGGCCTACATACAAGTTCTGAACGTTTTTCATGGCTCTAGTCTTTTGAGAATTTGTTCATCTATTATATCTAGCTCCTTGAGGTATCTGAAATAGTCTGTACCACTTTCCTTGCATTGACTAGTATTTTCGTTCCAAACTGAACCTGAAGGAACTACCAACTTCCAACCATTAAGCCTGCTGCCTGGGGATTGCTTCCGTTCTCACTGACCGTTTCTGACCCCTTTTAACTTTTATCGTCCAGGACCGTTTCACGACAAAATAACTGAAAATAGGATCGTTACCCGGCAAAAATACTTTATTTTAAGACCGACAGTATTTCATAAAAGAGAACTTTTTTTAAGAATACTTATTATAATCATTTTTCTTTTAAAAATAATTTATGGAATCAATAAATATGACGGATGATAAAAATCATTTTGGAAAAAGGCCCAAAAGAAGTTAAATTTTGTCTATTTCCCCTTTTTAAGAGATGAAAGTTTTACGCCCATGATCAAATCAACTGCTGGAATCTTTACGAAGTGGAACCACAAATTGGCCTTCGGCAAATGTGACTTGAATATAGTTAGTAGAGAGTGATTATCTCGGTTATGAAACTAAGCTGTTATAACTCGGATCATCTCCCATACACCGAAAGTATAAGTTTTAATATTGCCCTGAAAATATCACCAAATCATTTTAGCAGTTACGCTTAGGAGCCAAGGGCAGGGGGCAGGGTCGAGAGCTGGTACAACACAAGTACGTAGATTCATAGTCCATAGAGGCTCAGCTCAAACTTCAAACCAACAGAAACGATATCCCTTAAAGCAAAAAGCAAGGCTACAAGCCAAAACACTGACACACAATCTAGCTTAAATGTTCGGGGTTTTAAGTAAGCATTTTGTCGCACCATCAGTTACATTAAACACCTTTCAGTGAGTACTGCGTAGGATCCCATGCAAGTAGCCGGCAGTCATTACAAGCGAGACAAGGGATACAACACCAGCTGGAAATATCTTCCCTGACCTCTTAAAACGAGTACCCATCACTCCCAGTAGTGCAGCAGACAAGCCTGGAAAAAAGGGAAAATGAAAGCCGCTAAGGTCAAATCCATCGACTTTGCAGTGAAAACATAAAGGCAACAATGTATTACTCTTTACTCTTTCGCAAATCACCATCACAATCACAATATCAGAAGCTGAGCTTTAAGCTTTAGTACAAAAATGGCACATTTTGACACCTAGAATACCAATTAAAAGAAGAATTCAAGATCATTTGGCCATAAGTAAAGAAGCATCAGATCTGAAAAATGACACCAAGTCTTAGGTTTCCATTACAACAAAAAACCTTTACAGTCTTTATGAAGTTCAACGCCTACTTCCTTAAATTTGCCCGCCATAAAACCTGCTTATGTTACCACCCACTTCATTTTGTTTCCACGGTTGAAACTGAGTTTAAACGAGATAAAACTAAAAAGAAATACTAATAGTTTTTTGCTCTGAAAAAAGAAATACTTAATACTTATAGTCGATTCCTATCACAAAATCTTGTCCCACTAACTTAGCAACTAGAGAAGCATATAAAATTTGTAGAGAATAGTGTGTGAAGATTTCTTACCAAGTCCCAGAGATGATGCAAACACAGGATTAGTAGGAAGCTGAGTATGCACATAATAGAGTAGAGAGGCTGATATTCCCCCTGCCAACAGCGACTTCTGGCTGCCACTCTTCAAATAGCCCATAAGACCACCCACTGTCAAAACAAGCAACTTCCATCTCATTCCTATGCAGTTAAACAAAATCCCATATAACCTGACTCGATCAGACTTCAATGACAGAGACATATAGGACCCTTATTTCATTCTCTTTCCCACTTCGACTTGTTAATTTCCGAAAAGAAAAGTCACTCGGAAAAAGAAAATAAAGCTGGTTATCGTCCGTGACCAAATACAAAAGCCTGAGTTGTGAACAGCCATAGCCAATGCAATCAAAAGGTAAGTGATGAGTTGTGAACAGCCATAGCCAATGCAATCAAAAGGTAAGTGAATTTAGGAAGCTAAATGAAACCCAGTTCTAAATAACAGAAAGATTCTTGACCATGCTAATGAAATGAGTACTGTTCTCCTACTTGTTTGTTGCCAAGAAAAACATTGCATCAATTGTACAAAAAGGTGCAAAAATTTAAACACCGCCAAAATCTTCTTAACTAACATAAAATCGTATAAATCCCAGCAAATTCACAAAGAATAAATACACAAAACTCAACTTACAGGGACAATGCCTCTCTCACCTCCAACAAGGGCAGCATACCCAAGAGTCAACTTCTGAGACATAGACAAACCCATCTTCTTGTTCTTCTCGTGCGATTCGCCTTCACCCTCTCCCTCGTTCCGATTATTGTTATCACCCCCACCGCCTCCTCCGCCGCCGCCGCTGTCGCCTCGATCGCCGAATCCGCTTCCGTCACCGCCGCCGGAATCCGGTTCAATGTTGACGGTCTCCTTGGTGACGGAGTCGAAGGTCAATGCGCTGGAGGATTTGGGGTCAGAGACGACCGCAGCATAAGGATGCCTCTGATGACGGTGAGCCCTGAGAAGATCAGAGCGACCAAAGGAAGCCGCTCTCCGCGATCGGGATAGCAGCGTCGGAGCTCCTCCCGCTGCGGTGGTCAAGCAAGAGTTACTTCTGGCAGAGAATCGGGTTTGGGGGTGAAGCAGAAGAGAGGACTGTGAAACACCAAGCAATGCCTCTGCCATGTGCTTTTTCTTTGCTGCTTCGAGTCTCTTCTTCACTTTTCATCTTTTCTCCCATTTCTCTTTATTTTCGTTTCTATTGCTACTTATTGGGTTTGGGCCTGCTGTTCTTACTAAAGATCGGAGGGAAAAGAACACGAGTAAGACTAATTTGGCCACTATATATATATATATATGTATATTTTGTATATTTTCTAAACAAATGATATTTTTAAAAGTGTCAAGAACTTCTTGACCTAACTATGAAAAAATCCTAAGTAATTATTTTTTATGTCAAAAGTTTCTGATTATAGATCAAGATGTCTTTGACACTATTAAAAATGTCATTTTTAAAAAAATATACAAAAATATTATTTTGGCCTAAATTAGTCTCATCTATGTCAATTTCTCAAGATTGGGTCCAATATTAGGGAAAGTTCATAAGTACTCATTTTTCTTAGAGAAATTTATGTTTAGTACCCATTTTTAAAACTTATTTTCGTAAATACTTGTTTTTAATTTTTTTCAAAAATATTTATTTTTATGGTCCACATTTCATATGCAAAATAGGAGTGGCCCACATTTACAATGAACATTTTATCCATGAGGTACACATTTTATGTGCAAAATATGAACAGTATATATTTACAATATAAATATTTACCATGGTTTACATTTTTCATTATAAATTTGATTTATGGCACACATTTTTAAATGTATGCCAATTTTTAGTATAATTTTTATTCATGAAATATATACCATGATATACATTCAATGTGTAAAACAGTGGTAGTCTACATTTATCAAAAAATAGATATTTATAAAATAAAAATAAAAAACAGATATTTATAGAAATATGTTTTAAAAACAGGTATTTATGAACTTTTTCTTTTTTCTTAAGCATATTTTTCTAAAATATACGTTCTTATTTTTATTTCAAAATACCCATTTTTATACCTATTTTTCAAGAAATATAAACCACTGTCTACATATATTCTATACATGGAATGTATACTGTGATATAAATTTAAGCGACAAGTATAAATAATAGATGAAAATATACATTGGAAATATATATCACTCGTGTTTTACATATAAAATGTATACTTAAAAAACGAGTAAGTTTGAAAAAGAAAATAAAAAACGGATATTTTTAAAATATAAGGCACAAAAATAATGAGCTTATAGAAATATGACCAAATTTTGAGCCTAATTTAAGTAAATATCCATTTGTCAAATGTTATAGCAAAATGTTCGATATATATGTTTATATGTTAAGTGTAAAATTTTATATATAAAGTACAAAAAATTATATACTCAGTATATTTCAGTACAGTAACTAAAATAAGTAGATAAACATATCTACCAAGTGTAAAAATATATATATTTAGACATTTAGCTATAAAACTTAAAAAATAGACATATACTTAATCAAATTTAAAATATTGGTCATCTACCTAAACTTCTCTAAAAATAAATACTGAGTGTAAATTTTTCTCCAGTATCATGTAGAAAACCGTAAAGAAATGACCACTTTACCCTTTTTTTTGGGTAAAAGTAATGATTCCTAATCTTTTTATATGATTTTGTTGGACAGTTCATATCCATTTAATGAATCAATTCCTCGACATATTAAAAATAGGGATGTTTACATTTTTCTACCCTATATTTTGATCGTTTGTTTGATATATATCTTTGATTTTGGTTGTTATTAACATTAACCTTCAAATTTGAAAATTATTGTAAATTTATACCTTTTTCAAGTCAAAGACTAATTTTGACCAATAATTGACCAAAATACCCTTTTAAAATTCAAATTCATTTTAAAAAATTGAAACTAAGATAAACTAAATATCACATTATTTCAGCAAGTTGACCATCTTTTAATATATGTGGTGAAAAGAATGACAACTTATAAACTATTTATAAAAGCAGGACTTTTATTGCTATGCCATCTAATGAATATTTTAGAGTTTCAAAATTACCTCTGACTCGACCAGAATCTAAAATATTCAACCAAGTCGAACAAATCAAAAGTGACGGAGGCGGCACTAGAAAAACGGCCGACTATATTCGATCGGAGTTGAAATTGTTCGACTAAGGTCGAATGCTAGTTGAAAATTTTCAACTCGTGGCTTCGACCCCAGCCGAATTGTTTCATTTCGGTTGAACAGTGGTTCAGCCACAGTCAAAAATTTTCGACTGGGGTCAAAATTTTCTTGCCATTGGTCGAAAAATGATCAGAATAATCATGAGAGACAGCTGAACAAGTTTGATCATAGTCAAAAAATTTCTGGTCAAACTTGTTCGACCCTAATTGAGGATAGGCACCACCACTTGCACTGCCACCAGGATTGAGATTGAGACTGGTAGTGGTCACTAAACTAGTTTAAAGTTGTTGGAGAAATATAGTATCTAAGTAATTTTACATATATGACATGATAATAGGGGTTAGTTTTGAAAATATTAATGAGTGATATGCCTTCTCGGTTTTATAGAGAGAAGTCATGTCTTCTCTCTATAACCGAATCTGTGGTTTTCTTTCGCCAGTGATCATTCCTCCCACAACAACTCTTTCTCAGTCTTTCCGCTAACAGGTGCATTCTCTACCTGAGGAGGGGTATCCTCTCTCTTCGGTATGGGTTTTCTCAATTTTTTTCTATTTTTCTAGTTTTATTATGAAATAATCCTCCTATTTGGGAAAATAATCTTCCACCTAGATCTAAATTATTTAGAATGGTCTTAATACAACTAGATCTTGATTTATAGTGGTGTATGTAGCTTTTAGTTTTTTCTATAGTGGTGTGGAGTTTATTGTTATTGTTGTGATTTTAGTCCACTTAGATTTAGATCTATGGTGGTTTGTAATGGATCTCATTGTGTGGATCTCCTTAGTATAGTTTTCACATGGATATGTTCATATTTGGAAGCTATGTATGATATTATTTATCCTCCGATAGTTCTTTGATATGAAATAAGAGACACCAACAACGAATATTGAGTGGAATGTCACAATGAGCCAATAGTTAATACCTAATGCTCTATTAGAGCACACAAAAATGATGATTTGCATAAATCTCCTTCTCTTAAATCGATTTTGCCAAGACCCCAACATGCGAATTTCCTCCCAAAACTTTAATCAATTTTTTATAATTATCTATTTTGTAATTAAAAAAATTCTTTTATACAGATTGTATTATCTTCTTATTTATAAAGAAAATATTTTCCTGTGAATACCATTTTTCATCACAAGATTTAGTAGACCCAAGGTGTAAATTCTCCAAAATTAATGAAAACATAATTTAGAAATAGCATTTTTTTCTCTCTCTCCATTCCTCGTCTTCCCATTCTCTCTTCAAACAATCAAGTATATGTAAATATGGCTTTGCTCTGTTTTAGAGAAAAACTGCATAACGATATATATAGGTTAAGATGCTGCTTGCTCATCATTGTGTCCACTGTGGCTATCTGCACCGTTATTAACTCATGAGCATTACTACAATCTAATCATTTAACAGACTACAGTTACTGTCTGCTACAGAAACAGCAACATCACATCAAACATATTACATTAAACATATAATATCTGTAACAAGAGTTAGAAAATAACCAAAACAAAACTAGGTTATGAATAAGCTATAGACCGACTCATATTTGTGGAAAAAGATTATTAGGACGCGTTTACGTTCAAATCTTATTCTTTAAATTCAAAAATAATTTTTATATAGAAAATTAGAAAGATAAATATTTTATCATTATATTTTTTTTTATGTAAAAATTATTTATGAATTTAAAGAAAAGGATTCGAATTTTGTACTAAACGTGCCTTTAGATTCTCGGTGGATTCAAACCAACTACGTCTTAAATTCTCACTACTCAAAATTGGTGTTCCACTCAAACACAAGATTTCTCATATGCAGGTTTGAGAAAAATTTGCAAATATATATATATATATATGGTTGCCAATCCAATATGTATTTTTTTTTTACCTTATTTTTTTTAGTCGTTGGATTACCATCTAATGATGATCTAATGGCTATAATGAAGTGCATGAAAAGACGTGCATCATTAATGCTCTTTCTCTTTCTTACTGGATTGGTGTATTTTTTTTTTACCTATGCATAGGTATCAATTTGGTCAATAAAAATTTAGCGCACATTTAAAATAAGAGAGAGAAAGAGCATGCACGTATTTTCATGCACTTATTATAGCTATTGGATCACGGCTAAAAAAAAAATACTTATGGCCCGTAGATAAAGAAAAAAAATACCTATTAGATTGGCAACCATATATATATATATAAAAACCAGAGAAAACAAATACATATATAAAAGTGGACCAATTGAAGAAGAACAAGAAAAACATGGAAAATATGGGTAGCAATGAAACTGAATGCTTGAGAAAATAAGAGGTATTTTTGCAAAATTGATCCGTATAAAGACAATATCAAACGAGACCAAGAAGAAGAAGAGACATTGCTAGGTCGGTCTACACTGTGCTTCCGGAGCGATTGCAGTGGCAGAGAGTGAAAGTGGAGGGTTTGCAGAGATAATAGGAAGAAGAGGACGGGAGGGACGAGAGAAAAATGTTATTTTTTTTAATTGAAGTTTTAATTGGATTTTAGTTTTCCCTAATATTCTAGTTTATTTAGGTTTGAGTTTTCAAATATAAATTGATAGGGGTATTTTGGTCAATTATTGGTCAAAATTAATCTTTGACATGAAAAGGGTATGAATTTGTAATGATTTTTAAATTTGAAAATTAATGTTAATAATAACTAAACTGTTATAAATCGAATAAACAGTCAAAATACAAAGTATAAAAATATAAATATCTCTTAAAAATAAAATAATGTTAGATATATCAAATAATTTGTCAAATTTTTAATAACAATAGATATGACAAGTATAATGCCACTTGATATTTAAATATATTTATAATAAATTTCAATACATTTAATTGTAATAATATTGATGTATTGAATTGTAATAATCTACTTGTCACTAGTTAGGATACCTAGCATGAGCCTTAAAAATATATCGTGAGATTGATTTATTTGTCGTACAATGACCGAGACACCATACTTTCATTTCAGTTTAGGTTCCCATGCAACCAAATAAATGTGTCGTTTGTAGCCATGCGTATGAAGAAACTGCACATCCTGCACCCGGCTCTCTCTCTCTCTCTCTCAAAGACGCCACATCTTGACATTTCAAGTCTCATAAACAATATTTATTTATTTTTGGGAAATTAAAAATAAAAATCCTCATAAAACAAGATATAAAATACCAAATTCTATAGAGAAAAATTTATACAACTGTATACAAAAAGTGGGTTCTCAAGTTGAAGATATTGTCTAAACTTTACATCGTATAAGATTCAAAGCACATGTCATTTATTATTCCCAAAACCAATTCAATCACATGAATTTGATGAGTTAGAACTAAAGCGCAAAAGTCAAAAGAGTAGTAAGGCAACTATCTCCCGGCAATAGCTTTTCTTAATTCACCTTCAAAAGCTGAAACAGAATACCTCAAAATTCCCTAAACGCTTTCAAAGCAACTCCAACTCAATGTTCTTCATTCTCTTGCCCATGCCCGTTAAGTTGGTGATCCTCATCTTCAATTGCTCCATTTACATCCTCATAATGAACCCACGGTAGCATTGATTCAAACAAGACAGCTAATGCATTTCGATTCGTGACATTACGAGGAGCATGGATACCCTCGTTTGCATTGGCAGCATTACCGTCATTGTGCACAACCTCTCTCATCCTTGGGTCAACAATGAAGTGTTGCAGATTTTCAGGTGGAAGAGTTGGCACCGAATGGGAGAAATCCAAAACCAATAAATGGCGATACCTATCAAACAAGAAGCACAGAATCATCATCCCCCATGATAGAAATATAATAATCATACCGTTTTTTCAGTAGTTAGTAACAAAAAGGATAGACAGAAGACATGGGTTCTGCAGTAACAAACTAGATATAGAAAAGAGTAGCTAAGCAAAACTCGCGACAATAAGAATATTAAGGTAGAGGCTCACTCATTCTTCTCAGACGAGAATGCTTCTTTTCTGACACAAGCCCAATCCTTCGCTTCACTACTATCGCTTTTAAGAATTTCAATAATCTGTTGCACAGCATTCCTTAATAATTTTTGAAGATCTGGAAGTCTCCATATAAGATAATTGGTCTCAACATACATGTTAATTAAGTGATCCAATGATGGGATCCCCACTTGTTCTGCTCGGAAAAATGAATGCTTAACAATACCTGTCCAAGCCTGGTCCTTCAGAGGTACCTTTTCTACCAATTTCTTTATGACTGAGGGGTGAAGCATCAAAGCCTGCTTCATAAGATCAGTCGAACAAGACTTTGTTGTAACAGCCTGAGCACCCTCCTCTGACTCCTGTTTCTCCCGATAAAACCGGCATATGGCAAGGGAGTATGAGAAATTTGGAAACAACCATAACGAGCTATCACTTTGATAGTCTTCAGAGAATTGTTCTAGCCATGCATACTCCTCCGCTCTCAACGATAAGTAGTCAATATAGAACTTGGCCCCCATTGGATCATCAGAATCCAGAGAAAGCAATAGCTTGCAAACTTCCAAAGCAGATCGATGACAACCACGCCTATCCATATTTTTCATGTGAGCAAAAAGTGTCGTAAACAGAGGTTTGTTTTTCTCATCACTGAATCTCACTTGGCAATTGCCCTGAAAGGGTGTGAACATTGGATGCCATGCACATTCCAATGCATACAAACACTTCGAAATAGAGTCTGCTGACATTTGCTGCTCACCCATAAACTTAAAGTAATCTGCCATCGTTAGAAGGGAATCCAAGTGATAAGGGTTGTACAATAGAATACTTGCAATGCCATTGAGATCGTGAATAGCTTTAGCAGCTTCAAAGGCACTCTGAGCTTGAGAGTAGGATGATGAGTGCACATATCTACATTAAAGCACACAAGAAGTATACAACAGTTAAAGGGTTCTCACAAAAAAGATTCAAACGAAATAGAACACAAGAAGACACAACCATGAAAATTGTTTGATCTTACCTAAAGTAGTGGTATCCATCTTTCACTTCAAGAAACTCCATGGAGAAAGAGCCATCCCAGCGAGGCCAGTGTTCTGATGCAGTTACAAGAACCGTCTTTCTAGGAATGTAACCTCCACGTCTTCCACCACGCACCTGTCTTGAACTGCCAGTTCCACTTTGGTTACTTTTCTCGAATGACTTTACCACCTTAGAACCAAATATTCTTCGAAGCTCATTTTCAGCATTCAGATATTTTGGATCCACTTGTAATATTGAGGCTGGAGACCGTTTGACCAGGCTATCATGAAGCCTTGTATTCGCTGCTTTTCCTTTTTCGGGAGCATGCTGATGACTAGAAGTGTTAACATCTAAACTTAAAGCTTCTAGAATTATATCGAAGGGCTTCTCATCTTTATGTGTACTTTCAGAAGAAGCCTCCTTGTTTTTCTTCTTTTTCTTTTTCTTTGGTTTGTGATTGGATCTTGAGACTACATTGGGATTACCTTTGCGGTCAGGAAGATCTTGCTTATCACTACTCTCAAGCAAGGTTTCATCGGCAGTTTCCAACTCACCATCCTGCAGATAAAACGACGACAACTATTTTAAGAATCTTCAATATCAGGTCATCAGAAAAATAAAATGTGACCATTGGATAAGCTAAGGAAAATTTATAAGTCCAGTCTCCTATTCTTCTAAAGTCTTGAACTACACTTAGAGTTCGGTATTTTATGCACATCCTTAAGGTTCAATGTTCATAGGTAATCTATATCCTGGCTCCACGCCAATATCAGCACATGGCATCCTCATGCCAAGAGTTGAGACGTAGGACCCAGCATATCAGGAGAAGGACCGCTTCGACATTGTAAAAGCAAAAGGAGGAATCGACTAACATTTAAACAAACCTTTTCTTAATAGCAAAAGGTTATAAAATTTCAAGAGAGAAAATACAATATTAAATTTTTGTAAAGCAGGACATAGCACTGCTCTCTAGGGATAATTAAGGGCTAGTTACAATCAGGAGTACACAATAAAATTTATTAGTATACAAATAGTCCAAGACCGGATTTTTAAGTTAGGTTCCAGAAAAAATAGTAGCCCAATGGATATACACAACCCATGTAAATTTTCTATTAGAAACATCTCTACTGAGAACCATAGACATCGAATTGAACTGAATTACCTGTTCTGACATCAAACCTAATAATCCCCAACAAGAAAATAGGAAATAGCGAATCAATCTATAAAAAAAATTAAAATAAAACGAAGGCGGAAAGAGCTTTCTTAGGACCTTCATCAATCTGGGCACAGTACACAATCCATATTGACATAAAAAAGGAAATTACAACCCAATGACAAAAAAAAAAAAAAAAAAAAACAGATGGTATGAGGGATTCGAACCTGGTCACTGACATGGTCATCATCGTTGAGAAGGTCAAATGGGTTGATTGAAGAACCCGAATTGAGCTGCTGTTCCTCTTCTTCATCTTCGTTTTCAGCTTCAGCTTCTTTATGATGAGGGTCCTTTTCAGGTATCTGTAGTTCTTGTTCCTTGAGAAATTTCTTGAGCAATCGAGCCGACATCGCCGAAATCCCAAATCGATTCAATACCCAATGTTGATTACCAGTCGAATTACCTAAGCCACTTCTCACAGGAATGAAACCCTAACGTCGAGAACTGGGGGTTTAGGGTTCTTAATCAGTCAGTGCTATATCGAAGGAGACGACGTTACGAGACAAAAGGCGGTGGTGCAGCCAGCCAGCCAGCCAGCCAGTGCCCTGCCTCCCTTTCCTTTTTGAAGTCTCAATGCGCTACTACGACAGTACGCTCCTCACCGTTTTGGTTTCCTTTTCACAATTGCTACCTCAATATTCTTGGTCAAAATAAACGTGCATTTTGTTAATATTTATCATTTTTTTGCATGTAGATTTTGTTAGTTAGAAAAAGTGTTAATTATAGTTACGATTGTTGAATTATACACGTTGCACTATTTTGCCTTTCGAATATAAAACTTTTACAATAAATTACTTAAAATTATACAAATATTATAGTAATGATTTTGTTGTGGACTATTAGCTATTTTTTAACTAGGAATAATCATATTCAAAGCATATAATTGGATAACATTTAGTTTCGTATTTCAGAATCTTGTTCTTGATATAGCTACCGAATATAAAAATAAACAATCATATAAAAATATAAAAACAAATAATTATATAAAATTTTTCTCTAAATTTCAAACTTCAAGAATATTCCTCATTTTCAAATTCTTTTGTTCTGTTTTTTTTTTTCCCCTCAAATACCTTTTTAGATATTATCACATGTTTCTCACACGTATTTTTCGTCAGAAATTTAATTTTATTTTGCAATTAGAGACCAAATTACTTGGAATTGAAAAATTCAGAGGTTTGGTTGCCAAGATCAAAACCTTGGGGACCAAATTATTTCAAATTGAATAATTCATTGATTTTTTGTACAATAAACTCTAAATTTTGAAGAGAAATATAACACAAAAGTGGTCCAATTTGGGCGATTGTTTGTCAACTTTGAATAAAAAATATGGCTTTGTGACTATCCACCTTGTGGCAAATTGATCTTCAAAGTTTTAATTATAGTAATTATATCCTTAAACTTTATAATTTAAAGCAATTTGGTTTATAGATTATTTAAATTACAACTTCTTGTTAAATTTACGACCAAAACCATACATGAAGAGCACATTATAGCATCTAAAAATGTAATTAAAGGAAAAATAAACTAAACAAAAGAATTTAGAGAGAAAAAATAATGTATTATTTGTATTTCTTAGTATTACTGGAACTGCAAATTTAAAGAATTTTTTTTGTAATAGTTTATTTTTATGTTTGAAATTTTTTAATTACCTTTTAAATATACTTTTAATTGTCATCATGTGTTGCTCACATATATTTTGATCAAAACTTTAATAATATGTTGTAATTTAGATAGTACAATAACTAAATTGCTAAAATTTGGAAAGTTCACAAGCTTAATTGATATAATTAAAAACTTGAAGATCAAATTACCACATATTAGATAGTTGAGGGACCATTTGTGCCATTAACGCATAAAATATAGAATAACTCACCTACAAAAAATTATAATAGTAAAACAAAATTATTTTCAAAAAAAAAAAAAGAATTCCCATAAACATCAATCGTATATAGGTAAAACACAATCAACTAATCATATTTCATACGGATTAAAAGACACCTCATTTGTAAAATCGACAATTCATTTATTGGTATAAAAAAGAAAACGAAAGTTTGAACAAAAGCATGTCGTTTTTAGAACGACATGTAGCTTTGTTTCTAAACGACTTCAAACTGGTTGGCTTAAACTAGGGTTGTCTTAAATAACAAGTATTTTTTTTTAAGCGGAGCTTAATTATTTATCTCCACTTATTATAAAAAAAGAAAAATAACTCACGTGTTCTGAAATCAAACTCCTAATTTAATTTCAAAACTCCACGTCACACCACCTCACACAATGAGCTAAAACAACACGTACTCTAAAGTTGCTGAATAGTTTCAAATATTTTCAATAAAATAAACGACAAATTGGCATTAAGATAAATACGACAACAGCATTTTAAACCTGAAAACACAAGAAGAAATTCTTCTAGAAGCAACTAGAAACCCTGGAAATAAATATGGCAAACTCTTACACCAAATACGCCATGTCTTTCTTTTTTTTTTTTTAAAAAAAAAGTCACTATTTATCTAATATAAAGACAGCAAAAAAGCCAACTGCTTACCAACGAATACCTTGTCGTTTCAGTTTCAAAATGACACTGTTTGTGAACGACTTGCGATTGCTTTTGCCGAAGGACAAAGAATTGGAACGGCAATCTCCATGTTATTTATCATGTAAAGGAGAAAAACTTACTGGAAAAATTACATGTACCATACCCAGTAGAGTACCTTTTAAACAAGGGTAATCCTCTATTTAGCTCATTACAAATACCGTAAATCACATCTTGGTCTTTGACTTTAAAAAAAAAATCCCATATTTTTGCCTTAATTTAGTTATTCAATCTTCAAATGTCACATTTTGTTGTCTTAAACTATACTTTTTCTCTTTATATATAGGGCTAACTTTAATAGATATTTGTCATTTACTTATCTATAAATATAATTTTTTTCACTATTCAATTTTTATCTAATAGCCATCTGTTGATACCAAAAAATTGATATAACAAATAAGATATATATTTTGAGAAAAATGATGGTAAGACGACACTGATTTGTATAAACGACAGTAATTAAGATAAAACGATACCCAAATTTAAAATGGTTCAGTCAAGAATTATTTGGCATACGTTATGAGAGAGAGAAATAATATTATTACTATATTTTCTTTATCTATCTTTTTACACGTCATTTTTCCTTTTATTTATAGTTGGACGAGAATAAACTATTTACATCAAGTGGGATTTTTTAGAGGGAAATTGGGTTCCCCAAAATACATACTATGATAAGGTTAGGTAGCAACATTAGTTTGTGTAATTGACTTTACTTTTCTTGCTTTTGATCCGTAATTTTTCGGAGAGTGGTTGGGTCATCGCAGCTCACATGCAACCTGGGATATGCTCCTTAAACCTATCATATAGATGCATCTGAGGTCACATTATAATATACTTGAGGAGTCATACTATCAGTCTGATAGCATGTTTTAAGCTCTTCTATTTACGGTGCAAACTCGCATATCAAGTGGATCGAGCTGCTTTGTCTTTTAATTATTGATTTATACATCATTTTTTGATCGCACAACACTGTCAAATAGAGATTTTTGTAAAAACACTACTTATAGGTACAAATATTCCTATAAATAATGATAACGTGACTTGTGAAGTCACTAATAATAAGTATAAACATTTTTGGTGGACTGCCTTTAAATAATGATGATGTGGCTTGTGAAAACACTAATAATAAGTATAAAGGAAATTAGGTGAAATATACTATTTTAATAGTGAATTTTAGAAAATACATATCTCTTAATAGTTTTTAGATGAAATACACCTATTTTAAAAAAACGGAGATATAAAAAGACTTATATATTATTAAATCGAGAGTACTAGACATGAATGTCAAGAACTAGACAATGTATTTAGGAACTTGACAAAAAAAGTATATTTGAGTGTTTAACACCAGACAAGATGACAAGAGTGCTAAACATGATGTCGAATCACACTAGACAGGATATTGAACGGTGCTAGACAAAGTATCTCGCAACTCAAAAAAAAATATATCTATATTATATATATATTTAAGTTTTGTACTAGAAAATAGTATTGAGAGTGCTAGATAAGGTGTCGAGAGGTAGTAGACAATATGTTCAACAACTCGACTTTCCTTGTCTAGTTGGAATATTGACCATTGATGGGATAAATGCTAGGGATATTTTTGTACTTAAAATAATTTAAAACTTAAAAAGATGTATTTCGCAAAGAACCCTAAGTATAAACATTTAGGACCATTTCTCCCTTTTTCTCTAACGACCCCCAATTCAATTCTCCATTGGACTCTTGTGGCCCATAATTTATGGTTTTGATACATGGCATTGTCATTACTCATCGACATTGTTATCTCTTTGGGCCTATACTCTTTGAGTTTTCCTTTTGTTTTTTTTTTTTTAATCTAAATGGCAGAATTTTGGATCATAGTTTATAAAATAGTCATTTTTCGAACATTATTAAAAATGATCGAATTATAAAAATTATTTTAAAATAGTATTTTTTTTTTCATATTTCGTATATTAAAATATATTGATTTATTTTAAAAATTGATTTACTTTATAAAAAATGCATCAACTAAAAAATGGTCATTTATAAAAAAAAAAATTATTAAACGGTTGCTTAAACATCAACTAAAAAATGGTCATCATATACCATTTATAAAATATGGTATTGGCCTAAACATCATCACCAATACCATATTTTCTATTCTCTTGTACCCAGGGCCCAAATCTCCTAACATCATTGCCATCATATATCACCACTACCACCTCTTCATTCTCTTCAGCTATACTACACGTAGCACCTCCATCAACATCTCCTTGTTCTTTTGTCTAAGTCAAGGCCCAAAAGAGTCACACCTCTATCATTACCTTGGTTCATAACTAACTTATAACTAAGTCTTCGTCCTTTTTTCTACTTGTATTTATATATACTTAGCTTTATATATATATATATATATATATATTTGTAAGTATCTTGTTGTACTTTATTTATTTACATGTGCTTAGCTCTTGGTTTACCCATGACTAGCTTCTAATCATCTTTATCTTATCTCTATGCATCTATAAACATATGTATATATACGTGCCTATCTTCATATGTCCATGCATGTGTGAGACTTGATCAACAAGTCTATTTAGTATTGGTATTTTCCTAAATATTAATATAAGTCTAGATATTTTTGCATGCCCTTTTTCTAAGCCCACGCTAATTTATTCACATATTCTAGGCCCAGTAATTATTTTATATTAATTTATATCTCATAATTAGTTTTATATCATTTTCTTACCAGTGAATTATTTTTATACTATTTTCTATTATCTTATTATTTCTACATTACTATTTTCACTAACTTGTATTACAAGTTTCTCTGTATGTAGTCTCTAACCCTTGTATTTTAGTGATTTGTGGGTCCCGAGCTACTTTTCTCGAACTCCATACTTGACCTGTGGTACAAGTTCAGGATTTTATATTCTCTCATAATTCCTTAGCTATTATTTCTGCTATTATCGTTATAATTATTATTATTACTACTATTATTATTATTATATCTAATCTCTATATTTTATGTATCCAATCTCTTGTTCACATTATGATCAGTTTCTTCGCCTCCGTCAACTAGATTCTCTTATTATTACTACATTAATATATTATTGTCAATTCATAAGCTAGTTATCCTTGCAACTGCCTATGTACAGAGACGCCGTGCGAAGTGTCGTTCTTTATTGCGATTGTCTATCTGGATTTCAATAAGTAGTATCAGTATTATGATAACACTTACATCATTATTACGCTATTATCATCGTCATCCTTATTATTATTATTATATTATAAGCACATTATCCCTGCAACGGCTAACATGGAAAAAATGTTGTGGGAAGTGTCGTTTTCTATATCGACTGTCTATCAAAACTTTGACACGTAGATGGTATTTTGATAACTCTTACAGCTGTGCACTCTTTGTAATCTAACTATAATCCCAGTTATTCTTTGCTTTGCTTTAATTGATTACAAGTCTCGCTAATTAATCAAACCATGAAGTCTGATCCTGAACATTCTCCACTAGAGAGTAGCCAAAAGGAAACTAATGTTTTTTTGGAATTCCTAAGATCTGCAAGTGCATCTCGTCTCGTTATTTGTTTTATCTGATAGCGTACTGTTACTCTGCCTATTTCATTTCTCAATATCTAGCAGTGTATCATTATTCTGCCAATTTCATTTTCAATACTTAATAGCGTACCATTACTCTATCCGGTATACCATTACTCTATATGTTTTATTTCTCTATACTTGGAGGTGTCGTTACTTTATCCGATGTGCTATTATTTTGTCCATCTTATTTC
Organism: Parasponia andersonii; assembly: GCA_002914805.1. Classification (NCBI taxonomy): domain Eukaryota; kingdom Viridiplantae; phylum Streptophyta; class Magnoliopsida; order Rosales; family Cannabaceae; genus Trema; species Trema andersonii. Next base: position 179,518 of record JXTB01000261.1, read on the forward strand.
TTTTACATTATAATTATGCCCGTTTCGCTTCTCAAAACTCGGCCATTGCCTCCCCCTAAAATCTCTCATTATCAAAATCCATTTTTCAAATACCCCATTTCTTATATTGAAATTCTATTTCCTAAATATTCCCCTTCTTGTCGTTGAAATTCTATTTGTTAAATACTCTCTTTCTTGTTGTTGAAATTCTGCTCCGACGACATTATTGTTAAAGTTCCATCGTCCCTTTTCCAAAATGGATAGTCAGCAACAACATCCTCAACTGTAGCAACAACAAGAACCCTCTAACATTGAGTTGGCTAATGCAGTCAATAGCTTGGCCAATTCACTAAATGATCTTAGACGATCTCAAGGAGAGATACAAGTACCTCATACTCAAATCTTGCAATAATTAACTGGAGAAAGAAGATCGAATGAAGTCAGATTTTCTACCTCAACTCTTAACTCAAGTGGCATTCTGCCTGTTACAATGAACTAAAGTTCAACTTTACCCAGAGTTAGTGGAAATACTGCCAATGCTACCATCACCATACCAAGTGACACTGGCAATAGCTCTTCACTAAATTTTATCACTAAGGAGTAATTGTGAGAAATGTTCAAGCATGAAGCTGAAAAAGCCAACAAAAATGTAGCATTTATAGAATTCCAACCTTCCTATCCTGCTTGGATCAATTCAAAACTATATCCAAAGGCCTGTGTTATCCCTTCATTCAAGAAGTTTAACGGCAAAAGCGGTAATGCTAGAGAAATATTATAAGTTTTCTTGATAATCTTGGAGTTTATGCCTCTGACCATGAGCTCTGTTTGAGAGAATTCTCTATGTCTCTTACCAATAGAGCCTATTCATGGTTTGTCAACCTACCAACCAGTAGTATTACTACTTGGAAAGAATTAGTAACAGATTTCTGTACTGAATACTTTGTAGTAGAACGAAACTTAGAGTTAGCCGACCTTGCTACTCTGAAGCAGTGAGAAAATGAGTCTCTTTCTCACTTTGTGTAGAGATTCAAAGAAATTACTTTTGATTATAGAGAGATGGTATTTGAAAGAGGACTCATTCGCATCTGCATCAATGGGATGTTGACCCCATATCGAATTCACATTAAAAATAATATCATCACTAATTTTGCTGACTTTATGTTCTGAGTCAACAACATTGAAGCTTCTATGTCCCAAATGTATGTATCAACTCCTGTCCAAAAGCCTTCACAAGCTACAACCAAAGCTATACCTTACAAGCGAAAAAGGACGGTAGCTATGGTCGACCAATGCTAACCACCAAGAAGAGACCAAAATATTCTCCCAGTGATCTCATTCATCAATGAGCAAATTGACATACTCATTCAGGCTTGGATAGAAGATAGAGATCTAATTTGTCCCCCCAACACCAGGCCACCGACGCCAGAACAATTAACAAACTCACGATTCTGCCTATTCCACTACAGGATTGGCTATTCTACTTCTGAGTGTTACAAAGTCAGAACACATTATTTGATCAAAGATAAAAAAGGTGAAATACTACATGACAACCAAAAATAAAAAGCAGAGGTTAATCTTTTTCCAAGACACGAGGGCAGCCAAGTGAGAATTTGCATCATCGAAGAATGCTCAAAAATAGACCTAGCCTAGGAAAGTTCCTCCAAAGAACAAGAAATAGATGACATAATGCATAACCTCACGAATTCTCAAGTGTTCAAAAATCTTTTTAACACTCTCGAGTTCAATACTAAGGCACAACAAGAAGCCACTATTGCTTTACTCAAGATCTCACAAAAAATTCGGTTCACAATGCTGCCTCGTTAATCATATAGTAAAATGAACCACTAAAAGAAGTGAAGATATAATTACCTTCTCTGCGAAAGATGCACAAGCCCCATATCTGTTTCATAACATACCACTCTATGTGGAGGCCAAGGCAAACAAATTACTTCTCAAGCGTCCCCTTATTGAAAATGGCTCTTCTATCAACTTCATGCTATTAAGTACTTTCAAGACTGCCAGTATTCCCGAAGACAAGCTAGTCCTTCAAACAATAACCTTGGCGACTTTTGCTTCTGACACCTTTAACTCCAAGAGTTGTGTCAATGTGGATTTACAAATTGGTCCTATCAGAGTATCCACTAAGTTCTATGTCGTTGATGTGAATGTCCCTTATCATATTTTGATTGGAAGACCATGGCTTCATCAACATCATGCAGTACCTTCTAGCCTCCATCAGTGTGTAAAGGCCATCAAAGGTAAAATGAAAGTCATGATTCCAGTCTCCAAGGCTCCTTTCGTGAAGGAAGAAATTTTCTGGGCAGAATCTACCCTATATAAGGATTTCGCTGAAAGTGTCAACACTATAAAGCTTCGTGGCATCAGTATGGGTAATGCAGCCAATACATCTTCTAAGGACATAGAAACAGATCCGGTCACTCCCAATAGGGTCTTACTCCGAAAAAACACTTTTTCTATCGGTCGAACTGTGTACGGTTTCTGAAGGTGTGGCGAGGTCAGTAATAGCCTTGCGAGTTATCAAATAGAGAACGACAAAGGGACAGAGGGAATTCCTCTCACACCTGACAAGCTGCAAGACAAGCCTTCAAACCTATAAGATAGATTGAAAAAGATCAACTTAGGTATCGAAGGAAAGGAAAAACCAACTTTTATCTCTGCTAATTTAGATACTGAATTTGAAGCTGCCTTATTCTCACTCCTTAAAGAATATCGAGATATCTTCACTTGGTCCTATGAAGATATGCCAGGGCTTAGTAGTAAGTTAGTCACCTACAAACTTGCTACTACTCCTACTATTAAACCTGTTAAGCAAGCAGTCAGAAATCTCAGCACTCACATCCAACTCCAAATTCAGAAAAAAGTATAGAAGCTCTTCGATGCAGGATTCATCCGACCCTGTGTCCATGCTATTTGGCTAACTAATATCGTGACTGTTAAAAAAAAAAAAGAATTGCCAAATTCAAATTTGCATCGATTTTATGATCTAAATAAAGCATGCCCGAAGGATGACTTCCTGCTCCTGAACCTTAACATGCTTATCGATGCCATGTCTAATCACAAAATGTTCTCTTTTATGGATAGATTCAGTGGCTATAATTAAATCATAATATATCTAGAAGGTGAAATCAAGACAGCGTTTTGCACTCATTTTGGAAATTTTTACTATGTTGTCATGCCATTCAACCTCAAGAATGCCACTGCCACATATTAGTGGGTTATGACTGCCATATTCCATGACATGATTCACGATTATTTCGAGGACTATATCAATAATCCTGTAGTCAAGTCCAGGAAATGAGAGATGCATCTCAACAACTTAAGAAGAGTATTTCAATGTTGTCGATAATACAACCTCAAAATAAACCCACTAAAATATGCATTTGGTGTCTCCAGTGGCAAATTTCTGGGCTTTGTGGTATACAAAGAGGGTATCAAAATTGATGATGACAAGATCAAAGCTATAGTCAATATGTTTTGGCCCCGAGAACTTAAGTAGTTAAGATTGTTCATTGGGAAGATTTCTTATCTCCGAAGATTTATTCCTACCTTAGCTACTATCATCAAGCCTCTGCACCAACTCACTAAGAAATCGGTAAAATTCAAGTGAGAACCAGAGCATAAGCATGCGTTTGATGAAATCAAGAAAATTCTTACTCATCCACAAGTCATGATCACTCCGTTCCCAGGAAAAGAACAACTCTTCTATTTGTCTACCTCTGATGAAGTAGTTGGAGTACTTATAGCACAAGAGTCCGATAGGTAAGAGAAACTAGTCTATTATCTTAGTTAACTGCTAAAGGGTCTGAAGAAAAATTATCTCTTCAACAATAAACTTTGTGTTGCACTAGCCTATGCAATACAAAAACTTCGACACTATATGCTCACTTATAAAGTGAAGGTAATCACCAATCCCAACCCGATTAAGTTTCTCCTTCAGAAGCCTATTCTCAATGGGTGCTATGCTAAATGGATGCTCATGCTTACCGAGCTCGACATATGGGAGGAAAAGCCAAAAGCAATCAAGAGTCAAGCCGTGGATGAATTACTTAAATACACCAAACATACTCTTGATGAGGAATGCTCTCAATGGAAGATAAAGAAGACGACTGGACATTATACTTTGATGGTGCCTCAACTCATAATGAAGGAAGTGCCAGGATTGTACTCACCAATAGTCATGGAGAAGTCTTCAAGAAAGCCATCAAATTGGCCTTTCCTTGCTCCAACAATGAAGCCAAATATAAGTCTTTAGCTATTGGCCTAGACTTAGCCAATGATATAAAAATCTCCAAATTAAGAATTTATGGAGATTCTAATTTGATCATCAAGCAGTTAAATAGAGAATTCACAGTCAAAAAACCTGTTATTCTCAAATATGGAGAAGAAATTCCAAAGAAACTTCACAATTTCACCGACTATGAATAAGAATATATTCCCTGATCACAAAATAAGTACGCTGACGCTTTCGCCACTTTGGTACTCAAGATCACCCTGACCAAAGAAGATCTTATTCAAATCCCTTTGGTGATTAAGGAAGAACTTATTGCTTTAGTAGCACCATCTCCAAGTGATTGGATCTATTCTATCAAAGAAAAGATGGAAAATTCTGATGTCCAGAGCCTCCAAGAGACCAAGTCATATGTTGTGATCAATAACAATCTTTACTAGAGACTATTCAGCAGAGTCTTAGCCAAGTGCATTGATATAACGCTTGGGAAAATAATCCTCCAAGAAATTCACAACACGACTTATGGTATGGAAGGTCTATCACTTGCCCGTCGAGTTCAAAGGTCATGCTATTACTGGCCTAATCTCAAAAGCCAAGCTGATGAGCTATAAAAAAGTTGCCAACAATGCTAGTTTGCACTTAGTCCTAGAGAAAATTGCTATATAGAAGTGCAAGATTAGAGGAAAATCTATATCAATTTTCTCAACTCTGGTCAAATGCTAGACGACGTCCCCTTTACCATTCTAGTCAAACAAAAAACTGAGAGATTCTTTGTTCATAATGGTTCCATGTTCAGACGCAGCTTCCAAGGGAAAGCCCTATGCCTATGGCCAACTGAAACTGACATAGCTCTCAGAGAAGTTCACGCTGGGGATTTCATCTTTTTGAACAACTACTCATTATTGGCTACGATTAGCCAACTATGGAAAAGGATGCCATAGAATATATCAGAAAATGTGACACCTGCCAAAAACATGCTAATCTTATTTATGTCCCCGTTGTTGAAATAGAAAGCGTCTATTCGCCATGGCCATTCCACACCTAGTCCATCGATCTTATCGGACCCATATCTTATCCGGCCAGGGGAAAAATCTGGATTTTGGTAGCTATAAAAAATTTCACTAAGTGGTCCGAGGTAGTCACTCTCAAAAGAGCCACCTCTGAAGCCGCTAGCAACTTCGTGAAAAATATATCATTTGCCGCTTTGGAATACCCCATAGAATAATATCAAACAATGAGACACCCTTCACAGGGCAACCCTTTCAGTCCCTAATGGAAAAATATCATATTTTCGATGAACATTCTACACTGTATTATGCTCAAGGTAATGGTGTAATTAAAGCTTTCAACAAAACCTTGGTGGCTATTATCAAACATATGATCGATGCCAAGTCCATTTAATGGGATGAATGCTTACCTTCTGCACTCTTTGCTTACAAAGTTACTAAAAATACCACTATCAACCAAACACCATTTTCTATGGTATATGTAGTTTAAGTTGTTTCGCCTATGGAACTCTTTGTGCCCTCTGCAAAATTGGCACTCTCCTTGGATGTTACTGAAAGCACCCGAGAATTTGATCTCGAGGTCTTTGAAGATCGACGAGATCAAGTTTAACAAGGGGTCTTATCTTATCAAAAGAAATTAGCTCGGGCTTACAATCGACTAATAAGACCTTGCTTTTTTTAGGTAGGAGAGTTTGTGCTAAATGCTGCCGATCACATCATGAAGGGATTGCACGTCGTAAAATTCACCCCAAATTGAGAAGGCCCATACCAAATCGCCGATGTCAAGCCCAGTGGGTACTGTGTCCTCCAAGAGATTGACACTAGTAAACTCTCTCTATCCATTAATTTAAAATTTATCAAGAAATACTATACTTGATAAATTAAAGACTGCTACAGATAACCCAATACTGGGAACTGTCATTTTTGCATGCATAAACAAAATCACCATCACATCTTACTTTTCTACTATATGATGGACTCTCATATCTATTTACGTAGTCATATATTTTTTTCCCCAGGGTTTTATCCTATTTTTTTAAAAAAAATACTATTCAGTCCTGCTTATCTTAAAAACCAGCCATTTCAGATACCTAATTCTCAGTAGTATTTTTCTAATATTTCAGAGTCTCTATCAAAATACTTATCTTTCTTTTGAAAAATCCTTTTACAAAACTCTGACAAAAAAAGAAGCTATTATTTTCCATTACAAAGCTTCTCTATTTTTAAGATTGAAATCAGTACACTCATATTTTCCAAAACAGGCTATTTTCAAAAATTTTATGAAGTGATTTCTAGGTACTACTTTGGGCACTTATGTTTTGAGATACTTGTAAAAGTTGTCGCAAAAGGCACAAGAGATGTAAGGATAAAAGCCATTGAAAAAGGCCAGAGAGATAAACTGATAAAAATCATCAGTTTAAAAAGGGGAATGAGAAAAAGTTATGTAGAAAGAGAACTAAAAGTGTAAAAAGACAAAAAAAAATAAAGTATCTCAAGAACTAAAAGTGTTGGGTAGTCCTCAAGAAAAACTTCGGGATGTTATCATGGAAAAGAGGAATTGAGATGGCAAAATATGACCCCAGGTATGGGCTTCTCTATCACTGGTCAGTCATCCTAGAAGTGGCTTATCGAAATACCACCGACCGAAATGCCAGATCTTCCATATCTGCATTTTTCTCCAATGCAAGAGGAGTTATATCTTGCTGAAAAATGGTTGTGCAATTACACCCATTATCTTACCTAGGATGACGCATTGCACTTTAAATAGCGAGTGAGTGTGCGGGACCCTGTACCTATACTACGAAGCTATCCTCAGTCTCGGGGGGTCGCCGCAGCAAGTTCTCCCCTGTCCGGTTGATCGAAAACGTCTAAATTGGTGTAGTTTCTGCCAAAAGCCTATTCCACAAGGGCGACACTTAATTCTGCCTGGGTATAGCCATCTGAGTTGTATTTATTTCACGAGTATGTAGATAGTATTCTCACCCATACTCTGCCTCACCTCTTAAAACCTTATCGTCGCCTCGTCAATAAGTACTTTTTTACATATTCAAGCTTCTATCCTTACATGTAGCTTTTCCTGCATAGGCCTACGTATTATTCTATGCAGACGTCAAAAACCTTATCATCACCTCTATGATAAGTATTTTTCTACATGCTTTTAAATCTCACATTTCTGAGTTCCTGCATGTAATTCTCTCTGCATGATTTTAACATATGTCCATGCAGATGTCAAAACCTTATTATCGCCTTTACGATAAGTACTTGTTCAAGCTTCTGTCCTTACATGTAGCTTTTCCTACATAGCTTTACGCATTTTTCTATGCAAACATCAAAACCTTATCGTCACCTCTACGATAAGTATTTTTCTACATCCTTTTAAATCTCACATTTCTGAGTCTCTGCATGTAGTTTTCCCTGCAAGATTTTAACATATATCTATGCAGATGTCAAAACCTTATCGTCACCTTTACGAGAAGTATTTTTCTACATGTCCAAGCTTCTATTCTTACATGTAGCCTTTCCTGTATAACTTTACATATATTTCTATGCAAGTGTTGAAAACTTATCATTGTCTTTATAATAAGTACTTCTCTATATGCCTTTAAATCTCGCATTGTTGAGTCCTTGCATGTAGTTTTCTCTGCATGATTTTAATATTTGTCTATGTAGATATCAAAACCTTATCGTCACCTTTGCGATAAGTGTTTTCTTACATGTTCAAGATCCTGCCCTTATATGTAGTTTTTTCTGCATAATATTACATATTTTTCTATGCAGAAGTCAAAGCCTTATCGTGTAAATCTGATGAGTATTTTTCTACAGGCTTTTAAATCTCACATTTTGAGTCTCTACATGTAATTTATTTTCTCGCTCTCACATTTGAGATTCTCTATATGATTTTTTACACCTCTCTCATGCAGCTATTCTAAAAACTCATCATGGAAAACTAAGAAGTATACTTCTACATGCTTATAAATTTTATACTCTCAAAATTTCCTGCATGTAGATGAATTTCTCACTCCAAGCTATGAACTTATCTGCATGATGATTTTCATAATTTTCCTATGCAGCTACTTTAAAACTTTATCGCTACTTGCTTGATATGTATCCTGTCATAAATGTTTGTTTTTCCTTTTCTATGTGTGGCATGCTTTCTCACAAACACTTGTGATAATTTCTAGATGTTCTTTACCTTCTTGAACATCTTTTCAGATCCTCATGATTTTTGAAAATTTAAACCTTTCATTTTCGGGTATTTCTTAAAGATTATCGTGAGTGTCTTTTTATGATTAATTTTCGCGCAACTATTTTTCAAGCATAATTAGTCAATTTTTGTTATCACTCCCTCTCTACCCTTTTAAAAGTTCAAGGAGATTGCCAAAATGTTTTACAAAATACTGGGGACTGAGTTTACCCCTCCCTGACAGTTATTCAAATTATTGGGGACTGTATTCTTTCCAAAATATTATTTTCCTTCCCAGCAACTTATTTAAAACACTAGAGACTTAATTTTATTTTCAAAATATCCCAATGCTTATCTTTCTTTGTTTGAATCTTCATCTGGACTAATTCCTCTGTTGTGCAAAGAAAAATTATTTACTTACAACTCTAGAAAAGTAGGGATATCAAACCAAACAATTACATCTCGAGGATGTGCATTTCAAGCTCCCTAAGAAAGCTCCTCGGATGTCGTTCATGTTGCATGCATGCAATATGAAGTTCTCACAAGGCCATGATATGTAGGCTATTATATTAAAGCCTAATGGGCCTTCATAGCTTCAACAAGATATGAAATCTGTCTTAGATTTTTACCAATGTTATTAGTAAGGCCCAATTATGTTTTTACCACTTTTGTTGGTAAAAAATTTAGAAAATGAGCATCTCTCATAAATCATATAGCATGTGGTATGCGTGATTTCTAATAGTAGTATTTTACAAAATCTCTTTATATTTCCTTTACTTGGGCCGAGCCTCTTACGGCCTATTCAATCACTTTTTAAGCCTTATATCATGCTTTGTGCTTACTTTCTTGTTTGCTCATTTCTTTGTAATATTTCTCAAATATGTCTTCTAAGTATGATATTTTTGCACTACTCATCTCATTTTTTTGGGTTGAGATTTCTTAGATCTCACCCGTGTCCCAAAATACCACTTTTACATCTTGGACCATGATTTCTACACTCATTTCCTTACTTGGTCAATTATATGCATTTTCTTTACATACATAATTAGACTCTTTGGTGTTAAATTTTATGCTTGGGAGATTACTCTCATGCACACCTATCATCACTTTTGGCCTTTATCATATTTTTATTTTTCAAAATCTCAAGCATGATATAGAACCCGAGAATGCCATTACATTTGTCTAAAATTTTTCACAAAAAAATTCTCCAGGCCAACACCCTTTGATAGCTTCCATTCTTTTTTCCATTTTGAATTATTTTTAACCCGTGGTCACATCTCATGGTGTTTGATCGAGTTTTTGGGTTCTCTTGCATTTTAGGACAAAATATAGAGAGAGAGAGAGAGCGAGAGAGAGAGAGAGAATTTTTCTAACTCATAAAATTTTATTTCATAAAATATAAAATTATATGGGGACATTTATCATAAAATATAAAATTACATAGAATTAGCATATTTTCTTTTCTACTCTAATATTAATTCCCTTTCTAAAAATCTCGAAGGATAACACTCCTCCATTTTTAAAATTCCTAATGGTCATGGAAGTCTAACTTCCATGACCATCTTGTTTTAGGCTTCACAACCTGAAATAAGAATTTTTCATAGTAGGTCATGGCTCATTGTCCATGACTTGCTAATCTCCCTCTTCCCTATCACTGGAGACTTTGCCTTTGTTGATAATCAATGGACAAAAGGAAAAGTGTTCAGTAAGCTAAAGGAAGAGAGAATGTTATAATCTCTGTGTAATCTTTAGACAGAAGTTCTAAAAGAACCTCCTTCTTAGAGGTATCAACGATAATGTTGGTAGAAGTATCTAAGAGTTTCCAAACTTCGTTTGGGGATTTGTCACGATCCTTGAGCCATGCTATATCTCTTAAATCTTCAATGAAGCCTCCTAGTACATCCTTGCTCCTCCAATCCGTGGTAGTGCCCCACGATGTATCCATATAATTTGCTCGAGTCAAGCTCTAGAACAATACCCTCAAAGCTCTCTTTTTTATTTTAGCTCTTATGGAAAACACTTGATCTTCTTTCAAGTTCTTTTCCATACTCTCTCTCTCTCTCCCCCTTTTTTTCTCTTTATTTTTGAAATGCTCTCTTTGTCAACTTTCTCTTTTCCTCTCATTCTCTCCCTCGGGCTAAAGGGTTAGAGACTGAAATAAGTCCCATGCATGGCTTAAATAGCCATACAACCATACGAGATAAGGCCCTTGGCCTCTCCGCCCCTCTTTCACTTCTTTAAGCTTTCAAATAAGTACCTAATTCTAATAAAGGAATCTGAATACATCTACATATAAATCCAAAAATGGTATAGCATCATTGCTATCTTCTCATTTGAAATAACCACACAATAGTCATTTGTAAGCCTAGGGTGCCGCCATTTGTCATACAACTTCTTCCTTTGTATTTCATTTTGTCCACTTGTATTATCATTCATCTATATATACAATACTTATCTCTACCTTATATATGTGTGTGCATGTGACTCTCAGGTTTCTACACCATAAAGCTGCCGAAATGGCTACTATTACCTCATGCCCTTCCTTTCTTACAAAGTTGAAAGCTTTGTCTTCTTCTTTTCTTTGTAGTCACCTAAGCTACTTAATAAGGATAGGTGTGAAACTTTTGTACTAACGCTTCACCACTTGCATGCTTTGTCACATCTACTCTCCACTGGCATGTGGCCTTGACAAAAATAATAACTCTACTTCCTTGTACTCCCGACTATCACCTAAGCTATACAAAGCTAGGTTGGTGCCACTTTTATTTTTATTTTTATGTAACTTGTCTTGAAACATTGGCCCAATACCCAAGCATGTCCATGATTTTATTCCTTGGACACTTTTATTTTTGGACAAACCAAGGAAAAACTATACTAGGATTTTTGTGCAGTGTCTTTTCGGACGTGTCCCTCCCATGCATGCATACTATATCTTTGCATGAATTTCCTTATTAGCAAAAATTAATTTTATAAAGTTAGATTTTGTTCCATGCATCACTTTATGGTCTTTATGAGTATTATTGCTAAATTAAATTTACAACCATCTTAGCATATTAATTAAACTATTCTCTTGTTATCTTATGCTTGAATTAAAGCTTAATATTTTCATTGACAATAAATTATATACTTCAGGGTACTTATTGCTATACTTGTTAGGAGCCTTATATCTTTACAAAATATAAGCAAGCCTCATAAATGTCCCTTAGTTAAGTTATTATCTGGGTTTGAATTTAATATTCCTCTCTTGGATAATAAAATATTCTTCAAAATACTTATTGCTATGATATTTTCATGTCAAAGGCCAAAGAGTACTTATATATGTTTACTTGCTTTTCTTTAAAACGTAGCTATATGTATATGCATGTTTTAAGCCTTTAATATATATATTTACAAAGCAAGCTTTTCTTTATTTATATCACATTAAGCATACAAGGCTCGAGGAGGTATCTCATTTTGCAGAATACTCTCTTCATTAGTGCACGAGAAGACCTAGCTTAATGGTAGAAGCTATAGGGTCCATGATGACATTGATTTAGTTATCTCCGAGGTCCTCACCGACCCGTAGAAGACTGAGCACCATAATATGGAGGCTATGGCTCCACATGGGACGCTAACACTGGCACCGGAACCACTCGACTTCAAAGATCCTAGTATAACTCCAGCCAACAGTCGATTTCCTCTTAGGCCTCTATCAAGTTCATCTCTGCCATCCTTAGATTTTCCTCCAGAATGGCAATCTTTTGTTCCATATAGGACTGGATCTCTAAAACATGCTCAAAAGCATGAGTAGCATGCATTTCAAGCTCTTGTATCCTCTGGATGTAGCAGTACAATTCGGTTCGGGACCATAATTACATCTCATTCAATAGCTCACTCAAGGTGTTGAATTGCACCTAGAGATTATCTACGCTTGCTTGGTCTACTCAAGGAGATACCGGTATAAGTGGAGGAGACGATGGCGAACTCAGTATTATGTCCATCGTACTACTCAAAGGATACGGTTGAGGAGAAGATGAACCCCTTAAGGATATTCTTAATGAGCCCGAGTTCGAGCGAGGAGCCATGATTAGAAGTGGAAACAGATAGATATGATTGATATACAATTGAGAGGAAGACATGGCCTATGAAACGTATGTGAGACCCTCTATTTATAATGCTTAATGAGCTCCGGCAAATGATCACATCCACCGTAGCTTAGGGGACTTAATATTTTAGGGTTTTCTCAATTTTTGAAATTAACCCTTAAGTATGATATTATGCTAATTAAGCATAGGATTAACAAGACCTAAGCTTGCTTACTCAAACTACAAGTGGAACAAGGGAAAGGATGGTAACCTAGGGAAATGACATACCATAAGGCTTGGACTACTTATCATTTTTAAAGATCTTCTATCTGAAACTGAGCTACATGCTGTTTAGCTCTTCATGCAAGCTACGTGTAACTTGTGTACAAGCTGTCCAAGGGTGTTAGATAACTCTAAAAAGCCCTAGAAGCCTCCAACTTATGACCAAATATCTTATAGCTACAAATACTTGTTGCCTAAATTCTTCAACATTAAGTTAGTTTAGGCTAACAAGAGCTTGATACCTAATCTTCTTATCCACTAAGATAAGCTAGCTAATAGGCACTTGACATCTCATTTCCTTGTAGTAAAAGTCCTCTTGTTGTATAAGGCATTCTTTACCTATAAATAGAGGGGTAATGCCCTCATTTGTAACCTAATGAGCACACACTATCAATAATACTACCTCTTTTATTTGCTTTTAACCGATCTTTCTCTCCATCTCCCTCCTTTTCTCTTTTCTTTATACACATCTAAAACTATCAACACCATCATCTTGTTATTACATCTCCATATACGAACCTATAGTATTGATTAATTGTGCTCATATTACTACTAAACATCACCATCATCCTTTGTCCTCTTATCCAAGCTGTGGCCAAAACATCATCACTAATACCATATTTCCTTTTCTTTTGTACCTGAGGCCCAAATCTCCTAATATCATTGGCATCATATATCATCACTACCATATCTTCATTCTCTTCGGCTATACTACACGTAGAACCTTCATCAACATCTCTTTGATCTTTTGTCTAAGTTAAGGCCTAAGAGTCACACCTTTTTCATTACTTGGTTCATAAATAACTTATAGCTAAGTCTTTATCCCCTTGTCTACTTATACATATATTTATATATATATATTTGCATGCATCTTGTTGTACTTTATTTACATGTGCCCAGCTCTTGGTTTACCCATGACTAGCTAGTAGTCATCTTCATCTCATCTCTATACATCCATAAACATATGTATATATATGTGCCTATCTTTATATGTCCATGCATGTGAGAAACATGATCAACAAGTCTTTTTAGTATCAGTATTTTCCTAAATATTTATACAAGTCTAGATAGTTTTGCATGCTTTTTTCTAACCCCACACTAATTTATTCACATATCCTAGGCCCAATAATTATTTTATATCAATTTATATTATATCATTTTCTTACCAATCAAGTATTTTTATATCATTTTCTATTATCTTATTATTTCTACTTTACTATTTCCACTAACTTGTATTATAAGTTTCTCTGTATATAGTCTCTAACCCTTGCACTTCAGTGATTTGTGAGCCCTGAGCTACTCTCTTCGAACTTCATGCTTAACCTATAGCACAAGTTTAGGATTTTGTGTTCTCTCATAATTTCTCAGTTATTATTTCCTATTATTTCTACTATTATCGTTGTTATTATTATTATTATCTCTAACCCCTTTATTTTATATATCTAACCTCTAGTTGATATTATGGTTGGTTCATTCATCTCCGTCAACTAGTTTCTTTTATTATTATTGGATTAATATATTATTATCAATCCGTAAGCTAGTTATCTTTGTAACCACCTACATACAGGGACGTCGTGGGAAGTGTCGTTCTTCATAACGACTGCCTCTTGGGACTTTGATGCTACATCAGTGTTATAATAACACTTATGTTATTATTACGCTACTATAATAATAATAATAATAATTATTATTATTATTATTATATTATTATAAGCATGTTATCCCTGTAACTGCTAACGTGGCAAGGACACTGTGGAAGTATCATTTTCTATATCGACCACCCATCAAGACTTCGACACGTAAACAACATTGTGATAGCTCTTACAGCTATGCATTCTTTGTAATCTAACCATAATCCCAGTTATTCTTTGCTTTACTTTAATTGATCACAGGTCTCACTAATTAATCAGAACATAAGGTCCGATCTTGAACAACAGTCATTTATTAAATATATGTAAAACATGGCCATTTCTTCTAAATACTCTTTTTATTTTAGAGTTTCGAACCGTGAAACTCCGCTTAAGGAGTTATCAAGTGTAATTCTGGTACAAATTTTCTCCTTTTTTCTTTTCTTCTAATCGGTCAGAGTCTTTTTTTTTTCTTCTTCTAATCCACTAGAGAGGGAGATCTTTTGGATATTTCTCTTTGGTAGGTAGTTTCTTTTTTATTTTTAGTTTTGTTTTTGAATAATTAATCTTTTCATTCGAGAAAGTATAATTCCACTCAGACGTAGGTCTGTGACAGTTTTAGTCCACTTAGATATTGATATGTGGTATTTGTTTTTGGATAATTTAGTCCACATATATGCAAATTTATGGTGATTTTATGTGGTATTTGTTTTTGGATAATTTAGTCCACATATATGCAAATTTATGGTGATTTCAGATGGATCATATGTTTTTAATCTTTTCAATGTGGTTATCATCCAGATTTGTATAATCTTTTACTCGAATATGGATAGTTTGCATAACAGTATTTACCATCTAATGGATTTTATATTTGAAGCGAGAGACACAAATGATTAATTGGAGGATTTGAAGCAAGAAACATAATTAATTAATTAGAGAGTTATTACAAGCCAACAGTAGTAGAGAACTTTATTGAAACATACAGTAACAATGATCCATATAAATCCCATCATATTCCGAGTCGATTTCGCGAAGATCCTAGGGTGCCAAATTATTTCATTGATTTTAATTTGTTTCGGAATGAGAAATACTAATAATTGAGTAAAAGGTTATAATGAGCCAACAGAAGCGGAGAGCTCTATTGAATGAGACTACAATAGTAATTCATATGAGTCTCCTTATTCTGAGTTAATTTCGTAGGGATCTTAGGTACTAAATTCCTTCATTGCTTTTAATTTATTTCTTACGGATAGCTGCATTGTATCTGAATGCCTTTTGATGGGTAATATACTTTTTTTCTATTATTAATAAAAGCATTTTTCCTTTTAAAAAATAAGTATAAACATTTCATTTTTTTTTTCCATTTTTTTGAATGAAATTCCTCATGAGATTATATTAAAAGCATATTAAAAGGCACTATCAAATACAAGCAACAAATATAAAGTGAAAAAGAGCATCCTATCCAAGAAAAAAAATGATTACATTAATTCTTCACAATTAATATGTGTGAGAGTAAGTCTAGTGAAAAGCAAACTAACAAATTCCACTATATCTAGAGACAATAAACTCCAAGCTAGTTCTTAGAGCCATCAGTTTACACCCTAAAGATGTCCACTAGTAAACACTGCAATAGATCCTTGAAAATCTCCATCAATAAATACCACAATAGATCTTTGAAGGTGTCCATCAGTAGACGTGGTAAAATCTTTCAAATTTGGCTCTCAAAAACTACATAACTAAAAGAATACCGAGAAAATACCCTAAAAAATATTTTAAAAAAATAAAATTTATAGAGATCTAGAATCAAGTAGAACAAAATATCTATAGATCTAGATATATAATACAAAATCTTCACATATGCGGAAGGACTTATTACAACAAAAATAAAAAATATATATATGCGGAAAAAAATC
>JXTB01000261.1:196081-255110 GCA_002914805.1 Parasponia andersonii
TCAATGATAATATGCCTAATGTTGGAGATTAGAAGCTACTGTCAGATGATTTATGCAATCATATCACGTAAATCAGGGAAGACACCTTCTCGGTTGGCAAAACTCCTAGGTAGGACCAGTTTTCTCCTATGGGTTCGACTAGTACTCGAGCACGCACAGGAATCAGTATCTCATATGGGTCTCTTTTCTTCTTGGGCTCAGTAGGTTTACTGAGGCTATCCTCGTGGTCTCCTTTCGACGCCCTTCTCTAGTTTGCTTGCCTCCGAGAGGCCACGGGCTAGAGACTGGATGTGGAACCCAGCCCTCAGGTTCAATAATCGAGAAAATTTGGGAACACCCCTAACAATACCCAATAATAATAATAATAAAACCTAATGGATTGGTTTCATATATATATATATATATAAACGAATCATCTCTCTTTTTGGAAGGAATTATCTCTTACAGAATGTTGACTTAATTTTTTTTTTTCCTTAGTGGTTCTGTTAATTTTTTTCCTTTTTTTACTTTTTTTTTTTCCTATTTATTATCCAAACTAACAAATTCAAGAAGTTTTGTTTCCTATATTAATACCAAACAAATAATCAATGACAAAAAATCTGGTAATCTTTTTATTTAATAATACTGTAGGTCAAACAGAACCAACTCACCAGAGCCTGAGATGAGGTACGCATGCTTCTCGGGTCTTAGCAATATCGATAGCTCACTTAGCTCTGCCTATGTGTTGGCAAGTCGCTATAGCTACGTTTACCCAAACAAGAACTGAAAATGAATGAAGACAAAAAAGTCAAAGAAGAGTAAAGGAAAGAAATATAATTATTTTTTATTAAAAAACAAAACAAAATCCATATTATTATACCGTATTCTATAAGCTTTTTATAGGTTTATTAATACGGTATTAATCTATGACCGTCAGATGTCCATCGGATGATAGAGAAGGTGGAAGGTACGATTTATGAAACATGTGTTGTATTCTAGAAGAGAGAGAAAAAAAAAGATTTGCATCATCAAAACTAAGAAGTAGATTTTGCCCAGATCGATCAATTACTGAAGCAATTGCAAACGTGGGTCATTGTTTTTTTCGTCGAGATTTATTTAAGAAGGAAAAGAAAATTGCCATCGTGAGAGGACCATTCCCAAGGATGTAAGATTTGGGGATAAATATCTTCTTTTGTTTTGAGTGTTTTTCTGGTTATCACCGTAGGGCTTTTCTGTTATTAGAGAGAGAGAGAGAGAGAGAATGCCGAGGACTCTTTTCTCTACACGAACGGGAGTTTGCCTCCGTGACGAGATTTGAAAAAGTAGCGAGAAATAAATTTCCTAAATAGATTTTCCTTTATTTTTTTTTTTTTATGGAATTTCGTAAATGAAGTTGCTTGTTCTTGTGACTTATATATTTGAGCTTTTGTCATTCTTTGTTTTGGTCAATAAGAATTTGAGATTTTCGGACTTAAAGAGTTAAATATCCAGGGTTTGAATATAACGAGATAAATTGTTAAATTTTATCGAATTTGTTTAACTTCAATTAACACCTTCCCAAAAATCTAAACACCAAGCAAAACAGACGCGAGATTTGCAGACTGTGATTTGGGTCAACGTGAATCCGAATTCACTAGAAAAAAAATTACCCTTGGAGAAGCTTGCCATTGACCATTATTAATGGTGCTTTTACTCGGTGGAGAGAGATTCAAATTCAATACAAAAAGAGTAGATTTGATAATATTTTTTTGTTCATTCAGACGTCGGAATGGGATAAAAACAAATAAATAAAATCAACTCATCTCCATTTTTTTTGTCTTTATTTTTTCAATTTTTTTCAATCAGGATATCCTACACCATGGTCTACAACTTACAATGCCATAGTGGGGGCCGATTTTCAAACCAACCAATAAGAGTCAACTTCTTATACCCTATGCATAAACCTAAAAATTTATACCGTATTCTAGAAGCCCTCCATATATACTTAAAAGGAGTGGTTGAATGCTGTTTGCACATACTGTTTTTTACTGTACAAAAAACAGTACGATTTTTTTTGTTGATTTTATTGGCCGGATTTGACATTCTTGCTCCTGAGGTGTAGTGTAGGCTGGTTTTGTGCCAAGGGGTATTTTTGTAAATTTTGGGGATGGGTGGAGTAATGCTAATCATGATTTATGGAGCTGCAATTCTTTTTTTTGCCTTTTAATAAAGAGGAGCAGCTGAATACTGTTCACACATGCTATTTTTATTGTACAAAAAACAATGTCATTTTTTATAAATTTTTGTTGATTTTATTGGCCAAATTTGACATTTTAGCCCTTAGGGTATAGTGTACGTTGGTTTGTGTAGGGGTATTTCCATAACTTTGGGAGGATGGGTGGGGTCAAAGTAATTATGATTTGTGGAGCTATAATTCTTTTTTGGCCCTTCAAACCGGATGTATGATCTTGAGTGAGTTCGGTTATTTAGTCCGGTCATTTTTATTAGCCTTGACTTTACCAAATTAATCTTCTTTTATGTGGTTTGCATGAGGGATATAATGGAGTTTTCCGGCATTTTGCTTGGTTTTGGTTACTCCGCCTAACAATATAGCATTAATCTCTTGCATTGTTCCCATATTTTCTGGCTTTTTGTTTCTCGATGCTTCCTCGTTTCTTTCTTTTTTGTACCTGATGCGTTTTTTCTTCTTTTCTTTAAGATCTTTTTTCTTTTTTTTTTTTCTTTGTTTGTTTGATTTATACTAGTTATTCTCTCAATTTCTCTCTTTTTATTTCGGTATTTCTCCTCAGGGTTCTTCGATTTGGTTGTTTTTTCCTTTGTTTTTTTTTTTTTAATTTTTATTATTTTCTTTGATCTTTGGTCTAATGATTCATATTTGCTTGCTTAGATGTAGATTTTGCTGCGATTTAGTCGTTACTCGTGCGTTTTGCTACTGTGGTGGTTCCTTTCTCTTTGTCCGGTAATTTTTTCTTTATGAAATTTAGTTCTTTAGCAACTTTTTTTTTTTATTTGTGTGTAATATTTTCCTCTACTTTGGATCATTGTATATCTGAGGTTTATTTTTGTTTGTGCATAATATGGTTTGTGTTTTTTTTTTTCTTTCCTTCATCTATTTTTGCTATAAAAATTTCTTCTAATTAAGTTTTTGTGTAGTAATTTTTTTTTATCCTATTTTCTCCTTTTACCTTCCGTTGTTTTGATTCTTTGTTCGTTGATTTGTGCTTCGTTGCATGGATCTGAAATGTATTTGGATATTTTCTCTCTTTCCGGTATTTTCTCTCTCTAAGACATTGTTTTTTTGGTCATATTTTTGTGCTATTTTTTTCTCTATTTTTGATTGTTGTTCATTGGAGCTTCATTTTTGTTCATATTGTATGAAATGATTTCTGTTGTTTTGAATATGTTTTAAGCTAGTAATATTAGATGGCTATGTTCTTTGTAGTTAGTCTGTTGTTTTAGTTTGATGGGGTTGTCATGGGCTTTAATCTGTGGATATGCGCTTCTTATTCTTTTGCTAAGATTTTCGTTAGTAGGCTGATTAGGTTCTTTTGATCTTGGATTTTTGGCCTTAGTTAGAAATTAGGATCCGTTTTGAAATTATTTTCGTTGGCCTTTTTGGCTATCAAGTTGCCACAGATTTGTTAGCCATTAATTTTTTTTTTAAATGCTGTGATATTTTTGTGGTTTTATTATGTGGTATAATTCTAATAAAAATGCGAATATATATAAATATATATATATATATATGTGTGTCTGCATACTAATTTGTGAATATTTTCTTTTTGTGTCTTTAGATTTCTAGAGTATTTTGGAGTTCTTTTTTTCCCTTGATATTTGTTATCTGTTTTAGATTTTTTTTTATATTAATTATGATCTCTGGTATCGCTTGAAATGATCAGTTTATTTGTATTTATGATTTCATAACTTTTTATACAGACTTAATTAATGTTTTTCCGAGTTTCTTATGTTATTCAGATTTGGGAGAGAAAAAAAAATAAAGAGAGAAAAAAGCAAAAAATAAAATAAAAGGAAGAATTGAAAACAAAGTAGAAAAATGAATGACTTTTTTTTTCTAAAATTATTTTTTAGAGTTTTTTGTTATATTTTAGCAATATAACACTTATTTTCATTGTTTGGTTACTTTAACTATTCGTGTTCAGTAAGCTTCTTTTTTTAAATATATATTTTTTTTTCTTTCATTACATGTTTACTTCATTACTCTTTTTACTCTTCATATTCTATTTCTGTATACCTTCTTGTTTACTAATAATTGACTGAACTCATTATCACATTCCTACATTGTGTTTGTTGCTTTTTTCTTTTCTTCTCTACTCTCGTACAATATATACTTTTCAGAAAGTTAGTTTTGAAGGCTCTTTCTAGGAAACATTTCGGGTATTACGTCTATTTATTATGCTTGTCATGTCTGCCTATGTTTTTTTTTACTTCTTTAAGTTATACGTGTCTTTTGTTTGTATTTTGTTCTGTTGTTAATTAATACATATTCTTTGTATTGTTGATGTGCTATCCATATATTTATTTTTTAGTTGTTGTATATAATATTATGTACTGTTAGGGTGTTTGATTAAATCCTATCTCATTCAGTTTTCATTATATTTTCTTATGTCCTTAATTAATATCCACTGCATACTTTACATTTATTCTGTTTAAATGTTTGAGTCATTATTGGATTGGATATCGGAAAATGTTGTTATATTTCATTCTGGGTTTCTATGTTTCAGATGTTTTTTTGTTTGTCTTTTTATTTTTGGATTGAATATTATAAAATGTTATTATATTCCTTGTCATGTTTCTGTATTTAAGATGTTTCCTTTTTTTTTTTGGTCCATTTATTGAGTCCATTCTTCCTCTTCTTTTTTCCTTTCCATTTCCTCGACTCTGTTTGTCACAACCCCAAATCCGAACTAGTGGCAGAAAGAGAAATTCACAATAATGAGAAATTCTTTGATTTATTTGAAAACGTCTAAAAGTTTTAGTTTTATATAACAGTCTATTTTAGATAAAAATATTTGGAATTCCATCCCGTGAACCTCTCCCACAGTTCGTATACATCATTAAACATAGATCGAATAAATAGCGAAAAGAACGTAAATCAAATATATGTTTAAGTATAATCATCATCCACGACAGAACAGAATGACATATATGAGTTTATAGATAAAAATAAAAAGTAGTAATCTTGATTCAATGCTAAAACAAAATTCAAACAGTCCAAAACACTACAACAACACGCTTTAAGCATTACTAAGATAAAGAACTACAATCTCAATGACCTCTTATTCCTCTTGATATCTAAAATTATACTAAACACCACTTGAGGAAGAGAGGAAGGGAGTGAGCATAAAATACTAGTAGGAAAAATAGTTACCTCGGTAGACAATATTTTAGTGATGGAAAGCTCTTGCATAGTTAGTTTAAATCAAATACATACATATATGATAATCCAAAACCGGAAATCGTCACGTATATGTATAAATAAATCAGTATAATCAAAATCATTCAATTCAGTTGTACATTATACAAATCAACCCATACCCATGAGCTCTAATCATCTTATCTGTGGAAACCCAAGATGATGGTACTAAGTGTACCTATATATCGCCTACCAAACCTAGAGAGACAACTGAATTGCTTACACCTGCCAAATGGAGAGATAATCAGAAGTAACAAAATCCTGGGCATGTTTACGGACTCTACACTAACAGTGAAGCACGTAGGGCTACACTGTAAACCCACGAAGCTAACACAATGCTCATGTATGATCATATGACACGTGCAGCACAGAATTCTGGTTTTTTTAGGAAAATAAGTATACTAGGTTTTTATAGAAAAACGGCCAGCACAATAGCCCCATTTTTTATATACCCAAAATAACCTCCACTCAGAAAATCCCCAGAGCAATACAGTATATATATATATATATATATATATCATACCATCACAGTCCATCACATATGTTCAAGAAAATCAAAAACCACATTTGTTCTCATATATTGCAGAAATTAAGTTTTATTCGAAAATCGTATAAAACGAAGGTAACCAAATCCCTAGCTTATAAGAATAGCGATACCACACTATTGGATCCTCAAGGTATCGTTGACGATCGTCCGGAAGGTCAGGAACCAATTTCAAACCCTTGATCGTCCTCTTGCGAAAAATCAACTTCTCAATGGAGCTTCGATTCCACAAACGGATCTCTTCACTGAATTCATGGTACCCAGAATGGCTAGGTTAGACATATAACTTATCTAATTCGGATTCGGGTCCACACCGAGCTGGTGACACGCAAAACGAGGCAAATCTTAGTCATCTAATTTCGATTTTTGCGCCGATCTCCAAACATAGGCAATATATATATATATATCAAACTTCCTCATTTTCTGAGTACAATCCAAAATTGATAACAAAAACACAATCTAACGGCCGAATCAAAAAGTCAACTCAAGCTTAAAATATTCCAAAAATGGCAACTTTTGATTCGGATAATATGGGGTTAAGATATATATACCTTGAGTTTTCTATCGACGAGACGAATCCAACGAGCCCAATTAGAGGTCAAATGGTGGCCGGAATTGTCGCAAGCGACAAGAAATCCAAAACGGCACACTTCCTCTTCTCTAGCAATGGCGGCTTCTGTGGCGGCGGTAGCTGGTCGGCGTCAGTTTGGCATGGCACAGGAGAGCTCCGGCAGTGGGCTACTCGGGCGGACGACGGCGGGAGGTAGCAGCAGCTTTTTCTTCCCCTTCGGCTGAGCGAGCGAGAACAAGAGAAAGAGAGAGAGTGACTGGGAAAAGAACCCACATGAGTGGAAATATATGGGACTGTGCAAATTTTTAAAAAATTTACACTATAGTCTCCGGTTCCTAAATTCTATCAATTAAATCCTCAAAATTAATTACAATTTAGTCCTTCTGCACAAAACTTTTGCAAATTAATTAACCTAATATAATACCCGAAAATTGATAAAATGTCTAAATTATCCTCCAAAAAATCCAGGTTTTTACACTGTTTCTTCCATCTTAAAAAAAAATTCGTCTCGAAATTCAAAATGCAAGTCAAAGTTACATCATAATACAATTTCTGACTGAAGATTAAACAAATGAGGGTACTTCTCATACATCTCCGTCTCGAGTTCCCAAGTAGCCTCGTCTTCTTTGTGACGTTCCCAAAACACCATGATAAGTGGAATCTCTCTGTTGCGAAGTACCTTCAGCTCTTTAGCTAACAAATGAATAGGCTACTTTTTATAGGACGCATTTTCTTGGATTGGTACATGCACGTACTGAATAATATGAGATAGGTCCAGTGTGTACTTCTGCAATATCGACATATGAAACACGTTATGCACGTGACCCAACTGTGCAAGTAGATTCAAGCGATACACCACTAGTCCAATTCTCTCAGTGATCTCAAAGGGACCAATATACCTTGGAGCCAACTTACCCTTAACCCCAAATCTTGTCACACCAAGCCTTGGAGTCACTTTCAAGAATACGGAATCACCAGTATCGAACACTATCTCACATCTCTTTGGGTCAGCATAACTTTTTTGGCGACTCTGAATCTTCTTGAGTCTCTCCCGGATATCCTTGATATTCTCAGTATTCTCCTCAATCAGTTTAAGTCCAACAGTAACACGCTCTTCAGGTTCTGCCCAACACAAAGGCGACCTACACGGCCTCCTATACAACACTTCATATGGAGCCACACTCACATTGGTCTGGTAACTATTATTGTAAGCAAATTCCACTAAAAGAAGATGATCATCCTAGTTCCCACCAAAGTCCAGTTTGCAACAACATAGCACGTCTTCAAAAATTTGAATGGTCCTTTCAGACTGACCATTTGACTCCGAATGGTGAGCCATATTGATATCCAACTACGTACCCAACACTTTCTGCAAGGCTCTCCAAAACTTAGAAGTGAACCTTAGATAGCACACCATACAAGCATATGATGTTCTCCACATACAGTCTAATAAGCTAAGTAAGTGAATAATCCATCCAAATCGGTATAAAGTGAGCACACTTCGTCAACCGATCGACTACCACCCAAACTGTATCATTCTTCCTCAAGGTCTTTAGCATACTGGTCACAAAGTCTATCGTGATCTTGTCACACTTCTATTCCAGAATTGGTAACGGCTGAAATAACCCAGCTGGCCTCTGGTGTTCAGTCTTGACTTGTTGACAAGTCAAACACTTAGCTACAAAGGTAGCTACATCTTTCCTCACCCCTTTTCACCAATACTGCCTCTTCAAGTCTCGGTATATCTTATTGCTGGTGTTAGCTGGAATAAAATTTCTGGAAAATATTTTTATAAAATCATTTTCAAGAACACCATATTTTTGTAAAATCAAGAAACACAGCGGAATTGGTCGTTTAAATTTTTTCTTTTACAAAACGTTTCAGATCGTGATCTAACATAAATTAACTCTTAATCTTGACAAGAACAATACTCGAATTCGCTCCACAACCTTCTCGTCTTCTCGTCTATTCTCAAAAGTCATTTGATTAATCCGATGGGTGGTCACCTTCTTGATTCCTAACAAAGAGATTCGTAGATAAATAATAAGATAATCTCCTCAAACCGATTTCTCCAGGATGGTCGCAACACCAACGACAGTGAATCCCTAGTGGTGGCCGATTTTCTCTGCTCTTTCTTTCTCTGTTTTTCGTGTGACACTCTCTTTTCAAGGGGGTGTTGAACTTTTCTCCTAACTATAGAGAGATTAGTAAACCCTTATGGGCTTATTGGGTTTGTTGGGCTAAACTGATCATCCAATAACTATTGGGCTTTAATTTGAGCTAGACAGGGGACCAGATATATCTATAAAGTCAAAGCTCCAATGAACTATATACCCACAATCATAATTAACTCTTAATTATGATTGGGCCTTATCCATTAATATTGGGGCACACCACTATAGGCCCAATATTGTACTCTTGGACTAAATGTCATTTATTTTTCTGTGAAGCTTATTAACTATTAATTAGCTTGATCTATTTAGCATATACTATACCTGTACACATACCCTCATTGCAATGTCATACTAGTATGGTGAAATTACAGTATTACCCCTCTACTACATATTTACCTTTGAGTTGCTATTTTTCATCTAATGGATAATAGTTAACTATGATATTTGTATCTGCTTATACCAACACATCAAATTTACATAATGATCACTGGGGCCCTTGTTTATATTATCCAAGTACTTGAAAAAACTCAAAGTGACATCATATGCATGGTGTCCATCACGAAAAATATTTTATACATTTCATATACCTTATCTTTTAAGATACCGGAGTTCGAACCATCAATCAGAACTAGTCGTTTAGTAACTCAAAAAGACAACACATGAAAGTAAGTTCGTTAATCACTAGGATTAAGGTCTTCTACAATAGTGTTAGATTAGTAAAATTAGAAATTTGAGTTACGGCACTTAACCTCAAATTCGAAATTCTAATTCAATAGGTCATGTTCGATGCTGTTATAACTTTCTTATAACACACTAGTGTTTCAATCCGAAGACTCACTTCGATAATTAGAGACTTCATTAATTAAATAGACAATACTACATTCTATAGCATAGTAAAATATTCCATCTTTAATATGTAGAATGTGAATAATTTAATTTAAACATAATGAAATAAAGAATATAATGTCTCCTACATATGAACTCATCATACGAATAATTCTTTATTACTTATTTCATGTATTGGAATCTTTTAGATATTTGTATAAGATAAACATACACATCAATGTATATCAATGGGATATAAATGAAATAGAAATTCATAACATAGAATTTATTAATAACAAATAGATACTAAATAATCCAATAAATATTGTTTATAATGTTTAAATAATAAATTTCTTTATAGGATATTATTCCAACAATCTTCCACTTGGCCTTTAAAGCAGGTGTGACATATCATGTAGTCTTATTCCTTCTAGGTAGTCTTTAAATACTTTGGTACCCAAAGATTTGATAAAAGGATCAGCAAGGTTCTCTGTAGATGCTATCTTACTCACTATCACGTCTCATCTCTGAATAATTTCTTTGAGTACATGATATTTTTTTCTCTATATGTTTTCTCCTCTTGTGGCTTCTAGGCTCTTTAGAGTTAGCAACTGCTCCACTGTTATCATAGTAGAGTGTCATAGATTGCTGTGCTCCAGGTACTATCTCGAGATCCATAAGGAAATTACGAAGCCAGACCGCTTCTTTGGCTGTTTCGGAAGCTGCCATATATTCGGCCTCCATGGTTGAATTTGCAACACAAGATTACTTGATACTCCTCCATAAAATGGCTCCACCACCAAAGGTAAAGACTGAACCAGAGGTTGATTTGTTAGAGTCTTTATCAGATTGAAAATCTGAATCAGTATATCTAACAGGTGTTAGATCTTCTCCAGAATATACAAGCATATGATTTCTAGTTCTCCGAAGATACTTTAGAATATGCTTGACTGTACCCCAATATTCAGGTCCTGGATTGGATTGGTAACGACTTACAATCCTAACAGCATAACAAAGATCTGGTCATGTGCAAAGCATGCTTCCCACTGCCGAGGCATAAGGAGTATTTCTCATCTGTTCTTTCTCTTTTTCTGTCTTAGGAGAATTCTTATTAGACAGAGTAATTCCTTTACGAAAGGGTGTTAAATCTTTCTTGGAATTATGCATTGCAAACCTAATCAGTATTTTATCTATATATGAAGCTTGTGATAAAGCTATGCATCTGTTCTTTCTGTCTCGTAGAATTTGTATTCCTAGAACATAGCAAGCTTCAACTAAGTCCTTCATATCAAACTGTTATGCAAACTAGACTCTTACTGATGATAATGATCCAACATCATTCCCAATAATTAGAATATCATCAACATACAGTACCAGAAAAATCACTTTGTTATCCTAAATTCTTTTATAGACACAAAGTGTATCTACGTTTTGTTCAAAACCATAAGACTTAATTGCTTCATTAAATCTTATGTTCCATGATCTAGATGCTTGCTTGAGTCCATAAATAGATCTCTTAAGTTCACAAACTTTTCTATCTTGACCCTTTTCAACGAATCCCTCCAGTTGTATCATATAGATACGTTCATCAAGATTGTCATTCAGGAATGCAGTCTTGACGTCTATTTATCATATCTCATAATCAAGAGATGCAGCAATGGATAAGAGTATGTGAATAGACTTGATCATAGCTATGTGAATAGACTTGATCATAGCTACAGGAGAGAAGGTTTCTTCATAGTCGAGACATTCCTTCTGTGTATAACCCTTTGCAACTAACCTTGCCTTGAAAGTCTCTACTTTCCCGTCTATTCCTCTCTTTCTCTTATAGACCCACTTATACACAATGAGTTTTATCCCTTCAGGTGGATCTACAAGTTCCCAAACTTTATTAAAGTACATAGACTCTATTTTGGATTCTATTGGCTTTTGCCAAAGATCTTTATCAATATCATCCATTGCCTCATTGTAGGTGTAAGGATTAGATTCTTGGTCACAAGACTCTCCTATTCCCAAGTATCTTTCAGGTTGTCTCACAACTCTCCCACTACGACGAGGTTCCGATATTTGTTGAGTTTCAAGTGATTTATCTTTTCTAAGTACTTTCTCTATCTTATCTTCTATAGATGGGCTGATAACATTATCAGTTAATTTTTCTAGAATTAACTTCCTTTTGGGCTTGAAATCTTTCATATAGTTTTCTTCCAAGAAAGTAGCATTTTTACTCACAAACACTTTCTTTTCTTCAGTACTATAGAAATAATATCCTCTTGTTCTTTTTGGGTAACCCGTAAATAGACACAATTCAAATCATGATTTGAACTTAATCGTTTTCCCTTTCAACACGTGTACTGGACAACCCCAAATATATATATGACGCAAACTAGGTTTATGTCTTTCCATAGTTCGAATGGAGTCTTAGGTACTGACTTAGAAGGAACTTTATTAAGCAGGTACATAGCAGTTTTTAAGGCATAACCCCAAAAAGATGCGGGTAATTCTGAATAACTGAGCATCGACCTAATTATATCCAAAAGTATCCTATTTCTTCTTTCAGCAACACCATTTAGTTGAGGCATACCAAGTGCTGTGAGTTAGGATAGGATCCCATTGTCTATGAAAAATTCAGAAAATTCTCCAGAGAGGTATTCACCACCTCGATCAAATCGAAGGGTCTTTATGTTATTTCCTAACTGCTTTTCAGTTTCCACCTTGAATTCTCTGAACTTTTCAAAAGAATCCGATTTGTGTTGCATTAGGTAAACATAACCAAATCTAGAATAATCATCCGCAAACGTAATAAAGTATTCAAACCCTCCTCGAGCTTAAATATTCAAGGGCCTGCAGACATCAGTGCGTACTAACTCAAGACATTCTTGAACTCTAAGACCTTTTCCAGTAAATGGTCTTTTAGTCATTTTACCTTCCAGACAGGACTCACAAGTTGGTAATAGTTTGACTTCTAACAAACTTAGAGGTCCATTATTAACTAACCTTTGAATTCTATTTAGGTTATTATGACCAAGTCTCAAATGCCAGAGATAAGTTTCATCATTAGTACTCACTTTTACTTTCTTATGCTTAGATTCTACATGTTTAGAAACATTTTCAAGATTGTGCAATGAGATACTTTAAGGTTGAATAAAGAAAAGATTACTTCTATGAGTACCAGTGCAAATAAGACTTTTATTCTTTCTAATAGAAACTTTATTGTCAAAATGAACAGAATAACCTTGTCTCATCAAACAGGAAACAAAAGTCAAATTCCATATAAACATCGGAATATAATAACAATTCTTTATTTCTAAAAACCTAAAATCATCGATATTTAAAATAACATCTCCCATTGCACAAGCTTCAACTATTGAGCCATCTCCCAATGCACAAGCTTCAACTATTGAGCCATCTCCCAATCGCAACGTGAACTTTTCACTAGCAAACTTCCTAGTTTCCTTGAACCCCTGCAAAGTATTATAAACATGGTCAGTGGCTCCCGAATCTATGATCCAAGAATCGATAGAATCAACCACATGACAAGCCTCAATGAACAATAAATTGTCATTACCTTGTTTGTCCTTGCTGTTGTCCTTCTCCTTTTTAAAGACTAGGTAAGTTTTACAGTTCCTCTTCCAATATCTACCCTCACTGCAGTGGAAACATTTTCCCTTTAGTTTGGAATCCTTCTTGGTTTTCTTTTTCTTTTGAGCCAGAGAAGCTGGAGTCTTTTTCTTCCTTTTACATTTTCCTTTCGACTTAGGTTTGGAAGAACTCGCTTTAGCCACATTAGTCTCAGCTGACCCCGACTTATTCTTCTTAAGAATATTCTCTGTTATTTGCAGATCTTTCATCATGCCAGTAAGAGTATAATCCTTCCGGCGAATCTCATGATCAATCTTAAATTGATTGAAAGTGTCTGACAATGTGTTCAAAACCATGTCAATTTGGGTGTCACAATCCATTTCAGCTCTAAGGATTTCTAGTTTGTTAAGGTATGCTATGAATTTCATCATATGTTCCCGAACTGAGTACCCTTCTTTTGACGAAGATTCATGAATGCACTTGTAGCCTCATTTCTAGCTTGACGACCGAGACTGGCAAACATTTCATCAATACTCAGTATCATGTCAGCAGCAGTATCCATCCTACGATATTGTTGTTGCAAGATATTGCTCATTGAGCCAAGTATATAGCACTTAGCCATCTCATCAGATTGCTTCCACTTATCATAGAAGTTTCTTTCATCATTGGTGGATTCCTTAGTTGACTGAGCAGGACATGGAGTGGTGAGAACCCACTTATATTTATCAACAGTAAGCACTATGTCTAGGTTATGTTTCCAGTCTACATAGTTTTCACCGTCCATCTTGTTTTGTGTGAGTAAAGTAGATAAAGGATTAAGTGCCATATCTACTGGAAAAATAAATAAACATTCCACGTATAAGCAAACATCATTTATTATATTTTGAATAATTAACATAAAGTATTAAGCATACAATATGCAAGTGAAGTATCCCTAAGACTATCACTTATATTCATGGTAATTTAACCTACCACTGATTACAAGCCTCCTACGGGAAGTCATGCAATCAACAAGTCAAACTGAAATAATTTCAATTAGTAAATAGACAGATAACTCTTATCCCATATTTCTAACAACCATTCTCTTTGGTCCTCTAATCAACTAATAAGAACTCCTACCAGAGGATATTAATGTTTCGAGTTGAGTGTTTAACCATTGTTTGGTAACTAAACTTTCTATATGAGATCGTCTCCTATGGGCAATCAATCTCATATAATCTACCTAGTACCTTATCCTTAAAAGCTCATTTCCAGTATTACCGGGACGAAAAACCCTCCTACGAGAGCTCAGCAAGATTCTGAGACAAGGCTCATTCTAATCCATAACGAACCAACAATGGAAACCATAAGTATCACTAGAGGTGGCAAAATGGGCGGGCCGAGCCGGGTCGGCCCGGCCATCACGGGCTTTAGGAGGTGACCGGGCCGGGCCGGGCCGGCTCGTACTCGGCCTGTTTTTTTTTTTTTTCTATTATTAGATTTTTTTTAACAACTTTTTTTAATCTGTTAAATTTAAACTTTTTATTTGAATTTTCATTTAAAAAAGTTGACAACATAAACTACATATGTTTTCTATTGTTAAAAAATTAATAATAATTAAATATTATATTAAGAAAAATAATCAAACAAATAAATTTGAAATATTGAAATTTGATTTTATTGATGATCATTTATTACGATTCAAATTATTACTTGAAAAAACTAGTATATCATTAATTATGACTTTTATCATCATCATTCATATACAAGTTATTGAAATTTTCGGCCAATTCTTCATTACAAATACGAATAGTGTCTTGATTTCACTTTGCCGTTTTTTCCCAATCTTTAACACATGTTAACACCTCAACCATTTCAGGAGCCAACGAAGTCCTCCGCTCATCTACTATCATCTTAGTCGTACTAAAAGCAGACTCTAAAGAAATCGTGGACACCGGAATTGTTAAAACATCACGGGCTAATTGTGAAAGCAGCGGGAATCTTGGTTGACGCTTATGCCACCATTCCAAAACTTTGAAGTTCTCATCATTGGGGTCGATGTCAGAGTCTAGCTCAATATATTGAGTAAGATCAGAGGATTGTTGTGGATTTATTAGTTGTAGTAGTTGACTTGAACTTGATGATGAGCCACGATCATACCCTTGAGAACGAGAATCTACCATGCTCCAAAAAGACTTATTTTTTAACTGTTCTTCAGTTTCTTGTGGAGGAGTGTGTTGTTGTTGATTACTGCCAAACTTAGCCTCATATATACTATACACTTCAAAAAATTTGTCACGAGTATTTATATATTCAGTAGTATAGTTTATCTCAAAACATGTAGAATTGTAGCTAATTAAATTAGAAAGACCATTTAATTTACCCCTAGGATCTAAAATAAAAGCAAATGAATATAATAAAGGAATTGGAAACCAATATTTCAAAAATACTTCTTTCTAGTTTCTACTAATTTTATTGTAAACAACTACGAATTACAAATTAATTGAAAATATATTTAATAAATTTTCTACTACTAATTTAATTGTAAACTACTAAAAATTAAAAATTCATTGAAATTTAAAATATAATATTCTAATAAATTTTCTACAAACTACAAACTAATGAATTACTATCTTAATTGTAAAAAATTACAATTGAATTAAAATTAAAAACAAAGTCTTGTAGAACTACTAAGTTACTAACTACTTAACTAGTAACTACAAACTACTAACTATTATACTAGTAATAATAGTAAACAACTAAATATACTACAAATTAAATAAATTAAAAAGATAATTATGATAAATAAATTAAATCGTACGTTCAATTAAGCTTTATGAGTTGTGGAGTGTTTGGACTTTGGAGACTATAAAATATAATTACTAATAATTAGTAAATAGTAGTTAGATAAGAGAAAAAAAATAAAATTGAGAATATAATTAGAGATTTAGAGAGAAAGAATGAGAAAATAAGAGAGTATTTGAAAATTGTAAGTATGAAAAAAGAGTGGAGAGTGTAGGGTATTTATAGTGTAAGAAAATATTTTTTTTAATTAAAAAAATAGTTTAAACAAAAAAAAAATTGATATAAATCCAACGGTAACATTTGTTACCGTTGGATATATATATATATCATATATTACCGTTAAAACAAAGGGCCCAGAACTCGTTTGGGCCCTTTATCTTTTTTTTTTTTAAATTTAAGGGCCCAGACGAATCTAGGCCCAAAAAAAAAAAACGGGCCGGCCCGCATGATCGGGCCAGGCCGCGATACCCAGGCCCAGCCCGGCCCTACCCATAGCCCGGGCCCCAAATGTACCGGGCTGGGCCGGCCCATTAGGCCCGGCCCGACCCGAATTACTACCAATAAGTATCACATACCTTCTCCCACTCAATATTTTATAATAAGGGATTTATAGATTTTATCCAATTATCTAACTAACTTAGTGACCTAAAATCTGTTATGTAAGCATGTTTATATTTGTATGAGAGTAGCTCTAATTTTTTTTTATATGACATGTTACTAAAGATCATGTAATAATACTTAATTATTAGGCATGCATGTAACATTGTCCTAATAATACCAAAGTAGTAAGCAGATAAATAGTTAATTGTTAATGATTTATTAATTTCCAGTAATTTAAAATTATTTAACATTTAAATAATTTTAATTGATAAGATGATGTTAAATATTTAAATATGGAAGATAATATTTAAAATTTAAATTAGAAAAGATTTTCCCAAAATCTAATCAGTTTAAATAAAATATTTAACTAATTAAATCTCCTTAAATATTTCAAATTTAAATTTCAACTTTTGAAATCTTAATTTGAATTTAACTTCCTTAAATATCTCCCATTATCTTATCCTGTCATATTTGAATTCAAAATTTAAATCAATATCTAATCTCATTAAATATCTACCAACCATAAATTTGAATTTGAAGATTTGAGAAGATATTCTGATTTCAATATAATTTTAAATCTTCACAAAATTCGAAATTTAAAAGATAGAAGATTTTATAAATAAAATCTCCTATAATATCTCTAATTTGAATTTAAACAAATTTAAAATTCAAAAATAAATTACCAACTATCATTAATCAGTTTTTCAAAATATCTATTCAAAATTTGAATTTAAAACTAAAAAGATATTATCTCATAATATCTAATTTTAAAACATTTCTATTTTAAAATATCTCTAACTCTTCAAACAATAATTAAGATATTATAGATATCAATCATATCCATAATTCAAATTAAAATATCTTATCAATTTAAATTTTGAAAATTCAAATTTAATAAGGATTTTAAAATTTGAATTTAAAATTTAATCTATCAATTTTCATAAAAATATGGATAAATTAAATTAATTTTAAAATAAAAATAATTAAAATTATAGCTGGAAATACGAAACGTGTCGAGATAAGCCGACGGACGGAACGGTAAGCCAGTATGCGGCCACGCTCGGGACAACTACCGGGCACCAACGAGCTCGCATAACACTGCATGGCCTCGCTCGGGACAACTCCCGAGTGACAATGGGCTCGCATAACAATTGCACAACAAGCGTACGAGGTGGCATCCCGAGTGGCCAAGGCACGGGAGGCTACACGTGTGGCTGCGCGGCTGTGCCCGCGCCGCATTCGTGGTGTGATTCTGCGTGGCTGGCCGCCCGCAGGCCATGTGCGAGTCACATCCACGTAGCTTGCAAAGGCCGAGGCCGTGCTGCATGTGCGGGGTGCACCCATGCGGCCTACGTAAGGTGGTAGCCCGCAGGCCATGCGCGGATCCCATCATGCATGGCGGTGCGCACGGCTCCTAGCCGTGCACCGCTCCGTCGTTTCGTTTTTTTTTTTTAAATTGAAAAAATAGTTTTTATAAAGCTCCAAACAACAATTAAAGATCAAAACATTTCTGTGTATAGTTTTATCAAGAACATAAAATATGAACACATAGAAATCAAGAATATGCCAGAAAATGAAAATCAAAATAAACATGATCATTTCCTCATAGCAACATCTAGTCAATTAATTATTCAAACTCATTGAATCTATTGACCATCATACAAACTAGAGTATACTCATAATATGAACAAGACCAAACATAAACAAAATCTTTCCGAAAATCAAAAAATATCAATAAACAAGAGAATAGACTGGAGTAAAATAAGCTAGATCAACAATAAAACCATGGCTCTGGTACCAATTATTGGTGTTAGCTGGAATAAAATTTCTAGAAAATATTTTCATAAAATCATTTTCAAGAATACCATAGTTTTGTAAAATCAAGAAACGCAAGGGAATTGGTCATTTAAAATTTTTCTTTTTACAAAAAGTTTCGGATCGTGATCTAACATAAATTAATTCTTGATCTAAGCAAGAACAATACCCGAATTTGCTCCACAACCTTCTCATTTTCCTGTCTATTCTTGAAATCCGTTTGATTGATCCAGTAGGTGGTCACTTTCTTGATTCCCAATAAAGAGATCCACAGATGAACAAGAAGAAAATCTACTCGAACCGATTTCTCCGGGATGGCCGAAACACCAAGGACAATGAATCCCTAGTGGTGGCCGATTTTCTTTGCTCTCTCTTTCTCTATTTTTCGTGTGATACTCTCTTCTCAAAGGGGTGTTTCACGTGTAACATTGTACATGTATAGTTAGAGAACTTTTCTCCTAACTATAGAGAAATTAATAAACCCTAATGGGCTTGTTAGGCTCAACTGATCATCAAATAACTATTGGGCTTTAATTTGAGCTAGACAGTGGATCAGTTGGATCCATAAAGTCCAAGCTCCAATGAACCATATACCCACAATCATAATTAACTTTTAATTATGATTGGGCCTTGTCTATTAATATTGGGGCACACCACTATAAGCCTAATATTGTACTCTTGGACTAAATGTCATTTTATTTTCTGTGAAGCTTATTAACAATTAATTAGCTTGATCCATTTAGCATATACTATACCTATAGACATATCTCCAATGCAATGTCGTACTAGTAGGGTGAGATTATCGTATTACCTCTCTATTACATATTTACCTTTGAGTTGCTATTTTTTATTTAATGGATAATAACTGACTATGATGTTTGTATCTACTTATACCAACACAGTCAAATTCATATAATGAATATTGGGGCCCTTGTTTATATTATCTAAGTACTTGAAAAAACTCAAAGTGACATCATATGCATGGTGTCCATCATAAAAAATATTCTGCACATTTCATATATCTTATCTTCTAAGATACCGGAGTTCGAATCATAAAACGGAACTAGTTCTTTAGTAACTCAAAAAGACAAAACTCATGAAAGTAAGTTCGTTAATCACTAGGATTAAGGTCTTCTACAATAGTGCTAGATTAGTAAAATTAGAAATTTGAGTTACGGTACTTAACCTCAAATTCTAATTCAATAGGTCATGTTCGATGATGTTACAACCTTCTTATAACACACTAGTGTTTCTATCTAAAGACTCACTTCGATAATTAGAGACTTTATTAATTAAATAGACAACACTATATTCTATGGCATAGTAAAGTATTCCATCTTCAATATATAGAATGCGAACAATTTAATTTAGACATAATGAAATAAAGAATATAATGTCTCCCACATATGAACTCATCATACGAATAATTCTTTATTAATCATTTCATGTCTTAGAATCTCTTAGATGTTTGCATAAGATAAACATACACATCACATGTATATCAATGGGACATAAATGAAATAAAAATTCATAACATGGAATTTATTAATAATAAATAGATACTAAATAATCCAATAAATATTGTTTATAATGTCTAAATAATAAACTGCTTTATAGGACATTATTCCAACACTTATCACAAATCGGATGTATGGCGAACCTTGATTTATGAGCCTCAGTTTGAATGGTTTCTTGAAGATTAGGGTCATTAGCTATAACTAACTTCCCACTGAAAAACAAAAACCCTTCTCTGTTAATGATCCAACCATCTAATTGTTCACCATTCTGAAGTCGGTTCCAGATTGTCCTCAACTTCCTGTCTTGCCACTGATTCCATTGGACAGTCTGGAGAAGCGATGGTGAAATCACAATGTTGCTCAAGCAAGCAACCCTTTCATTCTTGAAGTACTGCAAGTTCTAGTCACCAATCATAACTGAGTTCTTCCAATCTTCAAACACTAGTGCAGCTAGTGCACCACGAAGCTTGCTACTCAGTACATCAGCTATAACATTAGCCTTACCAGGATGATACTGTAGGTCGAAGTCATAATCCTCCATATTCCCAACCCATCTTTGCTGTCTCAAGTTTAGATCCTTCTGAGTAAAGAGATACTTCAAACTCTTATGATTGGAGAATATGTCGAACTTCACACCATATAAGTAATATCGCCAAATCTTCAATGCAAATATCACTACTACAAGCTACAGATTATGGGTGTGATAGTTCCTTTCATGTGGTTTCAACTGACGAGAAGCATAAGTCACAACCCGACCATTCTGCATCAAGACACATCCCAAACCCATCTTTTAAGCATTGGTATACATCACATAAGGTTCGCTACTATCAGGAATAGTAAGAACTGGTGCGGTGATCAAGCTATACTTCAACCTGACGAAAGCTTCTTCACTTTCGTGATCCCAAAAAAATTTGGCATCCTTCCTGGTCAACTTCGTCAAAGGTAAGGCGATCCTCGAAAAATCTTGCACGAAATGGTGGTAGTAGCTTGCCAAACCAAGGAAACTCCGTACTTTTGCCATATTTCTAGGTCTCTCCCACTCTAGAATAGCTTCTATCTTAGCAGAATCGACTGAAATACCTCTATGTGAAATCGCATGCCCTAAGAACTTCACTTTTGACATTCAAAAGTCACACTTCGATTTCTTAGCAAACAACTGATGATCTCTCAAGGTCTTAAGTACTATCCTCAAATATTCGGCATGCTCTTCTCGAGTCTTGGAATACACGTCATCGATGAACATAACCACAAAACAGTTAAGAAACAACCTGAAGACCCAATTCATGAGACCCATAAATATTGTAGGAGCACTCGTCAAACCAAACGGCATCACTAGAAACTCAAAATGACCATATCGAGTTCTGAATGTTGTCTTAGGTATATCATCCTCTCTTATCCTCAACTAATGATAACCAGATCTCAAATCGATCTTGGAGAAGAACCTTGAGCCACCGAGTTGATCGAACAACTCGTCTATCCTTGGCAAAGGATACTTGTTCTTTACTGTCAACTGATTAAACTTCCTGTAGTCCACACAGAGTCTCAACGAACCATCAACTTTCTTCGTAAACAAAACAGGAGCATCCAGAAGTGCTACTGTGAATAAAGCCCTTGAAAAATAGGTCATCCATCTCAGCAGGAGCAATGCGATAGGCTGGAATAGAAATTGGCTGAGCTCCAGGAACTAGTTTAATGCAAAACTCGATCTCTCTATCCAGTGGTAACCCCAGTAAGTCTTCAGGAAATACCTCTGAATACTCACTAACCATCGGAAACCATAGGTTTTGATCGTCTGTCCTTATCTCGCCATCAATGGAAAACAAGTTCCCATAATACTCGAGTTTCTTCCTTCCACCCATGCACACTTTTAGAATAGGACTAGGCTTCAACGGACTCATCCTAGCCTGATAGACAATAGGTTGCCCATCACTAGGAAAAAAAAGTCACCTACTTCTTATGACAGTCTACAACGGCCCGATACTTCGACAACCAATCCATACTGAGTATCATGTCATACTTTCCCATTGGCAATACAATCAAATCAGCAAGAAGCTTCTTATCACCAACCATAACCCGACAAGACTTATACACACTAGACACATCGGCTACTCCTTCCAAAAGTGTACCCAACATTAATACATAATCCAAATCAGAATATTCCAATCCCAATAATTGAGCAAACAGTAAGGATATGAATAAATGGGATGCACCGGTATCAAACAAAACATGTGCCCAAAAGTGTGAAAGAAGGATCATACCATCAACAATACCTTGGCTGGTGCGATCCTGAGTGTCGTCTGCCCTAGTAAAAGTATAGGCTTGGCTAGTCACCTTTCCTTTCCCCTTGTTGCTTTTTCCCTGGCCCAGATGGCTACTGCTAGATCCCGGACCACTATTGCCATATCTGTGCCCACCCTGACTCCCTGAGGCCTGAGGAGTCAGAAAACTCTGAGTAAAACCCCAAGGGTGGTACTCATGCTAATAAGGCTGAAGGAAAGTAAAAGTCTGCGAAATACCCTGTGACTGTTGCGGTCTTGCTTGAGTGTTCTGATAAGAAACAGAATCGAACTGGCTCCTCTGCGGTCCTCCCAAAGAAAGAGGAGATTTCTGCAGATAGTTGGGACACTCCTTCTTCTGATGACCTTGCCAGCCACAAAAAAAAATCCTCCATATAGACTACATCTGCACCCCCTGAAGAACCACTGTTGTTTGAGCTCCTACTGTTCGGAGTGTCTTGGGCTGACCACTGCTCCTGGTTCCTTCTGGTGACTTTCCTGTCATTACCTCTTCGCTGGTTCTTCCTGGAATCCAATTCTTCTTCGATGGCCTCTGCCGCTAGGTAGCCACTATAATCTCAGGAAAAGTATGGAAAGTCTGAGTACCAATTCTATTGACAATATTCCGATTCAAACTA
This sequence comes from Parasponia andersonii, assembly GCA_002914805.1. Classification (NCBI taxonomy): domain Eukaryota; kingdom Viridiplantae; phylum Streptophyta; class Magnoliopsida; order Rosales; family Cannabaceae; genus Trema; species Trema andersonii. The sequence goes on from JXTB01000261.1 coordinate 218,818, forward strand.
CTCCTGTACTTGGCAACTCGGTACTTCTCACTCGTATCCGATCTAAGAGCAACACTTGCTAACTCAATGAACTCTATCAGGTACTCATTCACCGTTCTGTTTCCTTGAATCAACGTCTCAAACTAGTTCGCCATTTCATCTAGTTGATCCTCATTGGCATACTGGACCTTGAAAATCCGTTCAAAGTCTTCCCAAGTCAGACCCACTACCTCTTGCATCCATTCCAATATTTCCTACCAGCAAATGGCACTCCCTGTCAAACAGGTAACAGCAAACACAGCCTAAAACTCAACAGGAGTACCGAGGACCCAAAAATGTCTCTCCATCTCATGCAACCAAGTAATTGTCATGAGACCTCCTGGTCTACCATCAAAATGGCCTGACTAGAGATGCATGAACTGCTGGAGATGATCAGATTGATCCAACTGACGTTCCCTCGGAGCTAGAGGCTAATAGTCTGGATTGCACATCTGGGCAAATTCCTACTACATTACCTCGATCAAATGAATGAAATCCGGACGAAGAGGTTCGGCACCCGGCTGGTGCCTCGGAACTCTTCTTGGAGGCATCCTTAAAAGTCTAAAACAATATGCCAAACTGTTAATGCGATGTTGATGAATGCTTGTCATAAAATCAACTTCAATCTAGTTTAATAGTGATACGTCCAAGCTGTTAAACTCAAAGTTCTGATACCGAAAATTCTGTCACAACCCAAAACATGGGCTAGTGGCAGATGGGGAATTTCACAAGGATGAGAAATTCCTTGATTTATTTGAAAATATCTAAAAGTTTTAGTTTTATAAAACAGTCCATTTTAGATAAAATATTTGGAATTCTATCCCGTTAACCTTTCCCACAGTTCATATACACCACTAAACATAGATGGAATAAATAGCGAAAAGAACATAAATCAAATATATGTTCAAGCATCATCATCATCTACGTCAGAACAGACACCAGAATGGCATACATAAGTTTACAGACAAAAATGGAAAGTAGTAATCTTGGTTCAATACTAAAATAAAATTCAAATAGTCCAAATACCACAATAACACGCTTCAAGCATTACCAAGATAATAAACTACAATCCTGATGGCCTCTTACTCCTCTTGATCTCCAAAATCACACTAGACACCACCTGAGGAAATGAGGAAGGGAGTGAGCATAAAATACCTAGTAGGAAAAATACTTACCTCGGTCGAAAATATTTTAGTGATGAAAAGCTCCTGCATGGTTAGTTTAAATCCAATACAGACATATATGATAATCCAAAACCAAAAATCGTCACGTACATGTATAAATAAATTAGTATAATCAAAACAATTCAATTCAAATACACATGAAATAAATCAACCTATACCCATGAGCTCACATCCTCTCATCTGTAGAAACCCAAGATGATGGCACTAAGTGTACCTAACAGCCTACCTGGGCCCATATCCGGAGGGGACAACCATGTATTGCCAACCAAATCTGGATGGGCAATTGAATTACCTACGTCTGCCAAATGGGGAGGTAATCAAAAGTAACAAAATCCTGCACGGGTTTACAGATTCTACGCTGACGGTGGGGCACACGGTGCCATATTGTAAACCCACAATGCTAATATGGTGCTCATATATAATCCTATAACCCGTGCAACACAGAACTGAAGTATGAAAATAATCGTACTCTGGTTTTTCAGGAAAATAACTATATTAGATTTTTATAGAAAAACGGGTGGCACAATAGCCTTATTTTTTATATACCTAAAATAACCTGTACTCAGAAAATCCCTAGAGCAATATAGTATATATGTATATCATACCATCACAGTCCATCACATATGTTCAAGAAAATCAAAAACCACATTTGTTCTCATATATTGCAGAAATTAAATTTTATTCGAAAATAGTATAAAACGAAGGTAACCGAATCCCTACCTCACAAGAATAGTGATACCACGCTATTGAATCCTTAAGATATCGTTGACGATCGTCCGAAGGATCGGGAACCAATTCGAAGCCCTCGATCGTCTTGTTAGGAAAAACTAACTTCTCAACGGAGCTTCAATTCCATAAACGGACCTTTTCACTGAATTCCTAGCACCTAAAATAGCTAGATTAGACATATAACTTGTCCAATTCAGGTCCGTACCCACATCGAGCCGTGGCAAGCAAATCGAGGCAAATCTTAGCCGTCCGATTTCGATTTTTGTGCCGATCTCCAAACATAGGCAATATATATCAAACTTTCTCATTTTCCGAGTACAATCCAAAAATGACAACAAAAACACGATCCAACAGCTGGATTAAAAAGTCAACTCATGCTCAAAATATTCCAAAAATGGCAACTTTTGATTCGGATAGTATAGGGTTAAGATATATATACCTTGAGCTTCCTCTCGATGAGACGAATCCAACAAGCCCGATTAGAAGTCAAATGGTTGCCAGAATCGTCACCGGCGACAAGAAATCTAAAACGGCACACTTCCTCTTCTCCGACAACGGCGGCTTCTCCGATAGCGGCAGCTGGTCGGGGTCGGCTCAGCCTGGCACAGGAGAGCTCTGCCGGTGGGCTGCTCGGGTGGACGACGGCAGGATATGGCGGTAGCTTCTTCTTCCCCTTTGGCCGAGCGAGCGAGAACGAGAGAGAGATAGAGAGAGAGAGAGAGTCAGGTGAGGAAGAGAGAATGAGTGACTGGGAAAAGGGAACCCACGTGTATGGGAATATATGGGACTATGCAGATTTTTAAAAATTTGCACTATAGTCTCCGGTTCCCAAACTCAATTAAATCTTCAAAATTAATTGCAATTTAATCATTCTGCACAAAATTTTTGCAAATTAATTCACCCAACATAATATCTGAAAATCGGTAAAATATCCAAATTATCCTCCAAAAAATTCAGATTTTTACACTGCTTCTCTCTTTCAGTTTTATTTTATATTTTTTTTAGTTTTATTTTATAATTTTTATATATTTGGCGATAATGAATATATATTTATTTTTATCATATAGAGTATTGGACTGACTGTCTGAAAATTGCCATGTACAATGGCTTTATTTTAGTGTATAATAGATGTCATTTATTGTTAAGGAGTGGTTTTATATTTTTTTGTTGTCCGAGTATGGTAAGAATCGGTTGTTTGGTTAGATATTTTTTTTGACAAACTCTTCTTTTCTAACTACGTTTTTGCTCCTAAGATTCTCTCTCTAATTTTTATGCGGGTATAGTAATTTCGTTTTTTTCACTTTAGTTTTTCTTGTTCTGAATAAAACAGTTCTTTATTCTTAGATTTGTTGATGAATCTGGCTGGATTTTTGGTCTATCTTTTTCGGCATTTTGTTTATTCTAGGAGATATCCTTTGACCATTTCTTTAGTTTTTTTTTTCTATATTCCTCTGGTTCCTTGTATTTTGAATCTTTTTTCTTCTGTTTTCCCCTTTTTTATCATCTTATTTGAATATTGTTTCTTAATTCTGTTTTTTAAAATCGTTTTCTTTTTCTTTTCTGGGTCGTTATTCTTCCGGTAATTTTTGGGCAGTCCTTGGTTATATTCATATGATCTTCTTTCTATTAATCAATTGATATAATGTATCTGAAATTTTTTTTATTATATAGATATTCTTTAATATGTTTATTTAATTGCCGGGAATATTTTTCTTTCATAAGAGAGAAAAAATTTCTTAGGTAGCTAAATAAATAGTTGAAAATTCATTATCTAATAAATTTGTCATATATTGATGCTATTTCTACATATCTGAGCCAAATATTGTATATATTTATATTTTTATTTAGGTATAATTTATATGTATACTTATATGTCATATAATTATAAAAGACATAATAAATAAGTTATATATGATTGATGGCGAAAAAATTCACTACTTCGATTGACAAAGGAAGGGATGAAGATCTTAGGATGAAGGAAGTGAAATGGATTGTTATTAATATTGTTATAAAATTACTATATTACTGTAAAAAAGAAGTTTTTTTCTCATTATGTATTTGATTTTCCTATATGTAGATTTAATATTTTGTTTATCTGGACTAATTAGCTAAATGGAAGATTACCCACAAAAATAGTTCTCTTATGATCATAGAGAAAAATTTGATCTCCTTTCATTTTTTTGCGAGGTGGGCATACTCTGTCAACTCGAATATGATGTTCTCCAACCTAAAACTAGAAACATAATTGATGCAAACGTATTACCATCGTTACAATTTTACCCTAATATTTAAACAGAGAAACCAAAATCTGTAATCATCATATTCAGCAAGTACACAATAATCTAACGACTCATCATATTATATTGTAAATAATATAACAAATATTTTACATATAATCATTCATATAATACAACAATTCATCGTATTTCTTATACCAACTCACAATAATCCGTACTTAACCTAACAAAAGCGCGGGTTATAAAACAAATCAGAAAGGTAAGTACAAATATTAATATTAGCCATTTATTAACTATATGTGAGAAAAGAATCAATTAGCCAAAATGTCGTAAACGTTCCACGTTGAAAAAAAAAAAGAAAAAAATATGCTATGGAGCACCTTAAATATCATGAAATGAGTTTTCTATTGAATGATTATAGTTAATACACTTGTTGTATACAAGATCCCACCACCAATGGTCAAGATTTTGTAACTACTGGTATATGATACCGAAACATCTATCAGAGTTAGCCTCGTATAAATATATGCAAGCTTGATCCTTACTATATGATAAGATTGTTTATGAACGTGAACTGGATTTAAGAAATATTATAACGTTCGAATAGTGAAAATTTAGCGTTTAAAAGTTTAATTTAACGTAATTTTACAGTACTGACATTGATACAAAACTGTTGATTCATTCACAAAAATAATCTCCAGACGCGATATGTTATATCTGATTTACATATTTGAAACCATCAATTACAAAAATAATATTTTCGTCGACCTGAATAACACTTGGTTACATGGTGCAATTACAAAAGCGTCTGGTTGAACAATAGCAAGCAAGCAATGTATCAATAAATTCAAAACGAATTACTAGTAAAAGCTTCTAGTCTTATCTAGGAACGTTGCTATAGATGACTATAGTAAGTATTTGGTCTATTCATCTATTGATATAGTACATATGTAAATCATGATCATTTTCCAGGAATATTTGGTCTATTATAGCTGTTGGGTTTTTAATTTTTTCCTGAACCATCATTCATATTGGCACTTGACAAGCTATCAAGATTCTCTTTAGTGTTTATATTAACAAACCGGCAGGGCCAAAAGCAAAAAGAATGAAAGTACTTTTCTTAGTTTTATCGATCCCGCCGACCTACCTATATGCATGCTAAGAAAGTATTATATCGCCTTCATTATGGACCACGCCTTGAGCTTTATACCTTCACAAAGTTCTTTCTTTTTTTATTTTTATTTCTTTCTTTGCTTGATGATAAGTCATTAATGGCGATAATGGCCCTCTCCACGAGCATGGCAGCTGTTTGGTCATTGGTGTCAACCGGCTCTGCTCCCTTTCTGCGCAGATTGCGGGCGTTTTTAAAGGGTTTATAGCAATAATATTGGAGGAAGAAGCTGTGTGAAGAGTGGGGGCTAAAAGCCCAAGGTGTATATATATAATATACAAATATAAACTATATAGGCAATGTGGGGTGCTTGACAGTTGCCATGTGAGTGGACTTGAGGAGATTAAATGATTAGGCACACCAGCCTAGGATGCAAACATCATTACAGACACCACATGCAGCAGGCAGAGTTAATTAGTAATTATACTCATAATTGCATATTTTGTTTGGATTAGTTGGTTATTTTTAAGTTGAACTGCACGCCCACTAATGATTGCTCTTTGCTTTTTACTAACTAGTCAAAGCGTGGTCATAGTTTTTACCCTAATGACCGTTTAGCCTTGCTTTACCACATACAAATATAAACTAGAAGAAAGGTTATCTAACTCTGTGACATTTTGGATCTTGGGATGGGGCTTAGTGGGCCGGTTCTTTGATTTTATCTTAATTATGTTTGGTATTCTCCGAAAAAAAAAAAAACACTTGTTACATAATTGCACAAAGCATATATTTTGTTATGTATAACTATAATCTATTCGTCGATAAAGACAGAATAAATTACTGTTGAGGACAGAGGAAGTCAGGAAGGCTAGAATTTTTTTTTTTTTTAAAGGAAAGGCTAGAATTAAGCCATGTAAGAAAATGGTGAGAGTACCTTTTTTTAGCTGGAAATTGTAATTTGTTTTGGGGTAAATGACATCCGGTACTATCTTTCACAAAAGAATACTAAAAATAAAGTTGGATGACTTACGCTATTTTTCGTACGATGTTTTCAAAAGAAAAATATCATTTTTATCTTTATTCTATTTCTTCCTCTTTCATTCTATCCTAGAAAACTCTGATAGAAGTTATCATTCAAGCTTCGATACAAAAATTTACTCTCTACGCTCTTTTCCCCTCTTCCTCGTTCTTACTCTAAACAATTTAAACTTTCTCTCTCTATCTCTGAAAAATTGCTTGAGTGCGGCTCAAATGCTCTTAGATTGGATTGAACGTTCACCAAGCTTTAGTGAACTAGATCAAGCCCCTTGCCTCCAAGTTGTTGATTTTTTATTTTGATTCGCTTGCTACTCATTTTAATTTTTTATTTATTTTTTTAGTGGCTTACTGTTCACCATTAATGTGAAATCCGAATCTTGTTAGGAGGATTGGGACTGCGGTGAACAGGTTAAGTATTGAAACTTGATCAGGAAATTTCAGAAAATAAGGGAGAAAAATGTGTCTTCCTAGAATGGTTTTGATTAATTTTTATAGAGTATGTGAAGTAATTCATATTTAATATAAGAAAATAATAGCTTTATCTAATTAGTTTAATATTATAAAATCTTTGTAATTTCTTATGATTTACTTACGTAAAGATATTATGCTAAAATGAAACCAAACTGATTTTCAGAAAAATCTTTTATAGTTTCCTGTAATTCACTTACGTATATGATATTCTGCTAAAAGGAAATTATGATGTTTTATAGGAAATCTTTGTGGTTTCCTGTAACTTATTTAGCTATATGACATTTTGAAAAAAGGAAACCACAATGGTTCCCATAAATATTTGTGGTTTCATATGATTTACTTATATATATGACATAAACTAATTTCTGGAAAACCTTTGTACTTTCTTATGATTTACTTATCTATAGGATTTTCAGCTAAAGAAAATCAAATTGGTTTTTAAGAAATCTTTGTGATTTCTTATGATTTACTTACTTGCAGAATATTCAGCTAATAAAAAACTAAATTAGTCTCTAAAAAACCTTTGTGGTTTTCTGTTAAAAAAATGAGTTATTTACTAAAATGTCATCACGTTTTTTAGTTTCTAAAGTATTTAGAAAAATGCCATAAAAAGGTCATACAGATTTTTATTATTTTTGAAAAGTCATAAATTTAGTAATATTTTTTTGAAAAATGAGTATAATTGTCTAAAATCTTTTTTTTTTTGGTGAGTTGGCAAAAGAGTCTTTTCAAAAACATACTTATGCAAATATGCTAATATTTTTAATTTCTTTACAAAATAATCTTTTTCGACAATATTTAACCACACTCAATACTATACTCAATAATGCTAATTCTCAACAACATACTTGATAATGCTAAAATATTATTTTGCAAAGAATTTTAAAACTAAGACTTTTGTCAAAAATTACTTTCAAATGGTATATGACAAGTGCTTAATATATTTTCTTTCTCATCTTATGCAATCTCCAATATTATTGTGATTAAAAGAGTGAAAAATAAAAATAAAAAAGAATGCAACTAGTTAGCATTTCATGCAGTCTCCAATATTATTGTGATTAAAAGAGTGAAAAATAAAAATAAAAAAGAATGTAATTAGTTAGCATTTCTCATGCTCCATTTTATGTTTTTTTTTTTTTAGAATAATATTATAAAGTACTAATGATATCTAATACCGTAATGATGTATCAATTTATCATTGATTAATTATAATTATAATTCAGATAAAATTTAAATATGAACTAATTTATTAATTAAATTATCTAGTGATAAACATTTGAATTATTTGTTACTGTCATGCTTGACACGCTGATATTGCTCTCCTTTCTTAATCTATACAAAAGCAAAAGGAGCAAATGATTAAGAACTTTAAACTTTAAAGCGGTGGATCAACCAACCCGCCGCTGGGATTTGACAAGCTTGTTATGTCCTAATTAATGATTACTTGGAGATCTCAGTAATCTCATCACAAAGTGTTCTTTTTTTTCTTTCATCTCTTTTTATTTTTTTAAAAAAAGAAATAAGTTAAAAAATGTTCCATACGATATGCTGGCCAGTCCAATGCGTCTACTACAAATGTAAGGGAATTCCAAAAAGTCTAATTACGTAGGCCACTACTAGTCTTCTTTGATTGATCTAACTCTATAAAATAGCAGCAGACTTTGTGGAAAATAGGCTAAATAGGTCTCGAGTACCAAATTACCAGAAGGCAAAGACGAAGAAGACTTGCGAGTTGAGAGTGAAGATGGGGGCTTTGGCTCGCAATCTGAAGAACGCAGCGATAGCGTTTCTGGTTTCCCTTCCCTCCATTCTCTTCTACATCTCCTTCCTCAAACATGTTCACGATCATACCATACCAAACGACGACATTTCGCTCTCTCTGTCCCCTCTCTGGAATTGGTGCTATAACCACCCTCTTCTACTAGCCAACGTTCTTTTCTTCTTCAATGTCAATGTTCTCTTCTGGGTCATCAGCCATATTCTCTCCAGCCACTGGGTTCGTCTTATCTTCCATTTTCGAGTGTTTAATTAAGTCTTTGTTCACTGTTCAATCTTGTTCGTTTCGTTGAATTTTTTTTGTTTTTGTTTTTTGGCGGAATTTTACAGATGATTGACTTGTACTGGACGGTGATACCGGTTATGCTGGCTCATTACTATTCCACACACCCTTTGGCTCAGTATAGCTGGTGGAGATCGAGGATCACGATTTTGCTGACTTGGTTATGGAGTTTGAGGCTTACCCATAATTATTTCAGGCGAGAAAAGTGGCAATGGGGTGCCAGGGAAGACTGGAGGTTCACTGACATGCGGTTCCAGTATGGAAAGCACTGGTGGTGGGTGTCCTTTTTCGCCGTCTACGTTGCCCAACAGGTATATGTATCTGTTTACTTCTTGCAATTATGTGGACACTCACTAAATGTTTGATAAAAGTCCCCAGTGAGCTTCCTTAGCCAGCTAATTGGGTTTTTATTTGGTTCCAGGTGTTTCTCATTGGCATATGTCTTCCATTGTACGTGATCCACTCAGTGGATGGACCATTGAACATTTGGGATTTTGTTGCCATTGTCGTTTGTTTGTCTGGCATAATCGTGGCATTCTTTGCTGACACACAACTCCATGAGTTCGTGACTAGAAATGAGAAGCTGAAGGAGGTTGGGAAGCCAGTGGTGGCTAATCTTGACAGGGGCTTGTGGCAATTTTCCCGGCATCCAAACTACTTTGGGGAGCAATTGTGGTGGTGGGGTCTTGTTATTTTTGCTTGGAACCTTGGACATGGATGGACCTTTTTTGGCTCGCTCGTCAATACTATGTGTTTAGCTTATGTGACTAAGCTTGTGGAAGATCGGATGCTGAAACAAGCTTACAGAGCTGAAGCGTACAGGCTTTATCAGAAGACGACATCAGTGTGGATACCTTGGTTCAAGTCATCTGCAATAGCTGTAAAAGATAAGAACACATAGTTTGTTTTTCTCTGTGCTGCACTTCTTTAGATCTTTAATGTGTATCTATCTATGTATACTGTGTTTCTTTCCTATATTTAGCACTTGTTCTTGAACTCTGTTGTTTATTTGAAAGATGAAACAAGGTTGGATCTTTTCTCTTTAAATGCGTTTGCAAAGAAATCATTGTATGAAATTGTATAGAATTGATCTGGACTTGTTGAAGCTGTTTCACTTTAGTGATCGAAATCTTTTAAGCTTTTTGAACTGGTGGATATATAGAGTTGCTATTAGTTTTTTGTTTTGCTAGGTATGTTAGTTTGTGTCATGATGAAAATATACAAAGGCTCTTAGAATGTCGAGTTAATTAGTAGGTTCTTTTTGCCGGTTGAAGTGCTACATAACAAATGTTATCAACACAGTTTGGATTCATAGGCATACTTGATCTGGATATTGTTTACGGAAAAGCCGAAAAAATTTCATTTTAGAGACATCTAATATTGAATCTTAATNGCTTTATTGCATGTCTATGACCCTGACTAGAATTTTGCACAATTGAATTTTATTCATTAACTGGTTGAGTTTTAAATTCATATAGGGATAATTTTAGTAGAAATCTAAAACAAACTGCTATATGTCTGAAGATATTTATTTTATGACAGATGTTAACGTCGAGCTTTACAACTATTATTTCCTATTTATAAAATAATCCAAAAAAGATGTCCAAAACTCAAGAAATGGCATTTTTTCTTTTCTTATGAGGGGACCGAAATCAAATTTCTAGTACCACTTATTATTCCTAACAAATTATTCCCCTAATTCTAGTGAAATTTAGCCTCACCCATACCTACTTTTTCATTTTATTTCATCAATACCGTACCTGTTTTTTAGATATACATTTCAAGTGTAAAATATGAGTGGTCTATGTTTACTATAGACCAATTTTTAGGTATAATTTTTATTTATGAAATATATCACATGGTATATTTTATATATATAATATTTGTGGTATATATTTCTCCAAAAATAGGTATAAAAACTATATGAATAAATTAAAGATAAAAAATGAGTGTTTATGTATTTTTTTCTTGATTCTTTCATTTTCTAGAAGGCCTCTAAGCCAGGAGAAAATGAGATAGATAGGACTAATTTGGGCCAAAATGATTTTTTTATGTATTTTTCTAAAAATTACATTTTTAAGAGCATCAAAAATTTCTTTACATAAGTCAAAAACTTCATAATTTAAAGTTAAGAGCTTCTTAATCATAAAAAAAAAATTAATAGTAAAATAGTTCAAGTCAAAATGTCTTTTGACACTCCTACAATGCTATTTTTATAAAATTGCAATGTCATTCGCCCAACTTCGTGTCCTTTTCTCAAAGAAAAGAAGGCCCAACCCTCGAGTCCACTCAGCTTAAAGCCCTTCAAGCACCAACTATCCACATCAAAAAGGGGAGATAGATGAACTCTACTCCGAGTCCATGACAAGCTTGAGACGTGACTGCTTCACAAGTGAATAGAATCAAGGTTATGATTATATTAGTTCAACATCCCTACATGTTACTATTCAACACGTGAAGCCAGCAATTAGTTGGCAAGAAACTCCTATAGGCTATGTGTGGTGGAGATAGAAAACAGAGGAAAGAAGAGGTAAGAGAAAAGAGAGAGAGAGTATGTTGTTTGGTACTAGAAAAAAAGAATAAAACTTAGGCATAGTTTAAAATTTGGATTTTTGGAAGGGAAAAAAAATTCAAGATTCTATTTTCTCTTATTTAGATTAAAATATAAAATTATAAAAAAAAATAAAAAATTAATTTGATGTTATTTTTTACTATATAAAATTTTGATATATTAATAAATAAAACTAAAAGTGCTGAAATAAAGTTTTATAAACTTTAAAAAAAGGTATTTTCTTTTTTTTTTCGTAACTTTTTCTGTGCAATTTTATTTTTCTCTAAATTTTGGGTTCCAAACAAAATCAATATAGTAGAAGAAAAATATAAGCCTGGAAATAGTGTGTGTGATTCTTAGCCATGCTTGATTCATGGTGCCCTTTCGCGCGTGCGGGCAAACCTCGTGCTTCAGGGCTATGTTTGACATAATTGAATAAGGCATTTGGTTTTAGGTGGGTGTGCATTGCCGGCTTCAGGTAATGGTGGCAAGAGGTGGCCCATTTGATGGGCTTGATTTCTTCCACTTCTCCGGGGCATACGTGATTCCACCAAAGGTTATGCGAGATTGATCTTATGGAATCACCAAATTTTAATCTTATGGAATCACCAAATTTTAATCCTCTCAAATTAGATTGAAAAAATGGTTATCTGCAAAAAAAAACTCCCAAGTATAATCTTTATGAAAATTTAATATTATCTTTAGGCTTATTGTTGGAGCGGTTTTCACCAATTGTCCACGTGTCCTTACTATCCTAAAGAGCTTTTGACTTCAGGCAGGGTTGGAGAGGTGGGGGTGGCCACCTGCAAAGACTCTTCGATGCTTAAGTCAGATATTTACCCCTGGGATTGAGTAGTAAAAATTCAGTTTTTCTATGTATCTGTATGAGTATATCTTTGTTTCTTACTCGTAAATTTTTTAAATGTTTCTTTTTGTATGCGTACATGCCTGTCTCTTAGGGACGCATGGCTCATATATATATATAGTCCTGAAATTGTGAACCTCCTGGTTCTCAATCTCAGGACCGAGTACATTTTTTGTCAAGACTTTCTCCAGAGGTCACGGACCGAGATTACCGTGATCCCCCCTGCACCGCTGTAGCCTAGTTTCCGCCGTCTCCTATGACTCGAGTCTGTCAGGGGCGAGATTTGGACAAATCGCCGTTCTGTTAGGACGGCTTGCCCCATGCGCACACCTACTCAAGATCGAATCAAGATCGGAAATTGCGCCCCGTCGTAGACTCGGAGTTGGATTCACTAAAGAGACAGCCCTGCCTCCCCGGCGAAATCACGCTACAAAGGGTCGAGGGCCCCGCGGATTGGTATCTACGTCCCTCTGGCCCCTGAAGGCTATATTATTTTGGGAAGAAAACATCTGGAATGGCTGCGATTCCCTCTTCCTCTTCTGATCCACCAATTCTTCGCTTTGACGGGGATCCACCCGATACAGTTAAATGCAAACGGGGTCATGATTCAGATGGGGCTCTCCGCCCTGTCAGTTCTTTATAATCTGCATATTGACCTGGAGGTGATCTTTTATGCTTACAAACTCACCCTCATCCCCAAAAAGAGTTCCTACCCCACTTTTTACTTTCAACCGCTCTCAGGACGTCTCATTTTCTGGGGCTTGCCGAGGTCAGACAAGCAATGGGACTCCCACTCTAGGCTATATGTCGTTGGGGGGCATGGTGCTCCCCTTGGATGAATGGATAGTACTTCCAAATTCCCTCAGTTTTCCGACAGAGTGAGTGCTAGGTCATGATTTTCGGGTCTGTGTTCCCCTCGTCTGTTATTACTCACGTTATTTTATCTTGTGCAGCCTCTGCAGAAGAAAACAGGTTCGAGCTGTATTTGTCGGCGGGGCAGCTCAAAGGCCTGGAAGGGATCGTCATCTTCGGATCTCCTAGGGACTACCGACTCATCCAGGCCGCCCTCAACCCCCAGGTGATGAATATAAGGCCCAGGATGGTCTTACACCTTCCCTTCCCTCTGGACACCTGGGTTATCATGAAGCACCTGCGAAGCCGACTTGATGCCTCTGCCCTGAACCGATTCTGCCGAGATAAGCACGATCGCATCGCCATGGTGTGTCGTCAGGTTACGGCTTCAAGCCCATTAGCGGGCTCCAACGACCTGGTGGCACCGACTAGCCACGAGCTCTAAGAGGCTGTGAGGTTCGTGGCCGAAGAGTGCGTCAGGCTCCGTAGGGAGGAAGCCGTCGCCCCTAAGACGGCTAGAGGTGGGTTCATTTCTGCATCCTTGAGCTTCGTCGATCGGGTTATGGCCGTGATCTAAACATATTGCTTGTTCTTTACAGGTTCTGAGACGGGCCCATCGGCAGACCCCTCCCCTGTCAAGGGAGGTACTGCTGGGCATAAGGCTCACCCCAAAGCAACTGCTGGTCGTCGTCTCATGGTGTCTTTAGAGGATGAAGTATCCGTGGTCCCCTGCTCTGATGCAAGAAAACCTCTGTCCGGAGAAACGTCGGCCACACGGGCCGTATACGGCAAGGGAATGCCCCTGAATCTGCCCGAGGAGTCTGCTGCACCAACCTCTTCCACTCCCGACTCTGGTTCGAAAACGAGTGCAGGGTCGGGTGCTACTTGCCTCGGTGGGGAGATCGCTGAGCTCAGTGGGGGGGAACTGAGGTTGAAATCTCGGCTGTCTTCCCCTCCTCCGGTCCCAATAAAGCGGCGCTACGAGGTTGGCTCATCTAAAGAAGAAGAGGGTCGGGCGGAGAAGAAGGGCAGGGATGCCCCCTCGTCTGACAGCGATGACGAGGGGGCCACACTAATCCTTCTAAGGAGAAAAAGGTTTGTGCACAGCGGCACGTCAGGAGGGGATACACCACCTCCCGCCGTCGCCGACGGCGCTCTCGGCGGTGCCCAGCTTTCCTCCGTCCCTGCCACTACTACTTAAGGGGCGTGCCCAATCGAGGGGGAGGGTGCCCTCGTGGTTGGTAGGGTGGAGTTGTGTTCTCCAGATGCGGACGACATCCAAAAAGAGGGTCCAACCGCAGGACCCGAGCTGGAGGCGCTCTCGTTGGAGAACATCGAACTTGTCTCTAGCCGTACCTTCGCACAGGTTTGGCTCATCTTGTTGCCTCTGTACTTCTCAGCATCTTTGTTAGACGCTGACTCTTTTTTTTTTATTTATCTTGCAGCTAGACACCATCTGATCTTTCTATTTCTCTCGCGTCAGGACCCTGACCGAGGAGCTAAACTCCCGCTCTGCACTGGCCGAGCGCAGCGAGGCTGCCCTTGCCAAGTTGAGGACTAACTTCGATTCATATCGGAGCCTCGATGAGGCAAGGGTCAGCAGCGCAGGGGCTCATGCCCTGAGTGTTGAGAGGGTCAGGCGCGAGGAGCTAGCTGCGAGACTGGCCAAAGCAGAGGCCGTTGTGCTTGCTCAATCTGAGGCTGCCAGACTGGCCCAAAACAAGCTCAAGGTCAAGAAGCAAGAGCTATAGAGCGCTGGGGCAGAGATGGGACTGGCCTTCCTCGCTCGTGATAGGGCCGTTGATGACGCTAAAGAGGCGAGGAAAGCTGATGCCAGAGCCGAACTAGAGGTCTATTCTCTGCAATGCAGACTCGACTGGTCGAACGAGGTAAGCTGACATCTTTACTCGAACCACGTAAAATTGATGGGGGCTCAAGTTTAGATGTCTCGCAAGTACGGCGAAGACCTTGCTGACATTAACGCCCTTTTGGTCGACTTGTCGCAGCGGCAGGCATAGCTAAGGGTGATGACACTGAGGGATAGATTAGCGGACGCAAAAACACTAAAAACGAGGTATCAGAGGCAGGTGGATTTCCTTTTTGCGGAACGTTACAGGTCTAGCTGGGAGAACAGGGAATTCGAAGGCCACGCTGAGGTGGTAATGCCAGACCAATTTAACGAGCAAAAAGGCATCGAGAGAGACCACTATTTCATTAAGTACTACATACAGTAGCTTAGGGATGGGATCAACATCGCATACCCCGCTGACATGCTGAAGATGCTTGCCGCGGAAAAGGACGGGCCCTCTACATCCACCTCTGTTGCCAAAGAGCTTATCCCCGTTTCCGGTCTGCCAGATTAAACTTTGGAAATCCCTGGCGGTCATCCTGGTCTTGGGGTCTCAACTGGTGAGGGGTCTGGTGCGGTCATTTTATCCAATGACAAATCCAACCCGGGTACACCATCCTCCACTGGGGCTGGTCCAAGTGCCAGAACTGGCTGCGCTCCCCTGGCCGGAGGTAATGAGGGTCCCTAATTTTGTACATTTGTAAAGTTGACCCTCGTTGTAACCGTCTGTATAAATAATAAGAATAGTGCAATTCTCCTTAGTCTATTCTCTTTTTCTTTATTGACCACGTCTGGGATAAAGTTGATCATTGTTGTAACCGTCTGGAATTGGTCGTACATGATTTCGAGTTATTAGTAAGTCCTCCTCGAGCTATGATCGACAAGATTAGTTCCGGAGATGGGGATGTTAGCTCTGGCATATCCAGTTCTAAGGAGATATAACTTATGTTATGACTTGTCTTGACAGAGTTCGACTCGTGAGTGTGGCTGGACTTCTCCGACCCTAAATGGGACCGCTCTCAGAATCAGCTCCAGGGGCTTGTTAATCACTGTCTAGATCTGTCGTTGCAAAGGAAGAGGCCTGAGCTCGGCTCTCATCGGGAGCAGACTGGGTGTTACCACTCTGACGTGTCTCTGCGAGTCTGCCCAAGACCCGCTTCTCGCATATAGAACTTTTGGGTGTGAGTCCCCATCGATCGTTCCCTTTGTATTTTTTGGAAATAATAAATAGGGCCCGATTTTAACTTCTGTCTTAGTGCTAGGTGTGTGCATAATAAAATTTTGTTTGCGGAGGATCTGCTTCCAACCGGTAGACCCAGACCCCTTTAACCTTTCCTCTGCACGCGGCTAAAACTTTGTCTGGATAGGGTCTGCTTCCTACGGGTAGACCCTAACCTCTCCAACCTTTGCTTTGCATGGTGCTAAAATGTCGTCTGGGAGGATCCACTTCCAACGGGTAGACCCTGACCCGTGCTTTCCTTCTTCATACATTTTCTCGGGCCATTAGCATAGATTTTTTTGCACGATGTGATCCCCATATTATGATCGTTTCCGAGGTCTGCTGGTAGGTTCTTGCCTGCGCAGCTCTTTTCTCTTCGTACGTTTTCTCAGGTCATCGGCAAGAATTTTATTGCACGATGTGGTTCCCATAGTACGATCGTTTTCGAGGTCTGCTGGTAAGTTCTTGGTTGCGTAGCTCTTTCCTCTTCATACGTTTTCTCAGTTCATCGACAAGCGACGTGATCCCTATAGTACGATCATTTTGGAGGTCTGCTGGCAAGTTTTTAGTTGCGTAGCTCTTTCCTCTTTGTACGTTTTCTTGGGTCGTCGACAAGCGACGTGATCCCCATAGTATGATCGATTTTGAGGTCTGCTGGTAAGTTTTTGGTTGCGCAGCTCTTTCCTCTTCGTACATTTTCTCGGGTTGTCAACAAGCGACGTGATCCCTATAGTATGATTGATTTTGAGGTCTGCTGGCAAGTTTTTGGTTACTCAGCTCTTTCCTCTTTGTACGTTTTCTCGGGTCGTCGACAAGTGATGTGATCCCCATAGTATAATCGATTTTGAGGTCTGCTGGCAAGTTTTTGGTTGCGTAGCTCTTTCCTCTTCGTATGTTTTCTCGGGTCGTCGATAAACTACGTGATCCCCATAGTATGATCGATTTTGAGGTCTGCTGGCAAGTATTTGGTTGCGCAGCTCTTTCCTCTTCGTACGTTTTCTCGGGTCGTCGACAAGCGACGTAATCCCCATAGTACAATCGATTTTGAGGTATGCTGGCAAGTTTTTTGTTGCGCAGCTCTTTCCTCTTCGTACGTTTTCTCGGGCCATCGGCAAGAATTTTATTGCATGATGTGATTCCTATAGTACGATCCTTGATTGCATGAATAGTGCGTGGGGTCTGCCACGGTGGGCAGACCCCTTTTCCATAGCAATCCAAAAGACAAATTTATGCGGCGAAAAAGGAACTTGACCTGTTTTGGATTTAAACTCTTCGATAATATAGGCATTCACATTGGTCTTACATCATATGCATGTGTCTCACACGTGAATAGTGCGTAGGATCTGCCACTGTGGGTAGACCCATTTTCCATAGCAATCCAAAAGATAAATCCATGCGGCAAAAAGTGAATTTAACCTGTTTTAGATTTAAGCTCTTCAATAATATAAGCATTCATGTGGGTCTTACATCACATGCACGTGTTCTCACACGTGATACTTTTTAAAGTGTTGAGCATTCCAGGTGTTTGGCAAGTCTTTTCCGATCTTGAGTTCCTTCAGGACATACACACCATTGTCAAGTGTTTTGATCACCTCATAGGGTCCAATCCAATTGGAGTCCAGTTTTGAGGAATTCCCTGTTCTGACTTTCAAGACCCAATCTCCAACGTTGAATCATCGAGCACTAACTTTCTTTGCGTAGTAGGACCTAGCCTACTGGTGGTATGAAGCCAGGTAGACCAGGGCCATGTTTCTCGTTTCTTCCAGGAGGTCTGTGTTGTGGCTTAGTTGCCCTTCGTTTAAGGGGGCATCTCTTACCACTTCGAAGCGAAAGGTCGGGAGGCCAACCTCGGTCGGGATCACAGTCTCTGATCCGTAGACCATGGCGAAGGGCGTTCTTCCAGTCGACCTCTGCTCTGTGGTTCGATGGGCCCACACAACGGCCGGTAGCTCTTCTAATCACCTGCCTTTAGCCTCCTGTAAGTTCTTTTTGATATTGCTGAATATGGCTTTGTTCGTTGCATCTGCTTGGCCGTTCCCCTGAGGGTAGTTCACGGAAGAGAAACTGAGCCTTATATCATACAACTCGCACAACTCCTTGAGCTTAGCATTTTGGAACTGTGTGCCATGATCAACGTGTATCTCTTTCGGAATCCCGTATCGACAGATTATATTTTTCTAAATAAAGTTAATTGTGTCTGCTTTGTTTACGGTCGCTTAGGCTTCAGCCTTTACCCATTTGGTGAAATAATCTATGGCTAGCAGGACGTACCTCTTTCCCCTTGGACTTCTGGGAAGCTCTCCGACAATGTCCAAACCCTACTTAGCAAATGGCCAGGATGTTATGTTCGAATGGTACAGCTTGTGACTTAGGTACAGCTTGTGACTTAGGTATTAATTCCATGGGAAATGGATAACAATAGAATTTTTAATTTCTTTTTCAAAATAGCTTTTTCAAGACTACGATTCACAAAGACCTTAAACTAGTAAGTTCTATTATAACCGATCATGATAAAAATTATTAGTCCTAAACATATCATTAATTTTACAAGAGAAAACTTATTTTGTCTCAAAATAATAATATCCCTTGTTCATTTTCGAAAGCCATGCATGTTTTGAAAAAAAAATTAAGCACGAACTTGGTTGGTGGTGGTAGTAAAAGGGATAACATAAAAAAAAAAAAAAACCACCACTTTTAGTATTTTGTTTAAAAACAAACACTCACCTTTTCATTTATATCAAATTAAATATTTATTTTGTATTTTCCTATTAAATAAGACCGAACTCACACATTTAATCAAAATTAGATCTTTATTTGCTAAAAAAAAGAAGATAATTTTACTCTTTAAACTCATAAAATATATATTGAAACTAATAAAAAATTGAAAAATTATTCTTGTCTTTCTTCTTTTTTTTTAAAAAAAAAAAATTAAGTGTAAATAATAATTATTACAAATAAAAAGAGTTTCCACTATTTAAAACAATTTTAAAAAAGAATGACAAAAGTTAAAAAGAATTCTCATTTTGTTAATTTTTTTCAAACGTTTAAATTATTCAAAATGATGATTTTTTTTAAAGAGACAAAATTAAAAAAATGGCCAGGGCGGGTGACTTAGGTACAGCTTGTGGTCTGTCAGTGTCTTGTCCTGTTCCTCCCCCAAAGCAACAGTGGAGCTTCTCTTCATGCACTGGAAAAAGGGCTTGCATCGGTCAGACATCTTGGAGACAAACCGGCTGAGGGCGGCTATCTTCCCAGCTAGGCGCTGGACTTCCCGAATAGTCGAGGGTCTCTGCACGTCTGCGATGGAGGACAACTGGGTAGGGTTAGCCTCGATACCCCTTCAGCTTACGATGTGCCCCAGGAACTGGCCGGAAGACACCCCGAACGCACATTTCTTGGGGTTCAGATGCATCCGATATTGCCTCAGAATCTGGAAACATTCGTCCAAATGTCCCAGATGACCCGAAGCTTCTCTACTCTTTACGACCATATTATCGATATAGACTTCCATAGTTTTCCCTAGCTGTCCGCGAATATTTTGTTCATAAGCCTCTGGTAGGTCGCCCCCATATTCTTCAAACCAAACAGCATGCATCTGTAACAGTACAGGCCTCGCTCTGTGATAAATGCCGTGTGGATCTAGTCTTCCTCGTACAGGGGGATCTGGTTGTACCTCGAGTAGACATCCAAAAAACTCATTCTGTCGAATCCTGCCGTAGCGTCTACCATCTGGTCGATCTTTGGCAAGGAGAAGCTATCCTTCGGGCAAGCCTTGTTCAAGTTTGTGAAGTCTATACAAGTTCAATCGTCGTCGTTCTTCTTCTTCACTACCACCGGGGTTGAGATCCAGGACGGGTATACGCATTCCATGATTAGGCCGTTTTCCAATAGTGTCTCTACCTCCTTGTTGATCGCCAAGTTTTTTCCCGGCGTGAACCTTCGGGGTCTCTGCCTGACCGAAGGGAAATTCAGGTCTATGTTCAACCAGTGACAGGCATGCGTGGTGTCAATCCCGGGCATATCGTCGTGGGACCAAGCAAAGACGTCTTGGTTCTGCCTCAAGAATCCCAACAGCTTGTTCTTTTCCTCTTCGGGCAACAGGGCCCCGACTAATATTACCTTCGTCGGCTCTGCCTCTTTAAAAGGGACCGCCACCAGCTCTTCAATCGTAGACTCTGGTCTGTCAGACTTCTCCTCGATCTGTTTCATGTATGCTAGCAGGCAGTCCTTTGATTGCTATTCGTCCCCCCTGTCGGGATGTTCGTACTTACACCGGGTCCCTTCAGAGCTACTGGAAAACATTTTCTCGCGGAGGCCTGGTCTCCTTTGATGTCTATCATATAGGTACTATCCTTTGATTGATATCTTAAGACCTGGTGGAGGGTGGAATCGACTCCATGCATGGCGTGGATCCATCCTCTCCCCATGATGATGTTGAAGGAGGACGGGCAGTCGATAATGACGAAGTCCACATCCAAGCATCTCTTCGCCGCGCAGACCTTCAAGGTCACAATGCCCAAGAGGCTAACCTTGGTACTATCGAAAGCGAACAACTGCTGACAGGTCGGTCTGAGTGCATTCCGATTCAGGCCCATATTCTCGAACATGCTGAGGAACAAGATATCGACCCTACTTTCACCGTCGATCAGGACCCTTCCGACCAATGCGGAGTCAATCTGTAACTTAATCACTAGGGGGTCATTATGTGGCAGGTGCACCGTGGTCAAATCTTGCTATGTGAAAGTGATGGGGGTTGTGGAGGTGCAGCTTTCACCCACCCTCAAATGGTTAACAAAATGTCCCATCCCCCTCAGATGCTTCACCCTCTTCTCGGTTTTTCTTAGGCACTTTTCCTTCTCTTCCTGACCCTGGGTCTGCTCGGGTCTGCCCACGATGGTCAGCACTATCCTCAGGGCCTGGTCTCCTGACCCGGACGCCTGGGTCTGCTTGCCTTTGTCGGGCCTAGTGGCTTCTTCCCGTGGCTAGATTTCGCTAGTCTTTACGTATTACTTCAATTTGTTGGCATGAATCACCACCATGATCTGTGCGTAGAGGTTGCAGCAGTTGATTGTATCATGTCCGTGATCTTTGTGAAATTGGCAGTACCTATTCCTATTTTTCATGTGCTCATGAACGCCAGATTTGGGCGGGTCTTTGAAAATGCCCTTGTCCTTATTTTGGAGGTAGATCACGTCGATCGGCGTGTTGAGCTCGTACTTCGGTAATGGGTCACGGGACACCTTCCTCCTCTTGCCGTCTTCTTGACCTCCCTGGGTAGGGGCTTCCTGTTTCAGAATCGGTCATCGGTCTGGCGTGGGCCTCTTTACCTCTTGCAGGGCCAGGGCTTGTGCCGGTTCTGTTGTTATCACGGCGGATACCTTAGGTGTTTTCTGGCGACTTTCTAACACCCTGAATACCCCTTCTGATTTGGCCTGGATGTCTTCCATATCGTAAAGAAGGTTCAAGAGCAAGTGGTTTGACATCATCGTTCCTAGCTGCAGGCCCCTAACGAACGAGCTCACGGCTTGGACTGAATTGGCGTTGTGCACTAGGGACATCACCTCCAGGAAACGCGTCAAGTATTCTTTCGGAGACTCATTGACGGTTTATTCCAGCCAGTCTAGGTCTCGCATGGTTTTCTGCTGCCTCTAGGCAC
Source organism: Parasponia andersonii (assembly GCA_002914805.1). Lineage (NCBI taxonomy): Eukaryota > Viridiplantae > Streptophyta > Magnoliopsida > Rosales > Cannabaceae > Trema > Trema andersonii. Next base: position 240,657 of record JXTB01000261.1, read on the forward strand.
CCGCGTACTGCTTCAAGAAATGTTTGCAGAAATCTTCAAACCCTTTTATGGATTTCTCTGGGAAATGTCTGAACCATACTAGGGTCGGTCCCGCCAGGGTTATGGAGAAGACCTTACAGGTTATAGCTTCATCCTTGGTTTCCAAGGCCATCTTCTACTGAAAATGATATATGTGATCGAGGGGGTCGGTTTTTCCCTTGAACGGCCTGAAGGTTAGAGTAGTGAAGTCTTTCGGCTTGGGCTCCATCTGGATCCAATCGACGGAGGCCGTTCGGCCGATCCATCGCACAGTTTGCTCAGCCAGGTCATCGGGGGTCTGGCTCTGATAGGCCCCAAGCCTCTTACTCAGCTCTGCTATCATTTCTTGCTTCCAGTTAGGAAGTACACCTTCAAGGCTTTCTTGGTGTCTTATGGCTTCCTCCACTCTGGCTCGGAACGGCCTTGTCTGGCTTTGTTGCTCTCCCTGTATTCGTGATCAGGATAGGCAGACATTTCCCTCGGTGGTTGGCCCTCGGTTTCTTGTTGGACTTCTGCGTCGAAATCTTTCCTTCGCTCGCTCCTGGCTTCGCTTGCCAGCAGCCCCTCGAGGCGGGCGTTGTCCCTGCGCACTTCTGCGACTTCATCTTTTAAGCCCATGACGGCCTCGTGGGCAATTTCTGCTTTCCAGCTTGCTTCTACCAGTGCGGCGAGCATCTGGTCCAGCTTTTGCTCCAGTCTAGGCTGCGCTCCCCGGGAGCTTCCTTCGGCGTCGGGTGGATTCCCGTCAGCGTCAGGACATGTGCTTCTGGTTGTCATTCTTGAAGGTGCCATCTTCCAATGCTATATGGCTTTTTGTTTGGGGAGAGTGCGATCGTGAGACTCCGACTCTTCCTCTCGCATTCAAAGAAAAATGGTTTCCCACAGACAGCGCCAAACTGTTGGAGCGGTTTTCACCAACTGTCCACGTATCTCTGAACTGCCGGTGTTGTATCCTCCAACTGTCCATGTGTCCTTGCTACCTCAAAGAGCTTTTGACTTTAGGCAGGATCGGAGAGGCGGGGGTGGCCACCTACTCTCCGATGCTTAAGTCAGATATTTACCTCTGGGATTGAGTAGCAAAGATTCAGTTTTTCTCTATATCTGTATGAGTATATCTTTGTTTCTTGCTCGTAAATTTTTTAAATGTTTCTTTTTGTATGCGTACATGCCTGCCTCTTGGGGACGCATGGCTCATATATATATAGTCCTGAAATTGTGAACTTCCTGGTTCTCAATCTCAGGACCGAGTACCTTTTTCGTCAAGACTTTCTCCAGAGGTCACGAGCTGTGATTACCGTGATCCCCCCTGCACCGCTGTAGCCTAGTTTCCGTCGTCCCCTATGGCTCGAGTCTGTCAGGGGCGAGATTTGGACAAATCACCGTTCTGTCAGGACGGCTTGCCCCCTGCGCACACCTACTCAAGATCGCATTAAATGCTCTGTCTGGGTCTGGAGCTGTGAGTTGCTTTCCATTGTACTCTGGTATAAGACCCTCAGGGCTTCCGACCCCCAACTGTCGAAGTAAGGATCGGACTGGGCCGAGTCCATCCAGGGTCTAGGATAGGCTCGGTCCTAACCTTAGACAGCTCAATGACCGATGTGATACCACGTGTGACTCGCGTGACCTTTAGCTAGTCACTCTTGACACATGTCGGACGGTGGGCCCTATTTGTGACCTGTTCTGCCACTTAATCGTCCACGTGGTGTATGACTTAGGAATGAGTCCCACACTTATATAAAATTATAATTCACATTTTAAATTTTTGCAAAATTATACATTCTGCATATAAATTTATTGTCAAATTTCTTACTAAAAACGAATTTTGGATAGATGATATTTTATTTTTACTTACTAACGCAAATAATCTATTGAAAATAACATAAAATAATTAGTATAAATAATCTAATTTGTACACAAAAAATATAAATTTACATAAATATAAAATATAAAGATATTATTTTACATAAATTAAAAAAACGTGATTAAAATTAAAAAAAAATTATACTTTATGGTATTTTTTTAGTAGTTATAAAAAAGAAACACAAGCAGAGTAAAGAAGATGGTGTATTACTCACATTTCTAAAATAATTAATATATATATCTAATTTTTCAAATTACATTCCACTTTTAAAAATTTAAAAACAAAAAAAAAAAAGAGACTATTGGAGCTTGAAAGTTTCAAGTCTTCTCCTCTTAAAAGCTTCTGACCTCGATCTTCTCATTCATGATGGTTAATGTATTGTAAAGCAAGTTGAAAGGGGATAAGAATGTGGATGTCTGAATGAGCAGTTAATGCCCATCTTACGAATGAGAATTTAGTAAACGCTTTTCAAGTTTGTTTGTTGAAGGCTGTAAGCCTGTAAATAATTGCTAGGCGCTAGATAGTCGCTATTGGCGGATCCATGTACTAATATTCATTCAATTACACCGTTAATTTGAAGATCAAATCCCAATTTTGTCATTCTTTAACCTCAAACCTCAAAGTCAATATTATTTACATGAATAAAAGTCGTGAAAGCTAAATTTAGTCTCTCAACTTTAAATTTTATCATTTTGGTCCTTAAATTATAAAATTTATTTCATTTTAATCTCAAAAAAAAAGCATATGGGAAACGTGTGTTCTTATGTTATACTTATCTCATATATATATAGGTATATATCGACATTATAAGGAGACGAAAATATGAAATGAAGTAATTATAAAAAATTGATTGATTAGATGAAAATTAGATGCACATTTAACAAGAATGCATTTCAATATTGTTCAGGATATGATACTTGTTAAAATCAATAACACAAAAGAAAAATGTTCTAATGTGATATTTCTGCTAAGAATAAAACATAATATGTTGATTTAAAAACCAAAAAACAACAATAATTAATCTATTTAAAGCTTAAAATATATTAACCAAAAACTAATCAGAGATTTAAATATTACCTTTAATGGTGGGCTGCGGTCTTTAGTGGCCATTGTCCTATTCGGTGCTCCTACAAGCTGCGAAAATGGTGAAGAATGAAGAGGATTGATGGTGTTTAATACTCTTGATCCTCTCTTGGTTCTCTATCGAAAACATCAACTATGAGCTACTCCAAAAACTGGTCAACCAGTTTTTCATGTATGTCACAATGGATCAATAGGTCTTGTCACATATGTGACGATCACATCTTTAGCCCAATAAGTTGGCCAAGGTGTCCAAATGAGCGTGAAACTATGAGTTTCATTCATATTAAGATGTGTGTGTATGTGTGAGAGTCATCTTATTATAGGCCAATTAATAACACTATGCATATGTTAATTATATATATAAATATAGTTGGTCTTTACATACTTTAATTAATATATAGTGAATTACTGGTGATTATATTATAGTCTATATAAATTATTCTAACATTATATACTACAAAAGGACCAAAATGAAAATTTTTAAATAATTTAATGACCAATATAACAAAACTAGTGAGGCTTTCCCATAATTTAAGAACCAATAAAATCATTTATTTTATTTGTAGTTGTTAAACTAAATATGTATAAAGATTTGTGTGAGGCAATGGTTTAATATTGAAATCCAATTTTGTAAATTTATTTTCTAATCTAATCTAATTTTGAATTTTTTGTTAAATTTATGGTAAACTGTAAAATAATACCCAAAGTTTAGGTATTTTGTAATTTAAATTCTGAAGTTTCGACTCTACAAAATAATATACTGAGATTCAGAATTTCTAAAAATTAATACTCTGGGTTGACTTTTTGAATAACTTTAATTGGTGAAAGACAATAATATCCTTAAAATTAAAGAGACTAATAATGATTAATATAATTTTAATGAAAGATATTGTTATTTTTTGTTATTAAAATTGGTCAAAAAATCAGTATATGATATTAATTTTCAAAATTCTATCTCAGAATATTATTCTACGGAATTTAAATTTAAAGATTTAAATTGTAAAATATTCAAATTTTAAAATTTTTTTTTTAGTTCACCCCTAAATTTATGCATCATAACACGAGACTTAATTCTTAAACTCTGCCTTGGTTTCGAGGCTTATATATATATATATATATATATATATATATATAGGGTGCCAATCCAATAGGTATTTTTTTTCTTTACCTATGGATAGGTATTTTTTTTCTTAGCCGTTGGATCACCATCTAATAGTGATCCAATGGCTATAATGAAGTGCATGAAAAGACGTGCATCATTAATGCTCTTTCTCTCTCTTACTTTTTACAATAAAAAAATATATATGCTAAATTTTCATTGGCCAAATTAATACCTATGTATAGGTAAAAAAAAAAATTCCCACTGGATTGGTGCCCATATATATATATATATATAGAAACTTTCATTTTGTAACTAAGAACAACCATTCCATGGAAAAAAAAAAAGAAGAACCAGTTGTCAATTACTAAATTTTTTATTCACATATTTCCGTGCAAATCATAGAGTTGTCATCACATTTAGAAAAGAAAAACCAAAAATGAGAAGAAAACAAAGTAACATTTTGTCTTGTTTGCGTCTCCTGTCCGTGAACACCAATTGTGTTTTAGGAGCATAGTCTTTTTTTTTTTTTTGGCTAGAAATGTAGGAGCATTGTTTTCAAGACTTTCTTCTTCTTTTTATTTTTTATTTTTAACAAATACTATAAAATAGAACTCGTAATAATTGAAAACTTTCCCATTTATCAACTAAACTTGGCCAGATTAAAATTAATCAATCGTTAGCTTAAAGCCTTTAACTGAAATTACTTCAGAAAGTGATTTTTGAAAAAAAAAAAATAAAAAAAGAAATTACTTCAGAAAGTAACGTTAGAATTTTATATAATATAAAGTTTTGCAAAAAATCTAGAAGAAAAGGATACTTCTTTTTTTTTTTTTAATTAAAAAAAAAAGTGTGGGCTAAGGCCAAATCAGTTAAATCAGTTTTACCCTTATCTCTCCAACGAGATTTTGATCTCAGGTGGCCAGCTCCAGCTGACCAGTTGAGCCCCGCAAGGAAAATCTCACGAGACTTCGCGATGTCACGTGCTATAAACAATAATGAACAAAAGAGGGCCACGTCAAAGTTCACACGCATCACTGGGAATATACTCCTTGAGCACCCCCCGGTATATTTTACTGTTAACGACATGAAAATGAACTCAAATATGGCACGAGACCTTGACATTTTGTTTCATTTGTCAAAAACACAAACAGGAGTCAAGAGAACCGTTTCTATTTTTTTTTTTAATTTATTTATTTTTTTCTTATTAGAAAGAAACGTTCAACTGTTTGAGTGCAATTCATTATGCCATAAATAGAGATAAAAAGGCGTGGCAAGTGTTGCAACTGTGAAGTGTGTGGAAAACAGAGATGCCAAGGTCAATCTCGTTGTCGATTCAAAATGGGAAGAAGAAGAAGATGATGTCGTTTAGTTTTAATCTTATTGTGGTGTTGATAGTTTGGTTGTCGTTTGTTCCCATCGGCGTTTTGGCCGCGGAGCGCCAAACCCATGAACGACATGAGCAAAAGAAGCTGAGGTTTGCGCCAAACGGGGAGTTTAAGATACTACAAGTGGCGGATATGCACTATGCTAATGGAAAGTCCACTTCTTGCCTTGATGTGCTCCCAAGTCAGGTCAGGGGTTGCTCTGACCTCAACACCTCCGCCTTCATCCACCGCATGATCCTCGCCGAGAGACCCCATCTCATCGTTTTCACCGGTAATTTTCTTCTCCTTTACCCTTTTCATTTTAATTTTTAATTTTTTATATTTTTAATTTGTTTATTTGGTTCATCTTTGTATTGGGTTTGTTTTGGTCAGTTTGATTTTCAGGAGAGCGATTTATCTAGTAATTCTCTATTTTCTTTTTCTGAGTTATATTCTTCAGTTTTTTTTTTTTTTTTGAAGGAAGTTGGGTTTATATTTGGTATTAAGATTTTCAGAAATACTAAAACTTGTGGCTTACAGTCTTTAAAGTACTTACTTCACTGCTTCCGCAGCTCAGACAAAGAGAGACTCCATAGTGATTTGTAATTGCTAGCAATAAGAACCCATTTTTCGAAATAAACAATGGATAGTTTTAGCTAATTGGGTTGTTCAATCCGTGATTGTACATTCTGCTAGCTGTTTATTACAAACAAAAAAATTAAAAGGAAAAAAAAAAAAGCTCTGCCCTGTAATACCCACTTGCCCAATTGGCCAATTCTTTATCTGCAAAAATTTTGAGCACATTTTCACCGTCACTTGATCTTATTTGGGGATTGTTTTTATACTATGCGACAGGGGATAATATATTCGGATTCGATGCCACGGATGCTGCCAAGTCTCTGAATGCTGCATTTGCCCCTGCAATAGAGTCCAACATCCCATGGACTGCAGTTTTGGGGAACCATGACCAGGAATCCACTCTGTCAAGGGAAGGGGTGATGAAACACATAGTTGGGTTGAAGAACACTTTGTCTCGAGTCAACCCTTTAAACGTGGAGCTCATTGATGGTTTTGGGAATTATAATCTTGAGGTTGGTGGAGTCCAGGGCTCTAGTTTTGAAAATAAATCAGTCCTCAATCTCTACTTCCTTGACAGTGGGGATTACTCTACCGTTCCCTCCATTCCTGGCTATGGTTGGATAAAAGCCTCTCAACAATTTTGGTTCCAACGTGCTTCTTCAAAGCTTAGGGTACTCATCTCGCTCTCTTTTTTACCAGAAACATTCTTTTTAGATCAATGTATCTATATTGAGTTTTATTAATGCATTGGCAGCTGGCATTAATGGTATCAGATCACAGTGACATTATAACTTTTTTTTTTTTCCCTTTGCTCTGCAGAGAGCTTATGATAGTAAACCACAAGCTCAGAAAGGACCTGCACCGGCCCTTGCATACTTCCACATCCCATTACCAGAATTTGCTAGTTTTGACTCATCGAACTTCACAGGTGTGAAGCAGGAAGGCATTAGTTCTGCATCCGTGAACTCTGGCTTCTTCACAACCATGGTTGAAGCTGGGGATGTTAAGGCAGTTTTCACGGGTCATGATCATCTGAATGACTTTTGTGGCGAGTTAACTGGTATACAACTCTGTTATGCTGGGGGATTCGGATACCATGCTTATGGGAAGGCTGGATGGTCGAGGAGGTCTAGGGTGGTGGTAGCAACATTGGAGAAACTCGAGAAGGGAGGTTGGGGTGGCGTAAAGTCGATCAAAACATGGAAACGCCTTGATGATCAGCACTTAACTGCTATTGATGGCCAGGCACTCTGGAGCAAGCGTTCTTCTGGTAAGGTTTCACTGAAGCTAAGCTCCTTGGAAAGTCTTTCACATTCCTGTTGTTAGCTTGTAACATAGAGACCATGGCTGTAGTAAGAAAATCCAGTGATGGACTTTTACTGATATGGAATTTTATCATCAGGGGATGCTGCCTCTTCCGCTTAATCTCTTTACATCTTGTTTATGATAACAATCTCATAGCACCAAAAAAAAAAAAAATAGCGGATTGTGGCTACTTACTACCAATCACCCTTTTTCATATGTGTATTGTAAGCAGATATATTAGGCCATTGTGACTGGATGCTCATAGTTATTTTCATTAATCAAAATTGCTGACCCATGCTCAAAGTTGGAATTGTTGGCTTCTTCATAGATATTTTGGGAGCCCTATATGTTAGAAAGGATTAACCATTTTTCTCAGCCTTTGTTATTATTGATCCCTTTTGCTGATTCCAGAACTCAGTCTTCATGTTCATATCTCTTATGTGCTGGCCAAAGCCAGATAACCAGATGTTATCCTTTCTTAGATAATTCCACGTTCCTGGTTCGAATCTCCTTGTAAGAGTTGAATTTCCCCGACTCTGCCTACTTTTCCTCTTCATAGGAAAACCAAAATTTCAATCCGCTAATTTATTTTGTATCAGTACTGAATTTCTTATCTTCACAAGTCCTTTGTTGCATTTATTAACGTTCATTTCTCTCTTTTTCCATTTTCAATGAACAGGTAGCCGAAGATAAAAACGTATCCCTTCTGCTTGAGTATGCGGCATTCGTCCGATTAGGCATGAGAGAGTATGTTTTGCACTTGATGAGGAGATGGATTTTGTTGAATAAAATTATCCAAGGTTCCCTTTAAGAACATATCTTTATCTTACATGGAAGGCATCATACCTAACCACGAGGTTGTTGGTCCTAAACAGATTACTATTATTATCCAAAACATCAATTACTTTTCACGGCGACGTTCACTTGTTGTAGTATCTTAGTTGCTTTATCTTTATCCAAGTTCTTTTAAGATAGAATAAAATATCTGAATTTTGCTTACTTCCACTTTCGGTAAGTTCGAAAGCACCCTTCAATAGCAAGCGGTCATGTTTGGTACACCAATTGTATTAATTAAACATAATATTGTGTTTGGTTATATTTTATATTGTATTATTAATACGATATAAAAATTTAATACAATAGGAAAAATATTATTTAATAAAAAAAAAATGTCTCTTGTGACATAATATTATATAATATTGATTCTTCTCACTTTTTTTGTCTTTAATTTTTCTCTCACTACTTTCTCTTGTTTTAATTTCTCTCGTCTCTTTATGTCACATAATTTTATCTATTTTAAAAGTGGTATTTTTCTAAATAAATTTTTGAAAGTAGTATTTGCTAAAATTAATTTTAAAAAGTGGCATTTTTAAAATAACTTTTGAAAAGTGGTAGAGGTGATATTTATCTAAATAATTTTTTAAAATGATCCTTTTCAAAATTAACTATTGTAAGTGGTATTTTTCGAAAATTAACTTTTAATATAACATCTTAATATAATGCAAAATCAAACATAATATTGTAATAAAACAATACAATACAATACATCACAACACAATACAATATAATATAAATGCAGTAAACGAGACGTTTACGATCACAAAAAAAAAAAGGTATTAAAACGGTGTTTTGGGTTCATTTGGGTTGGAGATGGATCAGGGATAACACGATAGGAATAATGTTATGGAATGTGGTTGCTGAAATTGAGCATGGCAATACCTAAAAGGACCTGTACTAGTGACATTGTGATGTTGATGCGAGATGCCTTTTTGAAAAATTTCTAAGTCATCAAATAGGATGATTTCCAAAAAACTAAAACCCAAATGCGCAAGAATATAGGGAAATTGACGTGTATAGTCCATTTTTTAGGGGAAATTGACGTATAGTCCATTTTTTAGACAAATTGACATTTTTTATCGGGGAAATTAAACATCATATGGTATTTTCTGAAAAAAAAATTAAAAAATATAGTGGTTAGCATTTTTGTTAAGGTGCACTACAATTTTTATTAGAAAAATATTGTTTTTAAAAAATATTTAGAAAATATTATTTTTTTAAAATAGCAATTAGCAATTGATAATCAGTTTTTGATAACTAAAGATATTTAAAACTAGTATATAACTAGTAATAGGTAACTATTTAAAAATGTTATTTTCTAAAACATAAAATTGATATTTTTCTAATAAAAATCATACAAAAAATGTGAAATAGCCTCACTTTCGTCGTTTTGTAATTTTTTTTTTTTATAGGCAAAACGGTTAGAAATCCTTTTTTATTTCAGTTTTTGAAAATGAATTTTCTAATCCAATTTAGGAAAAATAAGAAAGTTTAAAAAGGCCTTCAATTACACCGAGTAACGAATAAAAGCAAAAATGATGACTCTGGATCTTATGCTTCTTCTTCGTCATCAACACTTCTATTCCTTCCAAGAATACCTCTAAAGCACCTCTGTTCCCCACCTAAAAGCCCAACCCTTCATCTTAAGAACCTCTTTCAGTCAGATCTCTCTAGTCGCAGAAATTAGAACCATCGCTTCCATCGGAATTGGACCCATCGTGGTCTCGGCCAAGACTCCCGGGAGGTCTGGACTCCGCAGACGGGTATGGAAATCTTTACAGCCAAGGGTACAGAGTGAACACAGCGGCTCTAAGCACAACTCTGTTCAACAATGGGCTGAGCTGCAGAGCTTGCTTCGAGATCAAGTGGGCAGACGACCCCAGGTGGTGCCATCCCGGAAGCCCCTCCATCTTCGTCACTGCCACCAACTTTTTTTTTTCTTTTTTTTTTTTTTTTTCAGTACCATCTTTTAACTGTATGTGGGACTCGTTCCCGAACCTTAAGCCACGCGGATCGCACGTGATCTCGCAATCGGCCATTGGGCCACCCAAGATTAGGGCCGAGTCCATTACCGACTCAGATGGTTTGGCCCAGTCAGACCCCAACCTCGACAGCTGGGGGTCGAAGGCCCCAAAGGTCTGCTATCTGAGAATGGCGACCCCTACCTCGACAGCTGGGAGTCAGAAGCCCCAAGGGTCTGCCATTTGAGAACGGCGACCCCCTATCTCGACAGCAGGGGGTCGGAAGCCCCAAGGGTTTTCAGACTGAATATAACGGAAAGCAACCCATGGCTCCAGACCCAGACAGAGCATTTAATGCGATTCTGGGTAGGTGTGTGTGCAGGGACAAGCCGTCCTGACAGAACGGCGATTTGCCTAAATCTTATTCCCGACAGATTGAAACCGTAAGAGGCGGCGAAAATCAGGCTACGATAGCACAGAGGAGATCACAGAAATCTCGGCCCGTGACTGTTAAAGAAAGATCTTAAGATGAAAGGTACTTATTCCTGAGATAGAAAACAAACAGTTTCACTATCTCAGGACTACATATATAAAAGCCATGCGTTCCTGAGAGGGGTAGGTGAACAAAAAAGAAAACTGATATATGAAACAGTCTGTGAACAAAAAGAAAACAGACAGAGATCCATAAAAAAAAGAGATAGATATTCATACTGAAATTTTCCTCCTTGCTACCAAAACACAAAGATAAACTACTGACTTAAGTATCGGAGAGTCTTCACAGGTAGCCACCCCCGCCTCTCCGATCTTGCTTGGAGTTCAGAGAGCTTTGAGACAGCAAGGACACGTGGACAGTTGGAGCATCCAGCGTCAGCAGTAGGAGACACGTGGACGGCTGGTGAGAAACCGCTCTAACAGTTTGGCGCCGTCTGTGGGAAAAGGTTGAGCGTGGAAAAGAGAGTGAGAAACTCCCAACCACACCCTCCCCGAACAAAAAAGCCATACAACATCTGATGGCACCTTCAAGAATGACAACCAGGAGCATCCGTCCTGATTCCGAAGTAAGCTCCCGAGATGAACGGCCAGATCTGGGGTAGAAGCTGGATCAGATACTCGCCACCCTGGCGGAAGCAAACAGAAAGGCAGAGATGGCCCACGAGGCCGTCCTGGGTCTAAGGGACGAAGTCGCAGAGGTACGCAGAGATAATGCTCGCCTCGAGGGTTTGCTGGACAGTGAAGATAGGACCCAACGGAGGGAAGATTTCGACGAAGAAGTCCAGCAAGAGTTCGGAAGCCAACCGCAGGGAGAGGCTCCCGCCCTGTCCGGATCACGAATACATGGGGTACGGCAAAGCCAGTCAAGACCTTTCCAAACCAGGGGGGTAATGGGCGGAAGACACCATGAAAGCCCTGGGGATACGCCCCCTGACTGGAAGCAAGAAATGATGGCAGAGTTGGGAAAGAGACTCGGCAACCATCATAGTCAGATCCCCGATGATCTGGCAGAATAAACCGTGCGAAGCATCAACCGGACGGCCTTCGCTGACTGGATCCAGATGGAGTCAAGGCCGAGAGACTTCACGACCCCGACCTTCAGGCCGTTCGAGGGGAAAACTGACCCCCTCGACCACATATACCACTTCCAGCAAAAGATGGCTCTAGAGACTAGGGACGAGGCTGTAACCTGCAAAGTTTTCTCTATGACCCTTACGGGACCAGCCCTGTTATGGTTCAGGCAGCTCCCGGAAAAGTCCATAAATGGGTTCGAGGACTTCTGCAGACTTTTCCTGAGGCAATACGCAGGTGTCAGAAAACAGCAAAAAACCATGCGAGACCTGGATCGTTTGGAACAGGCCGCAGATGAATCCCTGCAGGAATACCTCTCGCGTTTCCTCGAAATCATGTCGCTGGTCCATAATGCAGACTCGGTCCAAGCCACAGGCTCGTTCATCCGGAGCCTGCAGCCGGAGTTAATGCTATCGGACCACCTCCTTCTAAACTTACCATACGACATGGCGGACGTCCAGGCCAAGTCAGAAGGGATGTTCAGGGTACTGGAAAGCCGCCAGAAGGCACCTAAGACTTCTGCCGCAGTAACGACGACACCGATGCAACCCCTGGCCCCACAAGGGATGAAGAGGCCCCCACCGGGCCAAGGGCCGGCCCCGAAGCAAGAAGTTCCAGCGCGAGACGGTTTGGAGGGAGGCAAGAGGAGGAAGACGACCCGTGATCCTCTACCCAAGTACGAGCTCAACACGCCGATAGACGTGATATATCTCCAGAACAGGGACAAGGGCATTTTCAAGGACCCGCCCAAATCCGGCGTCCCAGAGCATATGAAGAATAGGAGCAGATACTGTCAATTCCACAAGGATTTCGGGCACGACACCGTCCACTGCCGCAATCTTTATGCCCAGGTTATGTTGGTGATCCACGCTGGCAAGTTTGGGCAGTACGTGAAAACCGACGAAGCCCAGCCGCGACAAGAAACTGCCAGGACTGAGAAAGGGAAGCAGGTCCAAGCTTCGGGGTCGGGAGAGCAGACCCTCAGGATAGTGCCGACCATCGTGGGCAGGCCTGAGCCGACCCACGATCAAGAAGAAAAACAAAAGTGCCTCAAAAGAGCCGAGGGCAGGGCGAAGCGATTAAAGGGGATGGGCCACTCCGTCAACCACTTGATGTCCGGAGAAGACCGCACACCCACCGCTCCCATCATTTTTACTCAGCAAGACCTAACCACGGTACGCCAGCCTCACGACGACCCCCTGGTGATCAAGCTGCAGATCGGCTCCGCATTGGTTAGACGGGTCTTGGTCGATGGTGGGAGCAGTGTCGATATCCTATTCCTCAACACATTCGACAATATAGGTCTGGATAGAAGCGCACTCAGGCCAACCTGCCAACCGCTTTTCACTTTTGACAGCACCAGGGTCTGCCCTTTAGGCATTATTACCCTTAACGTCTGCGCAGCCGAAAGATCCGTAGATGTGGATTTCGTCATCGTTGACTGCCAGTCTTCCTTTAATGTCATCATGGGACGGGGATGGATCCATGCCATGCATGGGGTCGCTTCCACCCTCCATCAAGTTTTAAGATGTCAGTCAAAGGACGGCACGTATACGATCGACATCAAAGGGGATCAGGCCTCGGCAAGAAAATGTTTTTCGGCCGCCCTGAAGGGAGTCAACACGAGCGCAAGTGCCGCAGCCGGTGACGGATAGCAACCAAAGGACCGCCTGCCAGCATACATGAGACAAATCGAAGAAGAGTCTGACGGCCCGTAATCCACGATCGAAGAGCTGGTAGCGGTCCCTTTGAAAGAGGAAGAGCCGGCGAAGGTGATCCTAATCGGAGCCTCATTGCACGAGGAATAGAGGAGTGAAATGTTGGAATTCTTAAAGCGTAATAAAGACGTCTTTGCATGGTCCCATGATGATATGCCGAGGATAGACCCCGAACACTCCTGTCACCGACTGAATATAGACCCCCATTTCCCCTCGGTCAGGCAGAAACCCCGAAGATTCGCACCAGAGAAAAATAGGGCGATCAATAAGGAGGTAGAAAAGCTACTGGAGAGCGGCCTAATCAAGGAATGCATATACCCGCGGTGGGTTTCTAACCCAGTAGTGGTGAAAAAGAAGAACGACGATGACCGTATCTGCATAAATTTCACCAACCTGAACAAGGCCTGCCCAAAGGATAGTTTTCCCCTGCCAAGAATCGACCAAATGGTAGACGCGACGGCGGGATTTAACAGGATGAGCTTTCTGGATGCCTATTCTGGATACAATCAGATTCTCCTGTACGCGGAAGACCAGATCCACACCGCTTTTATCACAGAACGGGGTCTGTACTGCTACAAGCGTATACCGTTTGGCCTGAAGAATACAGGGGCGACCTACCAAAGGTTTATAAATAAGATGTTCGCCAGGCTGCTAGGAAAAACTATGGAGGTCTACATCGACGACATGATCGTGAAGAGTGAGGAGGATTCAGACCATCTGAAGCATCTAGACGAATGTTTTCGGATTCTGAGGCAGTATCAGATGCGTCTGAACCCTAAGAAGTGCGCATTTGGGGTATCCTCTGGGCAGTTCTTGGGACATATCGTGAGCCGGAGGGGTATTGAAGCAAACTCGACCCAGCTGACCTCGATCACGAATGTACAGAGACCATCATCCGTTTGGGAGATCCAACGCCTGGCCGGGAGAGTAGCCGCCCTCAGCCGATTCGTATCCAAGATGTCTGACCAATGCAAGCCTTTCTTCCAATGCCTGAGGAGGAACTCTACGGCCGTGTGGGGGGAAGAACAGGACAAAGCATTGGCAGACCTCAAGCTGTATCTGA
>JXTB01000261.1:266043-278439 GCA_002914805.1 Parasponia andersonii
CAGCGGTAGACCCACAGACCCCAGTGGGTGAACTCAGAAGATCTTCCAGAACAATTCGACCTCCTCAGAGATATTCTCCGGCACTGCATTACATTCTAGTGACTGATAAAGGCGAGCCAGAGAGTTATGAAGAAGCGGTGCGGAATGATGAATCAATCAAGTGGGAGTTAGCCATGAAAGATGAGATGGAGTCACTGGCGTCCAATCAGACATTGGAACTAGCCGAACTACCAGAAGGAAAGAAGGCATTACACAATAAGTGGGTGTACCGAATAAAAGAAGAACATGATGGTAGCAAGCAGTACAAAGCAAGACTTGTTGTCAAAGGCTTTCAACAGAAGGAAGGCATCGATTACACCGAGATTTTCTCTCTAGTGGTCAAATTGACCACTATCAGAACATTACTTGGGTTGGTGGCTAAAGAAGACTTGCATCTAGAGCAATTAGATGTCAAGACATCATTTCTTCATGGTGACCTGGAGGAAGAAATTTACATGAAACAGCCACAAGGTTTTGAAGTACGAGGGAAAGAGAGAATGGTGTGTAAACTTCAGAAGAGCATGTATGGCCTGAAACAGGCTCTAAGACAGTGGTACAAGAAGTTTGATGCGTTTATGAGTAACAATGGTTACTTGCGGTGCTTGGTGGATCACTGCTGCTATGTGAAGAGGTTTGACAATTCTTATATTATTCTACTTCTGTATGTAGATGATATGTTGATTGCTGGAGCTAATATAGAGGAAATCAATAAGCTCAAGAAAGAATTATCAATGGAGTTTTCTATGAAGGATTTAGGAGCTACAAAGCAAATCCTTGGGATGCGAATTTCTAGAGACAGGATGAATGGGAGTTTGAAGCTATCTCAGGAGGAGTATGTGAAGAAGGTGCTTAGCAGATTCAACATGGATGGTGCAAAACCTGTAAGTACTCCTTTGGCTAGTCACTTTAAACTATCCAAGGAGCAGTCACCCTCAACAGAACAAGAGCGAGCTCACATGGCCAAGGTACCTTATTCTTCTGCTATTGGCAGTCTTATGTATGCCATGGTATGCACCAGACCGGATGTAGCTCATGTAGAGGGAGTTATGAGCCGATACATAAGTAATCCAGGAAAATAGCACTGGGAAGCAGTAAAGTGGATTCTCAGATACTTGAGAGGTACTAGTAACATGGCCCTGTGCTTCAAAAAGTCAGATTTGGGTCTACAGGGCTATGTTGATGCTGACATGGCCGGTGATGTAGATAGCAGGAAAAGTACTACCGGATATGTATTCACGTTAGGTGGTACGGCAGTCAGCTGGGTCTCAAAGTTACAAAAGATAGTTGCGCTCTCTACTACTGAAGCGGAGTATGTTGCTGTGACAGAAGCAAGTAAGGAGTTGATATAGTTGCAGAGTTTCCTAGAAGAACTAAGTCAGAATTATGGGAAGAGCACTTTACATTATGATAGTCAAAGTGCTATTCATCTGACAAAGAACCCTGTTTATCATGCTCGGACAAAGCATATACAGGTTCGGTACCATTTCATACGCTCAGCTTTGGAAGATGGAGTTATAGCGCTTGAGAATATTCATGGTAGTCGGAATCCTGCTGATATATTAACAAAGACGATGACCATTGATAAACTGAAGCTATGTTCGGCTTCAGTTGGCTTGCAGGAGTAACGATGAGAAGATGAGTTGCTGCATTGATCAAATATGAAGACATGATTGAAATCAGTCTTCAAGTGGGAGATTATTGACGTGTATGTGTGTTATCCACACACAGTTATCAAACCGTGTAATAAAATTGTAAAGAGCAATAAATGCTCTGCCAATGTGTAAGAGATATGCACTAAACATAGGCCAAAAAGTGTGTACTGACCCTGTGCTTTAAATAGCCAAAATATGCATATATACACGGATTGATATTGATTGGAAAAACCGTGTATATTTTGTGTATTAAAGAAGGAAAGCTTGGTTGGCCAAAACGTGTGAGGTTGGTGAACCTCAACTATAAATAGGGTCCCCATCTCTGATTATTTCTCATCCCAGAGTGTAAGAAACACCAAGTGTTGTGAGAGTATTAGAGTGAATTTACTCTTGAAAATTAGAGAAAAATACAATTTTTCTCTTGGGTGTATTCGGGGTCTGAGGTGTGAGTTGTGAGTGTTGAGTGTAAACACTTGTAAAGGTTCCTTTTCTCCCAATAGTGAAAATCTGCAACAGTTCCGTGGACGTAGCCAATTTGATGAACCACACTAAATTTGTGTGTCCTATTTATTTATTTCAGCATTATTTTTATATTTATTTTATCGCTTCCACTATTGTGTATTTATTGGGGAGGTTATTCCCTAACAGGCTTGTGAGAGTGAGAAGGTACGTTTCCTTAGGCAAGAGGACAAGAAGAGATTGTGAACTTAAGCTTGATTTATGTGTATTTTCTAGCAGAATTTTTTTCTTGAGATATTTTATGTGCTTAGAAATGTTATCTGATATTTTCTGGTTCTTCTTTTGTTTACCTCTTGGTTATTGGATACAAATTATGCGTGCTTCTTAATCTGTTGTAGCTTGATCGGCTTCTAGCTATTCTTGTAGAGGAAGCATCTCATGCTGAAAGATCTGGTCATCCCTTTCCCTTAACTATCGTCTTTGTGGAGAGGAAGGTATATTGCGACTAATACGTACCAATCATCATTTTTGTTTCCTACTATTATTGTAATCTTTTAATTTGGTCTCTTGGTTAATGGTCACCGCATTCAATCTGAAAATTGTTTAGATGCAAGACAACTTTAATACCTATTTAAGTGTTGCCTTTGGACTAGTTTTAGTTTTCTTCTTCTTCTTTGAGTCAAGATTTGAAGATCTCTGAGTTATACGTAGTTGTCACAAATTTTGTGATTTATTGTCAAAAATCTTTGTATTTTTTAGAACTATGAGAAACTTATGGTTGTTACAAACATTATTATTCTTTTTTTTTTTTTAAGGAATACACACTACTGATCTTGATGATATAGTTTTTCATATGAAAAATAGATTTCCTTTAGTTTATGGCATTATTAGACATTGTTATAAACTATTAGTCACAAAATATGTGAATATTGTAACTTTTGTGACTTTAAGTCACATATCTTAATTATTGTGTGATCTAAAGTCACACATTGTTACTACTAATTTGAATGAGAAAAGTTCGCATTTGGGATTTTGTTAATTTCTGAATTGTATTTGAAAATTTAAGGATTTGAGGGCATTTAGGAAGGAGAAAGGGTGATGCCCCTACTTCTTGACAGGAGTGGGTGGGGTAAGATGCATTAAGACTAGCTTTTTTTTTTGAATTGTCAATAATAGTGTGAATGTAAGTAACGCAAATATGACTATTAATAAATGCAATAGCATGATTTTATTAAAATTAGTTTATATTAGAAAAATGTCATAAAATCATTGTTATCCAACGTGAAAGCATATTTTGCTTTTGTAAGATAGACACATTATAATCCAATGTGTTCAAAAAACATAATAAATAAAAGAAGATAGGTACAAATTTCGTGACTAATAGTCATAAATCACGGTTACATGACATAAAGTCATGACTGTCATGAATTGTGTGATTGTAGGTATCACATATATAACTACTACTAAAAAAAATGACATAGATTTTTTTGTAAATTTAGATTTGTTATATAAATATTACTAAACAATTGTTGACTAGTAGGAATATTTATCTTCCTTTTGTAAGATTGGCACGCATATTGTGACTTGAACTAATAAAAGGTAAAATGTAAAGATGGTATAAATCACAATAGCGGAATCTTACAATCATATTGTGACTTTGAGCCACAAAATTGTGACCATGTCTAAAATTTGTGACAATATTTGTAACAATGTAAAACAAACTACTTGTCACAATGAGTAATGTAATAATTTAAAACGTACCACGAAAATGTGTCAACAAAATTGTGATTATCATTCATAAAATTACGGCATTGCATTTGTCTTGAAAATTCGTAATATTTATAACGATATAAAATAAACTGACCCTTAATCGCAAACTTATGATTATTGGTAACAAAATGTAAAATGACAGAAAAAGAGACTACAAAAGTCATTTTTTTTGTACTATAAAAGTCATTTTTAATAAATTGATTAAAAAAGTCCACTTGCCCAAAAAAGGGATTAGTCACGTAAATTTACTGAGACTCTAATCAGGTAAATTTAAGAAGGATTCCAAAGCCTTATTATAAAGTGATTGGTAAGCATTTGATCTGGGGAAGACTCTTGACCTCTTATGTATGCCTCGGCCCTCAACACATCTTTAAGAATAAATTAAGTGAATATCAGTTTTTTCTCATTAATTAAATCTATCATTATATCACTTTTTAATGAATTTTTGATGAATTCTTAATGAATTTTTGACGTCAATGGTAATCTTGACAGATTCTTGACGAATTCTTGATCAATTTTTGACAGATTCTTGACAAATTCCCTCCTAAAAGTGGTAGAATCTAATAATAGTGATAAATTTAGTTAAAAATTTAAAAAAAGTGGTAATTATCTACTTAATCCCATTTGTAACATATATACATTGCGACAAATAAACGAATCTATCATATAAGATACCTCTGTATTTGGCTAAGTTGAAAAAATAAAAAAAGAATAGAAGAACAAGATCAGAGAGATATAATAAGATCTCGTTAGATTCTTTTTAAGGTTAACTTTAATAACAATGATAGGGAGTCTAAAAACTTGCAACAGTAATTTATACTAACGATGTAGTATTATTTTATCTATTATCTTATTTTAAAGTAAGCTATAATATTTGAAATTTAGTAATTGAAATGGACTTCGTATCATGTGACGTAAATTTTTAGTGTTCTTAATATTATTTTTATCAAATAAAGAAGCCTAGTCACTTTAAAGGTGATTCACTTGTTTTGGTTAGTAACAAGAAAGAAAGAAAAAGATTAAGTAATGTAGAGTTATTCTTAGAAGGGTGAGATAACAAGGAGATAACAAAGTTGAAAGAAGCAGACGAACAATACTTTATAACCTCTCATCCTTCTTCTAATTATTACAAAATCAATTAACCACAAACAGCTTATTACAAGTTTCCCCTACTCTTCTCCTTAATAAATACTTAACAAATAAGCCAGCAACTATAAAAATAGGCACTCTCTTTCTAGGAGTAGCAAACCAACGATAGATACCTGTCAATGACCGATTACCGTTCCTTCTTCTTTAGTTTTTCACTACATGTAGGTTAATAATAGTAATAATAGTAATGGCCCCAAAATTATACTCATGATAAAATATTTTAAATTTAATTAAGTCGATGTTTATTTTACAAATTTTATAGCTAAATATCCAAGTATATATATTTTTACACTTATACATATATCTACCAATTTTAATTAATGTACAGAGATGTATTGATTATATAAATTTTTATGTTTGATATATAATATCTTATACTTGATTTATAAACACATATACTAGACATTTTGGTATAGCATTTGACAAATAAATATTTACTTAAATTGAGTCCAAAATTTGATCATTTTACTATAAGACCCTATACTCAATGTACTAGTTTGATTCATGAACTTTCAACTTACATAATTTTGACCATTGAGTTACGTAATTATTACTACAGTAGCCTCTTTGTCACAAGCTATTAGTTTTTTAACAAAAAATAATCATGGACAAAGCGTATAATTCGACATTATTTACTTCTATAAGACAAAATCTCATTTTCAGCCATAGTTACTAAACTGTATGTTTTATACATGACTTATTTCTATTAAAAATTTAACATTTTGTGAAAAAAATAATCATTGTTGTAATAATTGTATTAATCTTGGTACTTTATTATATAAATTGAAAATCTCATTTTTGACCACAATTACTAAATTATGTGCTTTGTAATAACTTATGTGATAAAAAAGTCATTATTATAATAATTACATAATTCAGAACTATTATTATATAAATTAAAAATTCTGATAATAAAGTGATATAATAAATATAATTCAGGAGCGATTATTTAATTAACTCTACAACAAGTTTTACGAAAGCAAGAATACAATCCTTTTGACAAACATTTTCTTTAACTAATATATAACTCCAAAACACATGTATGCAATATCTAAACCACCAATTTGAGTCATGAGTAAATTTGAAGTAAATATGAGTTTTGGAAAATGATCAACAATATCGAAATAAGTCATGTGTCTTGGAAAATATAATTTGTAATAATTCATTATTAATCTGCTCTTATTTAAGAATGGGCATTGCAACTCTTGTAAATGGCCTTAGTCAATCATTGACAGTGGAGTTATGCCCTCCCAGTCCAACGCGGTGTCGATTATCACGTGTTTGTTACTATTCTACATGCCTATCTAAGAGTCTATATATTTATTAAGGATAATGCTTAACACCAACTATTTGTGTCAAATTTTTAATACTAACATATTAATATATGATTTATCATTACTCAATTAGTCATAATATTAAATCTATTTATGATTAATTTTAATACACTAATTAAATTATGTCAATTTACATGTCACATGTATTGATATAAGAAAATTGGTATAAAAATTAAAATCGCTAGCATTATCTATATATTTATTATTATGCTAGTATGTGTATATATTGATCCTTTCGTGCTATTATTTATTTTTCATCTAAGTCTTTCCATCATCAAATGTTAATATTTACTGTCTTATCTTCTAAAATGAATATTTTACATTCCATATAAAAAAATGTCCCTGTGAATTCCGGTTAAGGGACAATTTAAGTTGTGGCACAGTAACACGACTTGAAACCGGCGTGACAATATGAATTTGGTTTTGTCTGAAACAGTTATGGGTCAAAAGAGATAAAACCTGATTAAACACGATTAAATTGTTGAAAGACACACCCTAGCATACCAAACAGGGCATTTGTGTTTCCAACTTTTCTCAACTGGTTGAATTGGTTTTCTCCAGAAGAAGAACGTTCTAATCAGTTTAACAACATGATATAAAGCAAATGCCGTGTCACTCATCGTTATTGCGTATGATTGATGCCTTCTGGAACCTCTTTTTCTCAATCTCTTTCCCCAGAAAATCCAAAGTCGTGTCTGTGACATGGTTTGGAATGCAGCCTGCATCCAACATCATCTTTAAAAACTTATACGCATCCTTCAACCGACCGGCCTTGGTATGAACTTCAATAAGTGTATTATAAGTGACAACATCCGGACTGATTCCACTAGCTCTCATCTGCTCAAAGAATTTGTTTACTTCTTCAATCCGACCAGCCTTTCCTAGTGCATTAATCAATGTATTGTACATGACAACGTCAAGATAACCGCCCTGTTCCATTAACTTATCCAGAACAGCACTGGCTAGATCTGCTCTTCCCATCTTTCCAAGGCCTTGGATTACCACATTGTATGTTGCTATGTCAGCCGGACAAACTTTGTCCCCCATTTCATTGAGGATGTCCCATGCTTCATCAAAGTAGCCCTTCTTGACAAACGAAGTCATCATAGAATTGTAAGTGTAACTAACAGGGTTGACACCCATATCAGTGAAAATCTCAAATAACTTGCAAGCTAAGCTCAGTTTTCCCTTGGCTAAAAAGATAGACAAGAAAGTATTGACCATATCGATATCAAAAGAGGCAGCCCCCTTTGCCTGCACTCGCCTTCCCCTAGATAGTGAAAACAGCTGGGAGAAATGGCCAGTGGACAAAACTTGATTGGTGAACTGATCCATGTATGAGGAAGATGACCATTGATCGACATCAGTACGCATACTCTCCTCATCTTTAACCTCCGTGTTATCTGGAACAACCTCTGCTTCCATTGTTGCATTAGCAGACCTTATTAAATTCATAATCTCGCTAAATTCACCTTCAGACGAAAAAAGAGGCTTGAAATCCTTTCTTTTGCTCTGTGGACTTTTCATCGAAGCCTCCATATCCATTTTCCACCTTAACACATTTGGCAGCAGATTACCGTCTCTAATGTGCTTCATGAGCCTGTCCGTCCAATCCCACCGACCCTGCCTATAAATCTCAATCAAGAGTGAAGTTATAGTAACTAGATCAACCACAAAGCCTCTGCTTTCCATTTCCTCAACCAATTCTAAAGCTTCCTCAAGCAGACCCTCCCTGCAAAGTTGCAGAACAACAATGCTATAAGTAACACCATCAACGTATTGGCCCTTCTTCTTCAAGTCGCAAAATAGAGTGTAACCAGCCTCAGCCCTTCCATTCCTAAACAATCCATCAATCAAAATATTGTAAGTCCAAGATGAGGCTCTAACTCCCTCCTGAGTCATTTTCTCGAACACCTGGCAGGCATCATTAACCTTCCTCGCTTTGAACAGTCCATCGATGAGGGAATTGTACACAACAGTATCAGGGCTATACCCATTGTCCTGCATCTCACTAAAGATCTTTGTAGCATCATCTATTCGATACGATTTACAGCATCCCTGAATAAGAATCCGGTAAGTGAATTCGTCTGGTTCATGACCAGAAACTTTCAATTCCTCCCATACAACTAGCGCATCTTTCACCTTCCCAACAAAGCAAAGAACACGAATAAGACTATTATAAGTGCACAAATCTGGACCCATTAAACCCTTCATCTCTTTGAAAAGCTTCAAAGAAGTACCCAAATCACCCCAACACCCAAAACCATGAATGCATATATTATAGCCCCAAATATCCATCTCAAACCCCTTTTTCTCTCTAACTTTATCAAAAACCCTTTTGAATTCTCCCATCATATCCATTTTTCTAAGGGCAACAAGCAATTCATTACAGGCAATGGAACTGGGCACCTGGGTTTCGTCCTCTAGAAGCTTAAAGAAGACAGATAAAGCCAAAACCACCTGGTTTCTCCTCACCAAAGCGACGAGAACAGAGTTACACATCTGGGTATTCAAGCTAGTCCCTAGTTCTTCCATAAAGTCCAAGATTTCCAAAGCGGAGTCGAACTTACCGGACCGAATAAAGGCGTCGAGCAAGGCTTTGAAGGTCTCCGAGTCCACAACGACGCCGTCTTGCTTCATGGAGTGGAGCAAGTCCGGGACCTCGTGAAGGTGGCCGGCGCGGCAGAGAGTGCGGAAGATGAGGGAGTAGGAGCGCGCGGAGTGCGTGAAGTTGGGGGCGAGAGAGCACCATCTGAAGAAGTCGAGCTTTTTGGAGGGGTGGAGGGCGTTGGTTCGGAGGATTTGGAGGAGGAGAGGCTCCGAGAGAGGAATGGAATGGGGTTCAGGGAGGTAGCGAGTCCCCGAATCTGATAGAGTCTTTGTGAGTGAGGCGACCAAGAGGAGGTCTCCCAGTTGGGAATGGGTTCTTCGAGGTTTGAGGAGGAAGGTTCTGCCATGGCGCATGACTTGGGATTGAAGGAGCTGAGAGCATTTCGAATTTGAGATTCGCCAAGTCAGTTGACTCAGTTCAGTGCTTCAGTCCCACGAAGGAGGTGACTGCTTAGTTCTGTAACATTGAATTTGGCCCTATGATATGATGGCCTTGGTCCTTGTCATTTTTCCTGTATGTGATGTCGTTTTATCTTAAATCCGAAGTTCATGTGTCACCAAAAAAAAAAAAAAAAAATGAAAAAAGAAAACAGTAATCCCTCCTTGATACGTTGTATGAGGAGCTGAATAAGAGAGTGTTACCACATCAAATGTATTTATGCTATAAAAGTGTTAAATTTAGCGTGACATTTTAAATTGAGTATATAGTTTTTAGGTTATATCTTGAATTTAGTATATATTTTTTAGGTTTTACTCTTATACATGTATATTAGAACACAATGTTAATTTGTATTTAAATATTATTTTTATATACAAAATATATTTTACTATGAAATATTATTTTTCTATTATCCAGTTATTAATCAGAAAAATCACATTATACTTGTCAAGTGTAAATGTTTTTTTTTTTATTTATATGAAATATATGGATGGCAAAGTAGTGTAATGAGATATCTAGTTTATAGAAATTTAGTGAGGAGAAAACTGTAAATAAAATTTAAAGAAAATAAAAAATAAAAAAATTATATAAATATATCTACTTTGGTCACATTATAAAATGTATACATATTCTAAATTTAAAAATAATAATAATATTGTAAATTTTAACCTATGCTATAATGACAATGTTATAAATTCAAATATATACTAATGGTAATATTTTAAATTTAAACACATGCTCTAATGACAATATTGTAAATTTAAACACATGCTAAAATTTGGCATGTGATATTCTTTGTGTTATATTTACACAACATATAGTATATGCTAAAAGTTATATTCAATATAAATGATAAATTTTAGCATTTAGGTAAAACATGGCTTTCTAATGGTGTGTTATGTTTGGTATCATTTTTAGTATATGCTATTTGTTGTGCCAAATATAACATATGCTAAATTTTAGTACTATTTTATATATAAAATATTCATGTATTTCACAATATTATCAAAATTCAATGTATATATTTATTTTTTTCATTAAATTTTATTTACAAATTTATAATTACTAAATTACAATCAATTATAAATAATAGGAGAATATTAGTTATTTATATTTTTTTTTTGCATTGACTAATTTGTTCATTTATATAGAATATGAGTATTTCTAAATTGGTGGATAAAGTTATTTTTTATAATTAGTAATTAAATGATAAAATAATAAGAGTATATAGTAGAAAAAAATATATTTTATACATGAAATTAATGTTTAAAATATAAAATATAATTTCTTTTAGCATATATGCATTGGAGCAAAATTCAAAAAGTATATACTAAATTTGATATGTCATACTAAATTTAGCATTAGCACACCAATTTTTAGCATAATGTATTAGAGATGGTCTAATGCTAAATTTTTGCATTTGGGTGGAAAATAGTTCTCTAATGGTGTGTTATATTTGACATAGTTTTTAGCATGTGCTATTTATTGTGCCAAATATAGCACATACTAAATTTTGATATGTGTTGTTATTTACAACATTGTTACTATTTTATATATAAAATATTCATGTGTTTCATAATATTATCAAAATTTAATGTATGTATTTAATTTTTTCATTAAATTTTATTTACAATTTTATACTTACTAATTACAATCAATTATAATTAATAGGAGAATATTTTTTTTATTTATAATTTTTTTCATTGACTAATTTGTTCATTTATATAGAATATGAGTACTTCTAAATTGGTAGATAAATTTAATTTTTATGATTAGTAATTAAATGATAAAATAATAATTAAGAGTATCTAGTAGAAAGAAATATATAATATACATGAAGTTAATGTTTAAAATACAAAATAACATTTTTTAGCATATATACATTGGAATAAAATTCAAAAAATTCATACTAAATTTGACATATCATGCTAAATTTAGCATTGGTACACCATTTTTTATCATAATACACTAGAGATGGTCTAATATGCTATTGGAGACACATTATAAACAACGGTAAAGATTATGCTAAATATAACATAATGAGTTATAGCACTCCTATTAGCGATCCTCTTATATATATTATTTATACAATAAAACCTCAATAAATAAATGTTCGGTTAAATAATAAAATCTTTCGATCCTAATTTGAGCCAATGTATTAAATTAATTTTCTCTACTAAATGCATAAAATAATAATTTTTTGTAGTTCCTTTTAGGTCTGCCAAATATGTAAACTAGTAATTGGTTAAATACATAAAAGAAATAACACATAAACATTTATAATATTAGTGAGTTTTTTTCTAGATAAATTCTATTTTCTTAATTCTATTTTTTTCAAAATGCATCTAAAGTTTCTTACTTATTATTTGTACTTAAATTGAACTCAATTTCTTCTTTAATTTTTACATTGTATACAACAACTTTATGATTTGGATTCTAAAAGAAAATTAGTGACTATTTATAAATATCATGTTCAATATATATTAAACATGTAGAAATACTATATTTTATAAAATATTATTTAAAGATACATTTATCGTATGTATCTCTACTTCTTAACTTTTTGATGTACATTAAAAATTAACTGTCAGAATTTTATTTATGTACAAATAATATATATTATCTTATATATATATATTGTTGTGCGGTCTAAAATCCTAAGGTCGCATAAGAATTATATGCGACCTCCTCCAAGAAGGATATATGCGACCTCCTCCGTGATGTTTATATGCGACTTCCTCCGTGATGCTTATATGCGACCTCTTCCGCAAGTTTTTGTGCGACCTTCTCCGTCCAGTTTTCCTTAACAAACAGGAAACCTATAGGAAAAGGGAAACACGAAAACACTATAAAGGAAACCTACAAGAAGAGGGAAATAGATAAATGCTGTGGAAGAAACCTACAAGGAAAGGGAAACTGAAGACTCCTATTTGCGATTAACTAA
>JXTB01000261.1:283165-303183 GCA_002914805.1 Parasponia andersonii
GGGTAGTCTAATTCTTTAGCATTCTTCAATAGCTTTTGAGTATTGTAACCTTGAGTATTCATCATTATAGTGAGAAAACAGTGGACGTAGGCTCATCTTTTTCGGGGCTGAACCACTATAAATCCCTCTCTCCTTATTTGCTTTGATTATTTACTTCAATTTACACAAGCCACATCTCTTAATTATTTATAAATTTATTGTTGATAAAACCTCCATCAATAATATATATATGTTAATTGTGTGAATATTTTTTAGTCTTAATAGTATTAATTTAAAAAGGTTTTACTGTATCTATATTCAGTGTAATCCTTTTTCACCCGCTCATTAACTACTCATAAAAGATCATGTGAGTTAAGTTATTTTTACTAGATAATTTCTCATAATATTTAGGGTTGCAATCTAGTTTTCACTCCTTATAAGTGATTAAACAAATGTTACCACACTTATCCTTGAAAACCATCCTACTTGATGTAAATTCATCTAAATAATATAAGCACAAAGATATGTTCTAGTTCTTGACTCAGATTAAGAACGAGGGTCATCTTAATTCTCTTTCTGATTGTTGAATATTGAAATAAGCACTTCAATAAAATGTTTAATTCCTATTTTCGTGATTTTTCATTCTAATGGTTTTTATTTAAACGTGCCGACGAGCCAGTTGGGTCAAAGGCAGAAAACTTTGATTGGTTATATGTATTCGGGCATATGACATAATCCAAAAAACAAAGCTGTAAAGGTTTGAAGTGGGGATAGAGTTGTTATCAAATGTCCTTGAATAGCTTTTGAAAAGTACACCATGAATGAGACTAGCTACTGCATTAAGCTAGTGGGGAATTTTAATTGGATAATTATAAGTATTCTAAATAATTTACTTAATTTTTAATAACATATATGATAAGTGATATTGAAACTTACTATAAATGAATTTAATACTACTTATAATTGAATAATAACAATTGTTGTATTAAAAATTTGGTAAACTATTTAGGATATCTAACATTATCTTTAATTAGGATATAAAAAGCAAGCAGAGCCATGTGTTATTTTCTAATATTCCAGATTTCCTTTTTAAATTACTAAGAGGTATATGAAAGTTTTTATTATGGCCAAAAAGAAAAAACAGTGATGTCAATGTTTGTTTATAGTGTTTTTCGAATTCTTTTGTAATGAAAATTTTTTGTTTTTTTGTCACAGAATGCAGCAGACAAAGCTAACAGATAAACCATGTAGAGGGCACTGAAGAACAAAATGCATATATGCGAATTTACAGTAGTGAGAACTAAGTGAGAAGATTCCTATAATATGACCACACGGTGAAAGATTTAACTATTCAAAGAGTGAGTTGGTCATGACGTGTTTAAACAAACAGCTGGCAGTTTTTTGCAACTTAAATCATATATTCTTTGATATGCTAAGTGGGAATTAAAGGAAAATGACTTTTCCGTAAGACTTCCTGTATATTGGCTTATTTTTATTTTTAGTTTCTTTAATGAGATTTGACATATTGTTCTTATGAATAATGCATGATAAATGTATAATGCATGGTTTTAAAAAGTTTTTAAGTATAAGATACCATTTTTAGAAGAAAGAGATGCTAAACCATATCTGCCACTAGTACCTAAAGATGCTATTTGCCTTCTAAATTGTTACATCTCCAATAATACAAAGAGAGGTAGAGAAGAGTCCTGACTAATTAAGATTATTATGGAAAATGGAAAACTCGAACAGTGAGGATTTTCCACTGTGTCACGTACTGATGCTAAATATTTATGCACAGCAATTGATTCTGGAATAATCTCTTCCCCACTGAAAAGTTCTAGGACAAGAAAGCAAAACGAGATGCTTTTATTACTAGTTTAATTGCTTGATTAGTTAAACCATTGATTTGATTCTTGTTCAATATCATGGCCAAGTCTTGGTCTGGTTTGCCTATATAAGTGGTAGTATACCAGTTCAGACTACATCGTCTTTTGTGTTGTATGCAATTAGCTATAAAAAGACAGAGAGTAGGCATTCTTATAAGATGAGTTTCTGTGCACAATGGATGCCAGTTTCTGCTATGCTGGCTGTTAACTTCGCCTTCGCAATCGTAAATTTACTTCTGAAGAAGGCACTTGATGAAGGCTTGAACCATTTGATTATAGTTACATATCGACAGGCCATTTCGGCTGTTTTCTTGACACCAATTGCCTTTTTCTGGGAAAGGTGAGACCTACTTAATCTTTTTAAAGTTTAGAGTCTTTCTTTTTTCTCTAATCAGCTATAACGAAATGTCTAGACTTGGCTATATTGTTTGAGTTCAGTGGTGACTCATGTAAGCTAGACCTTTCACATGATCAAGAAGCTCTTGTGCTGTCTGGAATGAATCTTAGAAACTATCTGATAAGACATGTGGCTCTAAGTACTGACTTCTCTTGCAGGAAAAGCAGAACCGAGATTACAGCTCGAATTATATGCCACCTTTTCGTCAATGCTTTAGTTGGGTTAGTTTCGGATATCAAAATTGAGGAATCTAAATTTTCCTATTTGAGTAGTTGTCTTACTTTTGAATCACAATGGAAAATATACATGTACTTGGTGTCTTTTTGCAGAATAACACTGGCACAATTCTTGTTCCTTATCGGACTTGAATACACATCAGCCACTTTTTCATGTGCATTCCTCAACATGGCGCCTGTTTTCACATTTATATTGGCACTAACATTTGGGTATGTATAAATTTAAAGTGTTCCTTCAATTTACTTGAAACCACCTTGGTATAAATAAATGTCATTAAAATTTTTTCAGTCTAGAAAAACTGAACATGGAAAGCAAGGCTGGAAGAGCAAAGATCTTGGGAACTCTGATATGTGTTTTTGGAGCCTTGCTATTAATGTTCTACCGAGGAATGCAGCTAACTCATCCACATTCGAAAGCCACAGAAAACAATGTCAACTTGATGACTTCGCCTGAAAAGAAGAAGAATTGGGCCGCGGGTTCTGTACTCCTGGCTGCAGGCTCCCTCATGTGGTCTTCATGGTTCCTCATGCAAGCAAGGATTGGCAAGACGTTTCCATTTCAATATTCAAGCACAGCTATTTTGTCATTCTTTGGTGCCATTCAGTCGGCCATATTGAGTCTCATCCTTGAGAGGAAGGTCTCCATGTGGGTTCTGAAAGGAAAGTTGGAGATCATAAGTGTTGTTTATGCTGTGAGTGACTAAAGATTTTCCTCCTTTCACTTCCGCACATCAATCTTTTTTGACTTTGATTATCAAGACAGTTGCTTTAATTCTTTTCGTGTTTTTTGACTCAGGGAATGGTGGGATCAGGCTTGTGCTATGTTGGGATGTCATGGTGTGTCAAGCAAATGGGTCCAGTGTTCACATCAGCATTCACTCCCTTTACACAGATCTTTGTAGCATTTTTCGAATTCTCTATCTTGCATGAACAAGTTTACCTTGGAAGGTTGAGTCCTTGAATCATTCTTTTTCAACATTTATCGATTCATTAATTACTCGGATTCACTTTGAGTCTTTGTTCCTAACATTTGCCATGGATAATTACCAGTTTGCTGGGATCCATCTTGGTCATAATTGGCATGTATACTCTTCTGTGGGGTAAAAACAAAGAGGCAAATGAAAGTCTTAGAAAGCAGAACCAAGAAGCTGAAGAGGGTGAAGATTGTAACTCAGTGTCTCAAGTCATACCTGTCACAACAAGAAGTTCCTGAACTAAAGTTTTAGTTTAAGACTTCAATCTGTGCCCCATTTTGCCGGAATTTCTCTGTAACTTTAGCTAACATCTTAGGTGTAAGTTTAGGGGGTGAGCATTCTAGTCAGTTAATCTGACTTACATGTTGATGGCATGCAAGTTCTGCTTCTTCGATATATACCTTGATACCTTGCTAAAATATGTCAAACAGGACTTAAAACACTTTAAGACAAAGATTTTGTTCTTTTCTGTATCAGCAATCAAAAAATAAAATACAATTGCACGTTTTAAGGGACTCAGAATACAATATATATATATATATATGTATATATATGTCAATTTTAAAGAATTTGCACTCTCCCAGCTACTCAAGCTTGTGTGTTAGGGACTCAAAATAATATTCTAACAGGACTGTTAAACAAGTTGGGTTAAAATTGATGTGTACTCTACAATATATGGGCGTTAATAATGTCAATAGCCCACGCATTTGTATGGATGCCGTACCATAAAGGCACTAACTTTATGATAAAATTAGTGTTGTTTGATCATATATGTATCCCAAAGGCACTAACTCTACGATAAATTAGTGTTGTTTGATCATATATGTAAAAGATAAATTGTAAAAATAAATACTTCAGATTTGGATGTTTTGTAATTTAGACCTTAAAATTTAAACTTTATAAAATAATATTCGGAGATTAAAATCTTTGAATTGATTTTTTAAATAATTTTAACTAATAAAAAATAATAATATCTTTAAAATTAAGCAGAATAATAAAAGTTAATCTAATTTTAATAGAAGATATTATATTTTTTTATTATTAAAATTGGTCAAAAAGTTAGTTCATGATATTACTTTTCAAAAATTCTTAATCTCATAGTATTATATAGAATCCAAATTTCAGAATTTAAATTATGGAGGGGTATTTTTTCTTTTTTCCAATTCACCCTATATATCAAAATATTTATTAGAATTAAAATTTTTATTTTTTAAGGAAAAACTGACATTTTTTTGACATCTTGTTTTGAATCTTAGAGGAGAATAGAAATTACAAGAGCAGACGACATATACTTTAAAATTAATCTTATTTTTAGTTGTGAAAACAACTTGTATTCCAATTTGGTCATTTTTGTATTATAAAAAAAAATTCATCTTCGTCCTTGATTTTCAAAACATTATAGATTTGGTCCATATATTATATTTTTGTCTCACACTAGTTTTGAACTCTTCAAAAGTTATATTTTGTTACCATGACCTTTTTTTTCTTTTGGGTTTCAATTTTAGTCCATGATCTCAGTTTAAAGTTTTGAACAATCCATTATTAACCATATATCAAAATAGAGAAACAAAAACATAATTCACACTTCCAGCAGATTGACGGAACTTGGAGATATTTAAAGTTTCATGGACCAAACTTTGATGAAAACATATTTTTGGGACATTTTGAAAATTAAGTACAAAAATGAGATTAAAATTATTGATCAATGAGTAAAAATTCTTCAAAAATAAACTAAATGTATTTTGGTCTTCGATATTCGAAAAGTCGTAGACTTGGTCCTTAAACTTTGTGTTTGTCTTAGTCTGATCCCTAAATTTTAAACGTCACTTTTTACTACTTTGAAGTTTGGACTATTTTTTTCTGTCAGTTTTGACTATTGTCCCAATTTGGATAGTCTTATTACAAACTATGGACAAAAGTAAAAAATTGAGACAAAAAGAAAAATAGTTGAGGGTAGAAAAAACATAACTTAGGGACCAAATTAAGATATTTAAAAATCTGAAGACTAAATAAGACAATAATATAGTTCAGATACNATTTTTCTTACATTTTTTTTTTCATTTTTTCTCTTTTTTTTTGAATAATTTAAAATTTTTTAGTTTCAATAATTATTATTTTCACTTAAAATTAGTTTTTTTAAAAATTTTTTCATTCTTTTTTTTTTCATTATAATTGTTTTGAATAATTTAAACTTTTGAAAAAAAAAAAGACAAAACATGAATGTTAAATTTTGTCATTCTTTTTTTTTTTGAATTATTTTGAATAATTAAAACTCTTTTTATTGTTAATCATTATTTTCACTTAATGTATTTTTTTTTTTAAAAGAGAAAGATAATATTAATTGGTTTCAATAATTATTAATTTTGATAAATTTTTTATGAGTTTGAAGGATAATCATGTCTTTTTCAAAGAATTAAAGTTTCATTTTTGACTAAATTTGTTAGCTTAGTATTATTTGATAGGAAAATGCAAGATCTAATTTAGTATAAATACGTGTCAGCTTGGTTTAGCTTTTTAACAAGTTAAAAGTACTTTTAGAATAATTTATGAGCCAAAAAATATTTGATAAAAACCTGAAAATCAGATTATTCAATAATATTTGACAAAGCTACTGCAAAAGGCTAAAGTTGGCTTAAGACAACTTTGGCTTTTAGATTATGCAGGAATTTACACTATTTTTTAATGAATTAATCATAATGACTAAAATACCTAACTTAAAAATAAAAATGCTGCATATTTAATTGAATTTATTTTCATATCATTTTTTAAAAATTATTAATATATTTAAACTATAATTGACTAAAATACTCTTTATATTAATTGTTTTGAAATAACCAAATTGATTCTTTATTGATATTTTAAATTCAGATGAAAATAAAATAAAATAAATTTAATTGAGTAATTAATTTAATTTAGTTTATTTTCATATCATATTTTTTAAAAAATGTATTAATATCTTTAGTATGTACAAATATGCATAATTGTAAAAAATATTTGTAAGCTCTTTTTACGAATGTACATAATTGTATAATGATATTTATTTTGGTCATTTTTATATTTGCACAATAATTCAGTCATACAATTTATTAAACACTTTAATACAACTTTTTCAAGTCACAACACTTTAAAATTATAGTTTACCAAATACTTTGCTATTTTACTCTATAGTAGATTTTTTCTTCAACACAACTAAAAATATTTTCTTTAAAATCTATAGCTCTACTAAATTGGCTCTACAAGAGATTTGGCCTTTTTTTTAAAAAAAAAAAAATAAAACAGTAAATCAATATGTGGGTCTCTTTTTTTATTTTTTTCCAACACATAAGACAAAAATTTTAAGCTCATATGACAAGTCGTTTTATATATCTCGAGAAGGGAAAATTCACAAACGACAAATTATTCTGTAACTAGAAACGACACTTTAATTAGTCTTACCGTCTTACCCTCCAACCCTGTGCCCTTCCTCGGTCAAATCCTCTCTCTCTCCAGTCCAGAGGTAAGAATGGCAATGGAGCCAATCGAGAATGGTTTTTCAATTACCATCTTTATTCCTGAAAATTACAATACTATATCCACTCCATTAACCATTCTTTTAAATGCGGGGACAATGCGAATATTAATAAATGAATAACGGAAAAAGTCGTGATTACTCATTATTCATTGATAATTATAAAATATTAAAAAAATTAAGATGAAAATATTAAATTCTTTTCATAATCAACAAAATATTAATCATAATAATATAATAATAATTTCAAAACTCTAAAATTTAAATATATAAATATATATAACTTTCTAAATACATTATTTTACCAAAATATAAAAATATAAATGATATAAAATTAAATAAATATTTATATGTATAATAATATATTGGCTGATGCAGATAATACTAATACTATTTCCGTATCATACCTACAATGTAATTATTTTTTAATCCGATTATTATTAATTTTCGCTCGAATAAATTTTATCTTTTCTATTCGAATCAAATATCCATGAATATTCGTATCCGTAATCAATTTTACCTCTTACCGTAATCGGATAAGCACGGATACATTTTATACATTTTAATAACCGTAACCG
This sequence comes from Parasponia andersonii, assembly GCA_002914805.1. Lineage (NCBI taxonomy): Eukaryota > Viridiplantae > Streptophyta > Magnoliopsida > Rosales > Cannabaceae > Trema > Trema andersonii. Next base: position 290,724 of record JXTB01000261.1, read on the forward strand.
TGACTTATATTGTCCTCCCCTGTGATACTCACGCCCACACTCTCCCCTAAAAACCCTAAGCCCTAAATCCTCCCGTCGTTCAGGATTGTTAAACCCTAAAGATTAGATTTTGTTATTCCATACCCTCTAACACAACACAGTTCTCCAGAATCCGTAATGATGGGGGCAAAGAGAAAGAAGAGCGATTCCGATGGCGGGGAAGAAGAGGAATCAAGCGCAACCAATGGTTATAGTAAGGAGAAGAAGATGAAGACAGAGATACTGCCATCAATGATCAAAAATAAGGATAAGAGGTCTGAGGTTCACGCCAAGCTCAAGCACCAGAAGAAGCTCGAGAAGCGCAAGAAAGCTAAGGCTCGCGATGCCGCTGCCAAACGTGCTCTAGAGCTCGGCGAGGAGGTTTGCCATTGTTTTTGTTGTCATGGGATTTGGGGCTTATATATATGTGTGTGTGTGTGTATATATATATATATATAAATTATGTATCTTTTTGGTTTAATGTTAATATGATTTTGCAGCCTCCAGCGAAGATGATCCCTCGGACGATTGAGAACACAAGGGAATTGGATGAGACAGTATGCATGCCCGACGATGAAGAGGTTGTTTCTCTTTCCCTCTTTCCTTTTTTTTTTTTTTTTTTTTTTTGGTAACGTGGGTTTAAGCTTTTAATTTGTTTGGGGGCTGCTTAAAACTTCAATATTCGATTAGTAAGCTACAGGGTTGAAGTTCTAATTGTGATACAATTGGGAAATTAATAATTTTTATTGGTACTTGTATTGCGAAAGTATGAGAATTTAGCTGCATTTCTCGAGATGAAAGAACAATTTGACCAAAATAGATGTTACCTTGCTCTGTTCTTTTCGTCTTTTACTAAGAGGGAATCATATATTGTCTTTATTTGCAGTTGTTTGCTGGAAATGATGCCGATGAGTTTAGTTCAATTTTAAAGCGTGAAATTACTCCGAAGATATTAATCACCACTTCCCGTTTCAATTCGACGGTATTTTTTCATTCATTTTTTATTCTTATTTTAGCTCATGTATTGTTGGGCTTAGCGTATTGCAAGATGTTCTCTAATATGTTTACTCTCTTTTTTTTTTTCTTGGGATTATGTATTGGTTTTCAGAGAGGGCCTGCTTTTATATCTGAACTACTCACTGTGATTCCAAATGCACATTATTACAAGAGAGGAACCTATGACTTGAAAAAGGTGGTTACCTATTTCTCTCTTGAATGTAATGAACAATGAGTTGAAAAACATTTCCATTAATCTTTTTTTTTTTGGTACATTTGGTTGTAGATTGTGGAATATGCTAATAAGAAGGACTTCACTTCTATTATTGTTGTTCATACCAATCGGAGGGAGCCAGGTTGGTAGTGCTTTTCTTTGAATGGTTCTATAAAATCTTTGATGTGAAGTTCATATGTCTTATCAAGCTTTGATGTGAATAGTTTGAGGCTTATCATCTGCTACTTCTTGCATTGAGATCTAACACTCATCTCTCTTGGCCATCTTTTAGATGCTCTCGTAATCATTAACTTACCAGATGGACCTACTGCTCATTTCAAGCTATCAAATCTTGTTTTACGCAAGGATATTAAGGTACACTACTGTGCTTTACATATGGAGAGAGAACCATTTATTTGGTTTGAGCCATCAGAACAGGAAATAAATATACACAAAGAAATGTATCATTTGATGCCAGGAAAAATAACAATACACGTCAATCTGGTGCAGGTAACATGAAGTTACAGGATAACCAAGATAAATAAGAGGGGTAAAACTTCATATATGAATTTTCAGAGATCAAAAAATTTATTCTTCTACTTCGTTACGTTGTTATTAGTCTACGTTATGAGAACTAGACTGGGATAGGTAGTAATATGGAAATTCCATAGATAAAAAATGAAAGAAAATTAAGATTTGTAAGGATTTTAAACATCTCAGACAATGTTGGTTTTCCATGTTAAGCTCATCTTTCTCTTCTCCCTACTGTTGGATGGTGATTTGTGAAGGAATAAGTGTTTCTTTGTGTTAGCCCTTTTTTGTTTAATGTGCTTGCAGAGTCATGGAAATCCAACAAGCCATGAGCCTGAGCTTATCCTGAATAACTTTATGACTCGCCTGGGTCATCGTGTTGGAAGGTTGCATTCCTTCCCTACTTTTACAATACTAATTATGTTTTCACAGCCGTATGAGATTCATCCATTTCTGTAGTATATGGTCTTTTACATATTGTGATGATACTTCTCTATACTATGTAATGATAAGATACTCGATCTTAAAGAAAAAAGGGGAAAAAAAGAACGTAAGTATTTTTTATGTTCTACTTCGTTTCAGATTTAATTTCTGTTTGATACTTTATGTAATTTTTAATGTGTATGAATAATGATCTACCTTCATCTCCCTAATGAGTAATTACTTACTTTTGTGATGTGTTTTCTTTAGAATGATTCAATCACTTTTCCCACAAGAGCCAAATTTCCGTGGTCGGAGAGTTGTAACTTTTCACAATCAGAGAGACTTTATATTCTTCCGGCATCATAGGTGTGCCTCTACTTTTTATTATAAGTTGTTCTGATCAGAAATTTTCTCATAAGCTTATTTCTGATGGTGAATTTTGTGTCTTGTCTCAGGTATATTTTTGAATCAAAAGAAACTAAGCAGGCTGACTCAAAAAGTAAAAAGATGAAGGATGCGAAGGGTGAGGTTGCTAAAGAGAAAGTAATTGCTCATCTTCAGGTCCGTGTTAATTTGTTCAACTGTTTCTGTTTCTTTTGGCCAATTATCAAATATTGTAATGGTACAAGAAACAATGCTAACTACTTGTGAGGATATTCTTCAAAATTGATTTAACTGGTATGATATTGGGTAGATAGATGTACTGCTTATATGACCTTGGCCCTTTGATACAGCTAGCTTATCTTTGATCAAAGTGTCATTTCACTAACTTTGTTGCCTCCATTTGGTCTCAACATCTGGAATTGATCCTCACGTTTTTTCTCAGAGCACATACTGTTCATAATTGCCAATAACAGTGAAAATATCTTACATACAGGAGTGTGGACCTCGTTTCACATTGAAGTTAATCAGCCTGCAGTATGGAACATTTGATACTAAAGGCGGGGAATATGAGTGGGTTCATAAGGTATTCCGCTTTAACAGTTTTTTTTTTGGTTGTTTTCTCTTGGTTTGATTTATTACATTTTTGGCCCTGACTCTTTTATTTCTCTCCTCCCTTTTGAATATTAGCCGGAAATGGACACTAGCCGCCGGAGATTCTTCTTATGATGTTGGCTTTGAATATTGCTTTCAATTATCTTTGTCAAGAAACTTCAGAATTCTGTTTAAGAGAGTTGGTTCCTTGCAGCATAAGGTATTCCTGAAATTGCTTCTGTCAAGGTGCTGGAGCAGTTTTGACTTGAGAGATTTATATGTATTTCTTGAATTCCCTTGACAGGTTAGTAAACTTGTGTATGGAATAGTGGAAAATAAGAACATCGATCTTTTGTGTCCTTTTCATCAATGTCACCTTATATATTCAAAATATATAATGTTTCCTCTAAACAATTATCTATTTCATCTTGCTTGCAATGAACTTGTCCTATTTTTGTACATTTTTTAATACAAGTCGTTTGATCTGAGAGCATAACTTTTTGAGTCCATGAAGGCAAATCAAGAGAAAGATGCCTCCAAAAACAGTAACTCTCAAAATTAACCTCTCTGGTGGAGAATATGTGGTGAGATATATACAATCTATGGTTATAAGGATCCAACCTAAACCTTCCAGAAAGGTTCTAACTAGTAAGATATTTCCTTTTGTCTCCCCACACACCCTGAAAATTATTCTCAAACACAGGGCACCCACAACCAAAAATGTGGTCACTGACCACCCCCTGTAAGACACTATTTTTCCTCCCACAGTCAAAGTGTCCTTGCGACACACACAAGATGGACACTCACCTGAAAAGCTTGACATCATTAGGGCATCATAACCTGTATAATATGGGAGTAGAATAGAATCCAGGTACATGCTTGCATGTAAAATGCCTGAAATTGTTGATGCCTCAAGGAAAACATACTTGATGTCCTTACCAGCTCCACTGTCGAAGCTGAGAGCAGAAATATGAACCAGTTGGAGGATTGCTGGACCAGCTAAGGACAGAGGAAATATTGTGTTGATGCGGTATCCCTTGGCCAGGGCCAAGAGGATCAGTGGGAGAGAAACCGGACCTGAAGGTAGTAAGCATCTCTTTAACAGAATACTAGTTTGTTCTCTTCCTGATATGTCCATGACTATGATGAAAAGAGTTGCAAAATATGAAGCAGTTGTTAATATAAGAACTAGAATATCCACAACAGGTGAATAGTTACCAGGATAGGCACTGTCACAGAAGTAGTGATAGGGGCAGTTGGTTGGATCCATGGTTTCTTCGAACTGCCATCTGACACATTTGTAGAACATTAACCGGACATCGTCCAGGGCCCATTCTGGTAGTAGATTTGGGTATTCTGGGAGTAGGAGTTGCCAATTCATTATGTTGTTTCCCTTGTTGGCTTGTTATTGTTTCTGCCCGCAGGCCTTTATTTCTCAAAGAAGCAGTTTATATATGTAGCAGTACTCAGTGCTGCATTTATATATAACTTTATATGGCTCTTTTTTGTTGGTTGAGATCTTTCAGTTGATGAAGAAAGATCAACTAATTATTCTTCACCTTGTCTTTAAGTGGTTCCTAGTTTTCCTGTTTGGACGACACGTCCTTGATATAAAAATTCGTATTTACTTTGTAGGGTGCTAGTTCTTGTCGTTTCTTGTCAGTTTTGCATGCTCCAAACTCTTTCACCACAAGAAAATACACAATTGGGAATACCAACATACTAATGTTTGGTCCTTCTGTATTTGGTTTCAAGATATCAGGAATTTTACCAGGATGCACTTTGTAGTAAAATTTGTTGGTGAAATTAGAAGCAATTGCAAGTGTTAAGAAAAAGCAATTTTCAAAATCAGGTGAGTGAGGGAACTTGGGCTCTAAGGAAGGATGCCGGTTTGGTTGGTGGTTGCTACCGATTTGATTTATGATGGATTAGCGGACTTTCTTAACTGGCCGGGGGAGTTTACTGTTGGTTAGATGCTAATGATGCCTAAAAAGTGGGACGATGATAAACAAATAGAGCTTTGTTCCAATGCACAAATGAATTATTTATTAATTGGGGATACTTTACCTAATCACAGAGGTTAGGAACTGACAGAGAAAGACGGTCTCTCGAGGTATAGTCTCCTTGGGAAGCTTTGACAAAAATAAGAGACAATAATTAGGGAAATACTGAGTAAAGTTTTACACATTTTTTTCAAAGAACATGGTTGGTGTTAATTTCTGTTGACGTACAATTTTTTTTCACTTTTTTAAGCAACAATTACAAATGCATTCTTTAGCCATCAACACTACACTAGTAAATGATCCGAGTATGATTTTACACCACATTTTCATGTGTAACAATTTCTTCATAATTATAACATTGACCAAAATTGTCACGTCACGAATGGATTTCATTTAATGACTAAGAGACCTGGGGAAAAAGGAAGAAAAAAAAATTTCATTTAATGAATAAGAGAACTGGGAAAAAAGAAAGAGAAAAAAAAACTTGAAAGACGATATGATTCGAATTTTATCTGGTTGTATTTTGTATTTATCCAGTTTATTTTTATTTTTATTTTCTTCGAGAAAAAATCATCGACGAGTTAAGGACAACTGTATATTGACGGTCACCGACTTATAATTGCGTATCTGATTTTATTTTTTTTTTATTTTCTTGGACTATTGTGGTACCGTCAACCGTGTAGTGTACAACCTGTTTTATGTTTAAATATGGCAAGCATAATACCTTTTGACACGCTTCATAGCATGATTCATAAGCCGTAGTGTACCAAAAGAGTGCCTTAACACAACGTCACAACCCGTTAAAGGAAAAAAAAAAAAAATGAGAGTATTGTAATTTAGTTTTATGAACTAACAAACAGTACAAATATGTAAAGATTGCGCCCGAAAGTACAGCATTAAAGTTGTTCCCTTTCTTAATAAAGCCGGAATATGGACAAAAAGTCTAAAACTTATTGATGATTTTTCCCCCCTTTTATTTGTCTTAAGAAATATACCAAAATGCCTCAAATATGTAAATTTTAGGAAAAAAGCTCTTTTTTTTTTCCTTTCCCCCCCCCCCCCCCCCGAAGCTAAGTGAATTCCTTGCAAGCTTCCTTAGACTTGTTTGAATAACAGTACCAAATAAATAAATCTCAGAAGGAAAAAAGCATGCAAGTCTAAAATGGATCTCTCTCTCTCTCTCTCTCTCTCTCTCTCTCTCTCTCTCTCTCCTTCTTTCATTTTTTAAGAGTTTTTGTCTGCTTGGCTCCTATGTTATTGGCAGATTGGCAAAGTAGACTCTGAGTTATTGTTTTTCGACAATTAGGTACTTAGATTTTAAAACTTTAGCAATTAAATCCTTATTTTTTTGTTTATTGATGTTAAAGTTTTTATCAAATTGAACGTATATGAGTGAAAAAAATTGGTACTTCACTGACATAGATTCATTTGGATTGTGAATTATTTTCTTTCTAATTCTAACTAGTGTCAACAAAATATTAATTTTGACATTTAAAAAAATACTCAATTTTTTTTTTAATGATATCGTGGTTTGAGGAAATGATCTTTATACTTCAACGTTAGAAATAGGCATGATTATTGATCATTATCTAACATTTCAACAATCACTAACGAAAAGTATTTAATTGTCAAGATTTTAAAACTTTAAAACTCGATTGTCCCAAAAAAATAGTGGCCACTTTGCCAATTGCCAATCATATAGGGGCCAAACATAATGCGAAAACCCTTTTTTTTTTTTTTAATAATAGAAAAAATAATAATGAAAGAAAAGAAGTCTAAATGAGCAGAATTACAGCTCCAACCAAAGGCCCAGCTGTATAAAGCCATAGAAGGCCCGCCCACTTGATCATATCCATACAATCATCAAAACTCGATCCCTGTCAATTAGATTTACATCCCACACAGAGGGGGGAAAAAAATTTACAGATTCTTCACAAACTCAATCTAAAGTGCTCCTTTTAACAATCACAGAATCTAAAAAAGTAGCTTTTTTGGCATAATCTCATTTTCCAGAACCGTCACGAGCTTTATCCTCTTCTTCTTCTTCTTCTTCTTCTTCTTCTTCTTTCATCCATATCAAACAGTTGCTATCAAAGATCTTGAAAATGGTGTTTTTTCATCTCTTTTTTTTTTTTTTATTGTTTTCTTAATTTTTATTACGAACGGGGGAAAGGGTTGTTAATGTCGTTTCTGGGTATTCAGGTGGCTGTGTCAAATCATGATATGGAATCAAGAGTCCCAAGTAGCAGTTTCCCATTGGTGTCATCAGTGGCGGAACCGGAGCCGGAGTTAGAGCCAGAGACGGAGCAAGAGGCCGTGTCTTGCTTATTATCTTGTACTACTTTCAATATCTTGGCTCCCATTTACAAAAGACTCGACCAACAGGTATTATCTTCTCGAACTTTTGTACTCGTCGATGAGTTCTTTTTTTCACTAATTTTTTTTCCTTTTTCTTAGTTATTTGATGGGTATGAGTGAAACAGAATCAAAGCCTTCGTGAGAGTGAGTTCAGAGCGTTCTGGCTGGCGAGGAACCAGAGAATTATAGATTGGCTGTTTTATGAGGCATCTTCTATTATATGTTTACAGGTGATTTTATATGAACCCTTTTGCTCCAATAGCTTTGTAGTGTACTAAATAAATGAACTCTACTAGGATTTTAAGGGCCATGGCCTTGGACAAAACAAAGTGTGTTTTGCTAACTAGCTCATTTTTGTGGGAATAGGAGTTCTGGGTTGGGAATGAAGAACTTGTGCGTATGTACTTGGAGAGGCTTAATGATGCAGGCTATACAACCTTCAAGCTTGCAAGAACCAACAACCGTGGTGATGGTACATTCTTGTGCTTGACTGATCCCATTGTGTTATCTCTATTCGATGTGTTTCCTGGAATCTATGAATTTTAGTTCCTTCTGATTACTTGTGGGCATGTCTAATAATCCGTAATGCGAAGAATCGTAAAGGAGAATTGTAGGAGAGGAATGAGAAGGAATAAAGCATTAAGCTATTCCTTCCTAATTTAACTTACCATGTAAGGGATTCACCACAACTTGTTTCCTTTTGTGTAAGTAAACTCATGAATGGAGGGGAGAGGAAACACTGCCGTCATTTCCAATCCCTTTAAGGTCCACTACGCATTAAACATCTTCTAGTCTTTCCAGTCAGTCCTTTGATTGATTGAGTTGGCACTGTAATTTTAATTTCCAGTCAGTTGGGTTTACTCCATCAGTTGTCTTCAACATAAGTGTTTTTCTGTGTTGGCCTCTTTACACTGATCTTTAAGTTAAAGTTGAATTACATAGGTTTTTGTTACTATTAAATTTCATTATGACTAAAAAACAGGCTTAAGTGAGCTTTTGTGATTATTAGTTAGTGGTCTTACTGAGAGACATTGTGTGTGGGTATACAGGGCTGCTGACTGCTGTACATAAGGACTACTTAAAGGTTCTAAACTACCGTGAGTTGCTGTTTAATGACTTTGGGGACCGTGTTGCTCAATTGTTGCACGTTCAGTTAAATGTGCCCCTTTGGCTAAACCAAAGAACCAATTTTGAACGAGACATTCTTATTGTGAACACCCACTTGTTATTTCCACATGATTCCAGTCTGTGTATAGTAAGATTGCATCAGGTACTCGACGTTTCCTTCTAATTACTTATTTGTAGTTCAGTACCTGGTTGCCGCACTAGCAGTTATCCTCAGCTAAGGGTGTCATATATGTCTTTAAGCAGGTTTACAAAATTTTGCAATATGTGGAATTGTATGAGAGAGAAAATCAGCTCAATCCCATACCCATCATGCTCTGTGGGTGAGTTTCCTATCTTGCATTCTTTAATTTGTTTCCTGAATAATTTTGTCATGGATACATAGAAAACCAAGATCCTTCAGTTGGAAAGTTGGAAGCTAGCTTAGCTTGTGAAGTCATGTGGTGTTTCACAATTTAATTGAGTTCTAAACTCGCCTTGAACAAAGAGTGGAGGGGTATAGGGGATGGTGTAATGGTCAAATGGTGTCCTTTATCTAGATCTTCACCTTCCTTGTCGCCTGCTCACTGGCAAATGAGCCTGATATTATAAATGTTATTTTGTTTTTTTTTCCCCCCTCTGTATGGGGGATGATATAATAGCATTCTTAGATATTCACCTTACTGTCACCCGCCTCGCTGGCAAATGAGCCTGATCTTATAAATGTTCCTATTTTTTGTTGCTCTGCAGTGACTGGAATGGAAGCAAGCGAGGCCATGTATATAAGTTCCTAAGGTCGCAGGGATTTGAATCAACATATGATATTGCTCATCAATATACTGACAGTGATGTAGATGCTCACGAGGTTTGTATCCGTGGATTCTAATGTTAAATTTTCAATTGGTTGTTATGGTCTCGTTGTCATCAAACCATTTATATGCTTCCTCTCTGCTTTTTATGTTATGCAGTGGGTTAGCCACCGAAATCATAGGGGAAACATCTGTGGTGTCGATTTCATATGGCTTCGTAATCCTAATAAATCTCGTAAGCCACTGAAGACTAGTTGGGCCGAAGCAGTTTTCAGTATATTAAAGGTAATTGATTAATCAAATACTTGCAACTCTATTTCTGACAAAATTTCTGAACTTGACTTTTGTCAGTATGGAGAGAATTTCTCTAGAAACTAGATGTAGAAAATATTCTTGGCATGGCCAAAGCCTATAGCAACGTCAAGATACATCTAGTGAAGGGAAGTCTCAGGTGACAAATGGGAGATTCTGAGTAAAAGGTTCCTCAACTTCACTATTTTCTCGTCGTCCCTTGTCGCTTGTATTTGTTTTCAGTTAGGGGCATGAAATTTTCAGTCTCTTAGCCACTAAAGGTTTTGATTAATAATGCTGTTGGGACCATATGGATGCTGATGATGTTTTTGTTCTGGTTTTCAGTATCAGCTCCGGAAAGCTTCGATGACTGAATTCGATGCGTTTGCTTTTCTGAAGGGTGACAACCATGGTGAACTTATTACATGCTCGGCTTTCCTTGAAGCACTCCGCCAGGTTCAGTTAATTGAAGAAAAGAGGTTACCAATTTAAGATTGAACAATTTCATTGAAGGATAACATTTACATGTGTTTTGCTCTTGCAGGTAAATTTGACTGGTGTACCATCTGGACTGAGTTTCCAAGAAACAAGGGATCTCTGGGTCCAAGCAGACATTGATGGAAATGGTGTCATAGACTATGAAGAATTTAAGGTAACTTACTCTCCATATCTCCCTCTACTCCCAATTGTTTACTTGCAGTAGCCAAGCCCTCCTATTTATAGTTCATCTGTTACCCTTGCCCATCAGGAAACTCTCTTTTTCTTTATTTTCATTTTATTTTATTTTTTGGGTTTTTTTTTTTGGGGGGGGGGGGGAATAGTTGCGGAATCTATGCTTCTCTAAAACAAATGAATTAAACCTGGGTCGATCTATTCTCAATTACTTCATGATTCCGGATAGACAAACCAAAGTGTCATGAAACAAAGTTCTATTCTCTTTTGTTATTCTTCACTACTGTTACATCTATATGGCTTGTTGCAACATGTCTTAATTTGAAATGCCTGTCAATCTTAAGATTTTTCTTGCGCGTTGATATTGTAGCAAAGGATATGGAGTGCAACATTGTTGGATCGGGAGGGACAAGAGGAGGACTACAATGGGAATTTAGATGGCTCTAAACAAAGCACTGAGGAGGGAACAGCCCTTGGATTCAAAGTGAAGAATGCAGCTCTCTTTCCTCGTGAGGTGGAGAAGGGACTGTGGCCTGAGCATTACTCTCTTTCTGATCATGCTCGTCTCACTGTTGTGTTTTCACCGGTAAAGGTGCAGTGTTCTCAGTCAAGAAGGCACTGTTTAGGAACAAATTAGTACGAAAAAAGAAGGGAAAAAAAAGGGGAAAACAAAAAAGAAAAAAAGAAGTAGACACTTGAAGCTCTGCAGATGAATGAAAAAGAATGGAGCTTGTATTATATGTGTACAGGCACGGCGCACGGCAAATCCCATCTGGGATTACTCGTTATTTGCTTGGTTTATATGTGCATTTTTCACGGCCCAATAATGAAAGACAGCTATTTAAGGTGCATGAATTCTGTGTTAGCAGTATTGAAACTGACTTTTGTTTCAGCCTCAAGCCAATATTTTTCAGGCAGAGAGAGGCTTGTGATAGAAATACCTCATTGCAGGATATTATTTGGTTTCAGCTAAGTTTGTCACATTAAATTTGTTACTTGTTCTTAGACAAATAAGCCTATCCTTTAACCATTTTCCATTATCTGGGTGTATGAAATTAGTATTTAGTAGATCCGAGTACCTCTCTAGCCTCCATAAATATCAGTATGTTACAAGAGCAATTTTAGTACCGCTCTCTTCTTTACATGTGGCATTATTGAGTCTTCATGCCAAGCATCCATTTTTTTTTTTTTTAAATTTTTGTGTGTGTGTGTGTGTGTGTGTGTGTGTGTGTTTCTTGAGTTTTTGGCGGGTAATTTCATTCACTAGCAATATCTATAGAAGCCCACCACCCCTTGGCTTTTCAAAATGATTAATCAAAGTAGTAAAGTATATCCATTAAAAAAAAAAAAACATTAGAGAAGTATAAATGTGAGGCCTTAACTTTAATTATTCCAAGCAACTGAAGAGATCACTATGAGTGCGACCTTTAAGTTTGAAACATGTAAACGTGGATGTATATTGAGAGGAGCACAGGGAAGTGGGGACTAACATTGAAAGGAAGTATAACAGAACAAAGAAAAAAAGGTTGGCCGGAAAGTGAACTGATTATGATATTCAGTTATACGGATTGGAAAATGAACACAATTTGACACAAGTGGGGTGGAGGGCCTCGATCAAACTTGGGGGTCACGGTTTTAAAGTTTGGAATTTTCTAGAATGTAGGGCTGAAACACTCGCGTAGAACTTGCTTGAATTCAATTTCAGTTTTTCTTTTTGTTTTTTAAACAGAAAATTATTATTTTTTTTTTTGGAAGCGTACTTGACAATCTTGTTTATAAAATTTGTTACCAAAAATTAAAAAAAAAATGATGGCAAAAAATTTTTAATACTTTTTTTTTTTTGAAAAGAACTTTCGAAAACAGAAAAATATACAAATATTTGTACATAAATAAATATGTATATACATATATCAATATAAGTTTATATGACTTTATCATTTGTTATTTACACTTTTTTGGTTTTAGAAATAAGTAATAAAATAAAATTTACTAAGAATATCTTGATTTTAAAAATTGAAAACTAAAACAAATTTTTTTTTTTAATAATAGAAAAAATAATAATGAAA
>JXTB01000261.1:303230-321531 GCA_002914805.1 Parasponia andersonii
AATCTCTAGTTTTAATTTGTGCAAGATTAGACATTTAAATTTAAAATCTCTTCAATGTAGAGAATCAACAAAAAAAATTCTGAATGGGATTATTTCAGACGTCAAGTAATTAATATATTAAAAATAACTTAAAATTACTAGTACGAACGAAAAAGTATAATATAGAGGTTGGATTTATTCTACACAAAACCATTTTTGAGGATATTATTTTTTACAATTAATCCTTTAAAAAAATTAACTTTTTTACTTTTAACTGGCAGCAAGTCTGATGTGAAAATGACAACATTTTATTCTCAAGATCACAAACATCCAAAATAGAAAACGTCATTTTAGAGTGAGAAAAAAAATAATAAAATGAAATAAAAGCGATCATTTGACGCGGTTAAAGCCCTGTAGATTATAGTAGCTAAACTAGAGTCTTCCGCACAGTACACACACGGTTTGAGCTGATGGGCTCCACTCATCCGACGTGGCAAAATAAAACCACGTGTCATCACCTGAGTGAATTTTAAGACAACTTATTAGCGAAGCCAAAGACTTCACTGTTTGATGATCAACTCAAGTCAACCTGTACGGAAATTCCAAGTAACATAATATTTACATAAATTCATTTAGGAATATTGCAAGACCTTTGCCTTGCACGTGTTCCATTGATTATTATTTTCTATAAAAATCTTTATCTCCATTCCACGCCACTCCTGGCCTGGAGGCTCACTCACTCTTTATACTGAGACTCAGAGACTGAAGAGTTGAGATATATATATATATATATATATAAGAAAGAATAAAAATACAGAGAGAGACCAAAACCCAATTTATGGCTAAAACCTCTTACTTTCATGCTGTTTCAGCTCCCGTTTCTGCTTCTTCATCATGAATCTTTAATACCCAGCTCGCCATTTTTGTACCCCATTCATTTTCTTACTTCCAAAAAAGGAAAAAAAAGAGCCAGAAGAAAAAAAAATGGGTAGCAACGCAGTAGTATTGCCATCGAATTTGCCTGTGGGGTTCAGATTCAGTCCCACAGAAGAGGAGGTAATCGGTCACTATTTGAGGTTGAAGATTCTGGGAATGGATTCCGAGGTCGACCCTGTCATGGCCGAGGTCGATTTCTACGAGTCGGATCCTTGGGATTTAACTAGTATGTCTGGCTGTACATATTTCTTTCTTAGTGTTCTTGCTTGGGTTTTACGTAACATATACATATGTATATATATTAAGATTCTGTGTTTTGGGTTTTGTGGGTTTGTTAAAATTTCAGGTCAATCGAAGATCGAGTCGAGTGATCCGGTGTCGTGGTTCTTCTATCGCCGAAAATACAAGTACTCCAAAAGTACACGGTCAAACAGGAAGACCAAAACAGGGTCCTGGAAGATCACCGGACAGGATCACAAAATCAAATGTCGAGCAACCAAAGGTTTCATTGGTGGCAAGAGGGTTTTGGTCTTCCAACCAGGTCCTAGTGCTCCTGGCAAAGGGACTTATAATTGGGTCATGCATGAGTATTATCTTGAACCTGATAATACTTTTCCTAACCAGGTTGGTTTAACTCCTATCTCTCTCTCTTTATAAGATGGTGTTTTGACACAATTCATAATTTTCTTTTGTGGGTGATGTTGCATTATCAATTCCATTATGGATTTTTTATTTGCTACTACTACTTCATTTTAGTTGTTTAAGAATGTTAGTCCAATTTATGAATTTTGTGGTTTTTGTTTTCCCTATGCATGCACTAGATTGATTGATTCTCTGGAAATAAATGGATTGAGATTGGTTTTTATTAAAAGTTCTGGTATGGGCTTTGGGCATGTCCCAGGTTCAAGTTTTGGAAAGAAAACTGCAGTGGGACATCCATTAACTACTATTCTTTCCATAATTTGAATGATGATTGGTTATTACATACATGGTATATTTTCTTTACTCATTCATAATGAAAAAGAGTTGTAAGGAAAAAAGTTTGGAGAGAAATAAGAAGGAATCAAAAATTGAGTTTATCCCTGCCCAATTTGCTAATTATATGAGAGATTCATTAAAATTTGTCTTAAATGTGTAAATGAATAGATGAATGGATGGGAAAGAGAAAACTTGCATCTTTTCTATTATCATGACAGTCTATTACAGAACAGTAAACATGGCTACTGTTCTTAAGATCCAGCCTTTCTTCTCTTTCCTAGGTCTCAAAATGCATGTGCAACAACCCAGATCATTGTTGGTCCTCGTAAGAAAGTGCAAACGTTTATTTGTTTCCTTGATGAATGAGAGAAAATTATGGAAATCCATTAATGATCTGATATATAAGCTGTGTCTTTTCAATAAGCTCATTGACAATTAGCTATTCTTAGCGCTTGTAATATTGGCTTTGCAAGGTTCTACACCTTGAATTCGTGCGTTTCTTGGTTCTTGAAATTTTGCAGAGGGAATATGTTGTTTGCCGCTTGGAGCGCAAACCTGATGAGAAGAGACAGAAGGCAGTTACAGACTGTTGTAACGGTGAATCAAGTGGCAACATAATGCCTTTGGCAGCACCTGCTGCAATTCTTGAGGCAAGACAAATAAGCAATGCTCTTTTTTACATTTTTGGATATCAAGTTACTCATATAAATTGCAGAAGTGAATCTAATCCTGACCATGTGCTTGTTTATGTTTCATGACTTCAGGGACTTGGTTACAATGAAGTGAGTCCTGAATCTTTCCCGCGACCAATATGCTCACCAGATTATGCATCAGAAGACTATGCCACGAATTTTGCGAATTCACTTATTGTTGACCCTGAAGAAAACAACTGTGCAGTAACAATGGACAATCATTTCAATAACTCCAGTCTGAGAGCTTCATCAAAGAGGTCGAATTTTCGAGATGGTCTATTTAGCAGTGACACAGACATTGAAGGAGGCAATCAACGGGTAAAGAGATACCGTCCATTGGCTGTTGGATAGTTAATCCAATAGCTAATGGACCTATAGGAGAATATCATTCGGTGATTTTGTAATAATGTGCCTCATCACTCACATCATTACAAAGGATCCAAATGGTATTCTCCTATAGAATTTTCTTTTCCCCTTTTTTAGTGTCCATATTTCCTCGAATCAATTTTAATCTGCTAATAGCAGTTTTCCAAAGACATGACACCTGAGTTCTAAAAATGCTAGTTAAAATCTTAATAGTAATAAGATCACTGATCACATTAGCTAATAGCAACCAAGATTTGCCAAATTAAGTCTCGAATGGAAGAGAAAGTTTGTTTTATGAAGAAAGGAGGGATTGCTTCCTAAGAACATAGTCTGCAATAGTAGCCAAATTAAAGGTCCCTTTGCCTTAGAGAAACTTCAACAGTCAAAGATTCATGAAGAGTTCTGTAGGGATTCGAAGATTTCCCAAGGGCAACGTGACACTGTCAGGTTTTCTTTTCCCCGGAGACCCAAGGCAAAGGAGGGTTCAAATCATGATAAGCACCAGCTGCATTCAGATACCACCTGAAGGAGATTCGCATCGAACATGGTATCCCTCACACTAGGAGAAAGGACAAGTGTTCTAGTAACCTGACATTTTATTTACATCTCTTTAATAAAATAATTTGTAAAATGAAAATATGAGCTATCTTGATTTCTTGCTGGGTCAAATTTTCATACATTTGTTGCCTGGGGAACTTCTTTAAATTGTCTTTCATTTTTTTTTTTTTTTCTCCCTTCTTTTGTTTAAAAACATCAGAAGGCTTACAATGTTGCTCGTTTCTGTGTAGCAGTATTTCCAATCATTACAAGATTCAGGCTCGTTTGATTCACCTGGTGGCTCAAAGAAAGTCCGGCACCTGAAAATGGCCAAAACACCAATTGAAACTCTACATACTTCTACTGTTGACAATGCCATACGGGAAACAATTGTTAATCAGTTGTTCGAAGAGAATGCTTCCTCTGACGACTCAACTGCCTATGTAGGGGACGTCAACTGTATCAATTTAGTCTCAGAGGAAGACGTATGGAATATCAATAGTCTTGATTTAGTCACGGAGGAATGCTACGACGTTTCTGTTAGAGGGGGAGTTCGTCAGAAAAGAATCCAACCGCAGAAGAAAGTTTCATCTGCAGCAATATCTGGAAAGAAGGTAAGAAAGTCAAGCTGCATGACTAAACTAAAAGACAGGCCTTCCCTCTACTGAGGCAAAATTTTATACATAAGGTCCCTACTCTATATATTTTGGTCGTCTTCAACTCCATATGTTTTCTATAAAATGCAGGTTAGAGAAGCTGCAAAACACAGTACTGCTTCTGTTGACCAGCCTCGAAAGGAAAAAAATACTGCAGAGTCTCAAGATGTTAGGAATAAGGCTCAAAGCAGCAACTCGGAGAAGCATTTGAAATCAGCAAGGTGCGAGTCAACACTCGGCAATTGGAATAGTTTCTTCATTTTTGGGGAAACATCACCTGTTTCGAGCTGTAATTCAACTCCACCGTCGGTATACGTATCCAACGCAATTGTGGGCACAGTTTTGTTCGTTGTTTTTGTTCGGGAACTCGTGTTGTTTGGAAGCTGGTGCTAGAACTCAGCAGAAATTGGTTTCTTTCCTTTCTTCTAGGGATCTTCTTTTTCTGGGTATATAGTATGCTGCTGCTCTTTTTGGTATAGGAATCTGGCATTTCCTCACCCACCACCTTACACGACCTTAATACTTCATGTACTTTTGAACTGAACTCTGCTATAATTAATAATTTGCTGCCTGTGGTGATTAAATCATCCCTAGTTTCTGTTATTTGGCCTTGTATGAGTTATTTGTCAATCCATATGGACTATATAGTCCTTGTAAAGTCAATAGCAGGATTTTGTTTTAAACCTTAATCTTGACTGAAAATATATGTATTTACCTCTTGTTTTATTAGTTGCTTGCTTTAGTGTTCCTCTTAAGTTCTATAAAAATGTTTGCTGACATACGCAGTAGTCAAATAAAAATAAACAGATATGTATTAAAATGGAGATATACGGCAAACACGTCTAGAATAGAACGAGAATGTCGAACAAAAATAGCATTACTCATGTCCAGTGGAATTGTGAACCGAATCAAGAAAAAATTGAGTGCTTATAAAAGAGAGAATTTTAAAATACTAGAGATCAGTTTTTACTTTTATTTTTCGCTTTTTAATTGAAGAAAAAGGAGAAACCAAAGCATCAATATATATATATATATATATATATATATATATTCCACAATCACATAAATGCCTTTATAGTATCACGCTGAACCTCTAATTTCAATCATAACAGGTTGAACCTCTAATATCAATCATAACAGGAATAACCAAATACTTCCTAGAAGCAAAATATTTCACTCGAATCTGAGCTTAATACCTCACCGAATCCTCTGACCCTGAACTCCCACGCCATTCCTGACTCTCTACTCTAATCCCTGCTCCAAATTCATAAGATTAGAATATATAGACCTATCATTCTGAAAAAAAAAAACACTAACCAAAATACTATAATAGCCTTGTTTGGCAAATTTTATGTTTTATATTGTTTTTCTGTTCTAAAAAGTATAATAGACGATGGAAATTTTGTTAAACAACATTTTGAAAACATTTTCATTCACTATTTCAC
The DNA here is from genome assembly GCA_002914805.1 of Parasponia andersonii. Classification (NCBI taxonomy): domain Eukaryota; kingdom Viridiplantae; phylum Streptophyta; class Magnoliopsida; order Rosales; family Cannabaceae; genus Trema; species Trema andersonii. The sequence continues at coordinate 308,820 of JXTB01000261.1, forward strand.
TTTTTGATTTAAAAAAAAAAGATATAAATGGTTCAAACAAATCCTATTTTTATTCTTTTAAAATAATAGAAAAATGTTACTTTTTTTTTTTTTTTTCCCCCTTCTTATCACTAATCAAAACGATACTATGATCTATGAACACTAAACAAGAGAACGTGGCCAAATAACTCAAGTAGATCAAGGTGTATGCAATTAAGCTCAGCATATAATAAATATATATATTATGAGAGAGCAGTTGCAATTTGAAGTGGGGAAGCATAACTGAAAAATAATGACGAAACTTGACCAAAAGATGACAATATATATATATATATATATTCAGTTGCATAGACTCCATGTTAAATGAACAAAACTTGGGGATAAGTTTTGGCCTTTGGGGGGATAAACGTAGGGGCCAAGTCTCAAAGCACTGTTCAGAATTCTCTAGAATTTTTTTTTTTTTGCCTGAACAGAATTCTCTAGAATTGAACTAAAAGTCTCACTGTTTAGAATGTTCTGGAATTTAGCTCAAACCCCACTATTTGGGATTCTCTAGGATTCGTCCTCAAACGAATACGTGGGACCCCTCCTCATCCACAACAGAAAAAGTGGCCACGTGGGATGTCCTGACTAGTTCTCTTTTTTGTTTTTACGCAGAAAACAGTCACATTAATATATTCTTCAAAGACTAGACTGTGCAATGACCCATGGTCAACTCAACTCAGGTCAGGGCTGTAGGCTGGAGCTTTGCTTGCTTCGTCAATAAGTATCTGCCAATACACTCACTGATCTTCATCGCTCATTGTGCTGAGACCGAAAACAAATACAGAGAGCGATACCCAAAACCCAGAGAGTGAGAGAGAGAGAGAGAGAGAGAGAGAGAGAGAGAGAGGCTTCATTGAGATCATAGCTAAAGCTTTTACTTTTGTATTCTGCTTCTTCATCAAAATGAGTAGCAAGGCACAAGTGTCGGCTGTTTTGCGTGGGTGGTTCAAACTCCATCCCACTCATAAGGAGATCATCAGTTACTTGAAGCTTAAGATTCGGGGTATGTATTCCGAGATCGACTCCTACATTGCCGAGGTCGATTTCTGCAAGTGTGAGCCTTGGGAATTGCCTTGTATGTATACTTTTCTCTTTTGTCTCCTACGTCTTTTCCTTGTTCTGGATTTTGGGATTAGCTTTGTATATATTCGTTTTATGTGTTTTAGGTTTCTGGGTTCATAATCTGGGTTTTTGGGAATTGGGTGTTGGGAAATACCATAATGTATGTTCATTTTCTGTGTTTTGGGTTTTTGGGGTTCTTGATATGGCTTTTTGAAATTGGGTTTTGGGCAATACCATAATATACGTTCATTTTCTCTGTGTTTTGGGTTTCTGGGGTTCTTGATCTCGGTTTTTGGAATTGGGTTTTGGGCAATAACATAATAAATGTTCATCTTCTGTGTTTTGGGTTTCTGGGGTTCTCGATCTGGGTTTTTGGAATTGCGTTTTGGGCAATACCATAAATATATGTTCATTTTCTGTGTTTTGGGTTTCTGGGGTTCTGATGTCTCGGTGTTTGGGAATTGGATCTTGGGACATATCGCAATATATATTTGATTATCTGTGTTTTGGGCTTCTGGGGTTGTTCAAAATTCAGCAAAATCGAAGATGGGGTCGAACAATGGAGAGTGGTTTTTCTTACGTCGCCCGGATTACAAGTACGCCAATAGTAACCGCTCAAACAGGACTACAGGAACAGGTTACTGGAAGAAAACTGGTCCTGAGCGGAAGACCAAAGGTTGCATAGGAAGGAAGAGGGTTTTGGTCTTCTACGAAGGCCCTCCTCCTGGCAAACGAACCGATTGGGTCATGCACGAGTATTATTTTCCGCAACCAGATATTCCCTTTCGTCTCCAGGTCCTATTCCTTTCTATGATTATACATATTATATGTATATGGATGCCAATCCAGTATTTTTTTTTTTGGCCGTTAGATCTTCTTGTAACGGATATGTAACGGTGTACGAAAATTCGCGTATTATTAATATTATTTATTTTATTTTTTACTATAAATATTGCGTATAATAAATGATAAATTTTCGTTAGTCAAATTAATTTATAAAATATAAATATATACTGAATTACTGCCCTATATATATTTAAATAAATATACTCCTTTATTGATGTTCTTTTGTGGGTTACATTGCAATTTTTAGTACTTAAAACTGCCATTGCTATGGTCAGAAGTTTATTGTAGTTATGTTTATGATAGTTTTTTCAGATTATTCGACAGGCGAGCAATTGTTAGTGCAAAGTGCTTTTGTGGGTTAGTGCAATTTATGAGTTTCATGATCTTTGTTTAGACATTTATTAGATTTTATGATTATTTTGCCATAAATGGATTTAGAATGACTTTTTCATGAATCTCGTTCTGGTTTGGGCTTGGAGTTTGTCCCAAGTTTGTGTTTTGGATAGAAATCTAAAGTAGGACATCCATAGACTTCAATGTTTTTCATGTTTTAAGTGGTGGTTTGGTTATTACAGATTCAGAGTACAGTTTAGAAGATCTCAACATGCATGCTTGAGATAGATGTTCTTCCTTGCAAGAAAACATGAACTTTCTTTTGTTTCTTAAATGAATGAGAGAACATTAGGATAATGCATAGATGATTATGATGCACAAGCTATGTTTCTTTTATGAGCTCACTGACAATTAGCAATTCATATCACTTGTAAAACTGACATTGCAAAGTTATAGACCATGAAAGTATACCTTCTGCAAATATGCAGAAACCGCCCTATGTTTTTTGCCACTTGAAGCTCAAACCTCAGGAGATGGACCACAACGCAGATACTCCAGATCGTGGCAATGATGAGCCAAGTGGCGAAATCATGTCTGATCTTGGAAATCCATTTGCAACTGCTACAATTCCTGTGGTAAGAATAAGCAATGCTCTTTTCTCCATTTTCAATTGCAAGTTATTCATATGAATCATGAAAGCGAATCCAAGCCTGACATCTGCTTTTCTATGATTCATAATTCCAGGGGCTTTGTCTCGAGGAAGTGGATCTCGAATCATTTTTTCAATCACCACACTTGCTGGATTCCCAGTTCATTGAGCAGAACTTGGAATTTCTGCTTGACAACGAGATGGAACCTCCATTTGAAGCTGATAAATCAGAAGAGAATTTCTCAGAATGTCTGAATTCACTTACTGTTTTCCCTGAGGAAAACAATGATGGAACAACAACAGACAATCCTTTCAACAGCTCCGGCCTGAGTGATTCGTCAAAGTTGTGCCTGAATGGTCCAGTTTTCGGTGACACAAACATTGAAAGAAACAATGAACGGGTAATCGATACCGTTCATTGGCCATTGGATGATTAATCCAATAGCTAATGAACCGCTGTAGGAGAATATCACTAGGATATGTTGTAATAATGTGAGTACACATTATTACAGAGGATTATAATGATATTCTCCTATATGTTTTTTTTTTTTTTTTTTTTTTTAATTCCGTTCATTTTCCTAGATCAACCTCCACAATAGCAGGAAAACTTAACTATTTAGAAACTCAAGAAAGAACACCTAGTCAGCCAAGACATACCTATCCATACTCCTCAACAGTCCCACACATTAAGCCATTATCCACAAGAACCAACAATGTAACAAAACATTAGTGTTTGAACGTATCCCTCACATAGCCATCACTATCAAAATAAGCATACCACCAAGAAAATCTTTGAGTTTCTGTCTAGAAAGTTTGCCTGCTTATCAACCACTAAATTATCTTTCCCAAAAATTTGTGAAACAGAAAATTCATATCTATTTAAGCTTATCCAGAGTAGCAAAGCCAATTATTGCTCATGGACTAAAGCTTGACCTTTCCTAACTTCCAATCAAATACGACGCCGATCTCTTGCTCTGGCAATGTGGGCTGGACGTATGACCCCGTAAAACTTCTCCCAGGGCCATTCTAATACCCTGTACTGTGCAAATAGCTTTCCTAAAACGAAGCTTCTGCGATCGTGTAAAACCCTTCCACAGCTAGCATGGCTAGGTCGGCCAGAAGAAGCCCCATCCATATTTGTCTTAACCCAAGATGGCAAAGGATGATGCCAATTGATGGCTTTGACAATCCGTGTTTTAGCAGCAGTTGTTTATATTCCAAATCTCTTCTATATCTTCAGCTCAACCTGGTTATTAAACATGTAGCCAACTTCAGAATTACTACCCCCCGGGATAATTCTGAATTTCTCGAAGTCCATATTCTAGTATGCAAATAGCAGTTTTCCAAAGGCACTGTACTATAGTATTAAAGCCTTATTATTAGTAAGTCATGAACCCTATCAACTAGTAGCCTGCTAAGACTGGCCTGTAAAAAGCTCAGAAATCCACTTCGAGAGTGGTGGAAGAGTAAGAATGTTCCATGAGTAAAGGAGGTATTGAATCCTGAGAACTTTGCAATTACCCTGGAGGATCATAGCAGTACCAGGTTTTCTTTCGGCTAGAGACCCAGGGCGAAGAAGCGCTCAAATCATGATAAGCGCCAGCTGCATTCAGACAACACCGAAAGAGACAAGCATTGAACAGGGTATCCCTCACACTAGGAGAAAGGAGAACTGTTCTATGGACAGAAATAATGTCTTAGCATAAATTTGAATTACATTGAATATTCTGCTGGCTCAAAATTTCATAGCCTTGCCGACTAATTCAAATTTTATGTATCTTTGCTTATAATATTGCTTATCTCTGTTGCAGTATATCCGGACTTGGAAACTTCATGCTCACTTGGTACACTTGTTGGCTCAAAGAAAATCCAGCATACGTGGATTGTTAAAAGGACATTTGAAACTCTACAGACTTCCGCTGGTGAAAATTCCATACAAGAAACAATTATTCCCTTTTATAGTTAGAGTTTGAAAGAGGATGCTTCCTCTGGCAACCCAACTTCATATGAAGGGGAGATCGATTGCCTCAATTTAGTCACTGAGGAATGTCGTTAAGTTTCTGTCAGTGTGTGAGGTCAGAAATGAATCCAACTATGGAAGTAGTTTCATCTACCGCAATACCTGGAAGCAAAGGTAAGAAATTCAAGCTGCATTACGAAAGACTAAAAGAGAAACCTTCTCTCTACTCAGGAGAAAAGGTGTAATATTGAAGCGAAAATCTATATATGTCTACTTTTATGTCTTCAATTGCATTGTTTTTCATATGCAGGCTAAGAGAAGCTGCAAAGCACAAAACTGCTTTTGCTTACCGGTCTGAACAAGGAAAGTCTAGAGTTTCAAAGAAGCAACTTGGAGTAGCATTTGAAGTCAGGAAGGTGCCAGTCAACAGTCAACAACTGGAAGTGTTTCTTCTTTTTCGTGGAAACATCCTCTATTTTGAGCTGTAATTCAAATCCTCTGTCGGAATTAAGTATTCACTGAAATCATGGGCATGGTTTTGTTCGAAAACTGGTGTTGTATGGAAGCTGGTGCCAAAACTGAATCAGGAAAAAAATTCGCTTCTGTCGTCTGTTTTTCTTATTTTCTGGGGTACAATGCAGCTCCTAATGGGCATAGGAATTGGCGTCCGATTACCACCGTACATGATGTTGAATTCTCCTTCATGTATGTTAAAGGAGCACCACTATAATGTGGTACCACATGGATGGTAATCACCTAGTTCTGATTACTACCTGTATAATCATATAGATTATGGTGATCACCTAGTTTTGATTACTGCCTGTATAATCATATAGATTATCTGTCCTTGTAAAGTCACATGATTTTGTTTTTGAACCTTAATGTTGACTGGAAATATATGTAAATTAAATCTATATATTTTGCTAGTTGCTTGCTTTGGTGGTGTTCTTTAAAGTTTAAGAGCCTGGTTGCTAGAAAATACAAATGCAACTCCATACTGGGACATGCTTAAAGTATTAGAATTTGTATAGATCAAATAAAAATGTTAGATTTCAAGTTAAGAATATAAATAGAATGTCAAGAAAAAAATGATCGTTCGGATGGACTTCTTTAACTCTTTCCAATTATATTGTGTGTAATAATTGGTCATGAATTTGTTATTAAAGAACACCTATCAAAAACTATTTGTTCTTTGAAAACATTAAATAACTGCTTTTGTACCCTTTTACTAATTTATTACTTTGAAAAACAAACATTTAAATATCGAAAAAAGTGGCTATATTTGCCACCCATTTTTTTCCTCTTTCCATCCTTTGTTTTTTAAATATTTTTGATACAAAAATACCCTTATATAAAAGGACATAAATATATACTTAAATATCAAAAAATAATATACCCCTATTCTTATTATACCCCCAACACATCTCGTAAAAAAAATATAACTTGAATCTTGAGATGACAAATTAGGCTGGCTCAAGTGGTAATAGCACGCCCATTATTTGAGATTTTGGTCTTAGGTTTGAGTCACATCGAGAATAGGCGTGAAAACCTATTATCCTTAATAGAGTAGGATAAAGATTGAATAGTAGTTGGTATTTTTCTTTAATTTGTAATAAGTGGAGGTCATTAGTGCCATTAGTTAAGTTCCACCTTTTTTTTTAAGAATAATGAGTCTTGAGACATAAATTTGAAGATTTTATTTCATTAAATCTAATTATAATCCTAAACTTTAAAATTATTCAGTAATTAGCACTATTCATTTCTCATTTATAATTCAATTATACGTTGGCTAAACGTGTTTCTATCCTTTTTCCTTTTTTTTTTAGCTCTTATATTTATATTTCTCCTTTATCAATACACTGTTGAATTCTTACACATATATATATATATATATTTATATGGGTTATATTTCAATGGTGATTTTTGTTTTTGTTCCATAAATGGGTATTCTAATTTTGACTATTGGATTTTCATGTGATGGTTACAATAGTATTAGTGATTTTACGGAAAAAAAATTATAATCAATGCTTATATAAACAGAAAAAGATATTTATGACAAAAAAACTTATAACTTGTCGGTGACTTTTTTTTTCCAATTCCTTTTCCATTGATTTTTTTCTTGTTTTCATTTTCGTTCAATTCCTATATTTTATTCTCATTCCCATTTCATTCTTCTATTTTTATTCTCATTTCTTATTGTATACAAGTTTATTTTTCTTTGCCTTTTTAATTTTTTTTTCCTACACGTATGCTCTTACTTTCCCCCTAGATTAACTAATTTTTTATGTATATTAATTATGTCAACAAGTTATCTATTTCCTTTTTTTTTTTGGTGATTTCATGTGCAACTATCTTAATTTTTTTTAAAATACTTTTCTTTAATGTATAACTTATCTAGTTGATAAATTCTAATTCTCTCTCTCTTTGTTTTGTGATTTGATGTGTTACATGTATTTTTGACTTACACGTTTTACATATTTAATTACTTTAATATTTTCTTTTATTTTATATGTAAACTTATTTTAACATAGGATAACACTTATATTAAAATAATAATAATAATAAACAATAATAATAATAATGCTAATAATAATAAATAAATAAATAATACGTTTGATTTCTCTCTAACTTTATATATATTCTCAAAAACAATACGGACTAATCTTCTAAATCAACTTTTAATTATCATGTAGGGTTATCGATTAATGGACAGGAAGTTATTTTTGAATAGATTAAATATTAATTGTTCACGCAGCCATTAATATTTAATAATTTGATCGTAAGATGTTCAAATTATTTTTCCTTTATGAGGCCATGCATTTCTAAGTAATGTTCCAAGTATTTAATTAATATAGAAGCCAATTATCAACGTAATAATAATTATAATATGGAAGTCATGCATTTAACGAATTTTCTCACCAATACAAAAACGAAAAAAATTTTAAATGTATTTTTTGGTCCTATACTTTCTCCTAAATAGTTAATAATAATTTGCATATACTGAAAGATCTATTTTAGGTATTATCAAATAATTAACTAATTGATTAATTTTAATAATTAATTAATTATGTTGTACAACAACAAATGTAAATGTTACAATAAGAACAAGAAAATAAAGAATGAACACAAGACACTTTTAATGTGGTTTGGACCTCTCCTACTCCACGGGGCCACGCCTAGTGATTAAACAAATTAGTAAAGTATAAAAATTATAAACACCAATTTACTAACGCAATAAAAGACTCCCTCTTTTTAATTGCCATAATGCATTGTAACGACTTCACTAATCTTGTTTAGCGAGCTCCCCTCGTCTTGTTGATCCTTGACACGTGAACTTCTTTCACTGGTCCGGATCTGTCTCCTCCAAAGACGTATTGTTCTTTCTCCCGAAGAACAAGATGCACTCAAACAAAGTATCTAGAAACCCTAAAGCTCTCAAAGTCACTCAATGGCCATAGAACATACTCTATGCCTTACAAACAAAAGCTCTTTCTAAGTATATTTCTTTCAATGAAGTGCATGAATAATTCCTTGGAGTAGTAGAGATTTTATAAGTGAAGTTTAGCTCCCTTGGTTGTCCATTATAGTATGAATAGGCTGAAATCAAATAAGGAAAGAGTTAATAACAAAATCAAAATCTTTCCATATATGTTGCAATCAGCTAAAAAGTTGTTTCAACAACTTTCTGAACAATTACTAGGAAAATGTCCAGATTCATGATTACTTCTTTGATTTGGTTTGGACACGTTTTAGACAAATAGAGATCTTTATTAAACCTGATAATTAACCTAGAAAATCATATCTCAATTAATATCAATCAAAAGCCAAGATTTAAGAAAATTAACCAATCTTTCCTTAAATATTCGGAGTTATTGCAACAGATCAGGAAATCTGATAACAACTCATAAAATCAAATCAATTAACTAAAAGAAACTTAATTATTTGATGAGCAAATTTCTAACAATATTTAAGGATGAAAATCCTTATGAATTCTCTTCAGAAACCTGTCCAAATTCATTGATTAAAAAAATACAATCAGATATCAATCAAGGACAAAAGGTTAAGGAAATAATCAATGATATATATGGTAAACATAAAAGGAATTGATTGAAAATTAATAGGAAAAATATCCTATACAGCTATGCACGAAATTCCATTTATATTTTATCTATATTATTACCAGAATCATTAAATATGGAAACAAAACACGTTTGGGCACATTCTAGAAGGTTTTCATATAAAGAAAAACGCAAGTTTCAGTTGTTGTAAAACCAATATTTGTTGTAACAACTTCAGACTTGTTGTAACAACATCTTCTTCTTTTTATTGACTTGAGTTCTCAAAACTTTGCTACTTAGAATGCCAAACTATTGGACCTAACTTATACAATTAATGAGAGCTTAGTCTAAATGACAAATGCATGCAACTATTAATTGATTATTATTATTATTATTTAAAAAAGAATACATTAATTTAGCTTAATATCATCCATTATAAAGTGAAATTAATAATCATAATGGAGTAAAATAAATAAATAAAATGAATAATTGAACAAATATTTTCTTTTCACGTTACATCATATAAAGTAATCTATAATCGAATATTTAAATTCACACGAGAGTGTAATATTTACAACAATGATGAAGATGTGATTCAAGAATTAACAAATTGTTAGTACATGTTTTTTTTTTACAAAATATTATTTGCCTTAGTTGGTAGCCTAGTTATCAATTTAACGTATTGTACATAAATATGCATATTTTTAATTTACAACTTTATTACATTCATGTGTATATATGGTCATTCTAAATGAAAATAACAAATATACATCATCATTAATAAATTTTAAAGATGATTAATTTTAAAAAAGATTGAAGTAGAATGGTATTAATACAAAAAAAAAAAAACTTATATATGATTAATAGAAGTACCCATAGATATCATTTTTCAATGAAATTAATAAGTAAGTTTACTTTTACCTAGTTTTGTAGATAAGTGTTTTAGTTCACATCAATTGATTAGAATCATGAATATATATTAATAGATTAGAATGATGGACTTACACCTTACAATTAAAAAAATAGTAATTTAAATATGTTTTGATCCAAACATTTTCAGAATTATCAAAATAATAAACATGCAGTTCTATCGTTGTTCTCAAGAGAAAAAAATATGAGTAAAACTAATTTGGGTTAGAATGATTTTTTTAATGCATTCTATTAAAATTAATTTTTTTTGGAGTATTAAAGAAATGTTAATCTATAATCAAAACTTTTTTAACCATGAAAAACTCCAACATAATGGTGTTCTCATGGTCAAAAAGCTTCCGACTATAGGTTAAGATCGACACTTTGACATTTTTTAAATTATCATTTTACAAAAAATTCACAAAAGATCTTTTTGGCCCAAGTTAGTCATATACATGATATTTTATCTTACTCTTAAAGTATCTAACAGGCTCCTTTGGCCTTTGCAATTATTAGTATTATTAATATCATTTTTTTCATAGAGCCATATGCGTGAATATTAAAGAGTTTGATTTAATAAGGAGTCATATATGAAATTGGATATTTTCTTATAATCTTAGTGGTGCATATATGAACGTNTATTTGTTCAAAATAAACAAACTGTGCTTCTAAAAAAAACCTAAAAGCTAACCGTTTTATATTCTCAAAAAAATCAAAACATTTTTCACCCAAAAAAAAAAAACAACCGTATATATCAAACTATTCAAAACTAATAATTTTGATAAAAATATTTTCCTTAAAAAGACCATTCTAATTTTTTTCCTTAAAAAGTATTATTGGATAAATGATTCTCTAGAAAATTGGAATGGAATGGAATGGTTTTGATTCTCTAAAAAATTAAAATGGAATAGTTATAAGTTAAAATAACTTGTTATTGTATACCATTTTCAACTTGGTCAAAGTACCCATCCATAGAGCAAAAATAAAAAACTCCATTAAAACATGACCTATATATATATATATATATAAACTAAAATCATTGTCTAGGCATCCATGTGCTATTAATTACTAAGTTTTAGTTTTAATTTTTTCACAAGCATTATCTTAATAATTCTTTACAAAAATGAAAAAGATTATTCAAGTTTTTAAAAATATAAAACTAAAAAAAAGATTCATTCACCATGTGCAATGCATCATAAAAAATTGTGGGTATATTATCTATATATAATATAAGTGGGTGTGAGGAAAGAAATTTTCTATAGTGAGTAAATTTGGAAGTAAAAAAATTTAAGAGATGTGGGAAAAGAAAATCTTAAGATTTTAAATTTTTTTGTGGGGTTTATTTAGATAAAAAGTAGGAAGAGAAAGAATGTGAGTGACAATAGCACCACTCTATCAAAAATAAGGAAACCTATCAAACAATAAACTAAGAAAAAAATGTGTATTTAGCATTTTAATAATAGATCAAAATAAGTGTGATCAATAAAGAATGAGCAACTGGGAGGAGATACAACTGAAGAATAAATATGAAAGTTGACAAAAGATGAACAAGTTATGGAAAATGAATAAGAGGGATGATTAAAAGAATTGACATTTTACAAAGTCACTTCATGAATAATAAACCCATATTGATAGTCTTTTAGAATCTGCATCCCTTAATTTAAAAATTTGTTGTGAAGACAACTATACCCTTAGAGTCCACTAGGATAATATTAGGATTCATTTGTTTTATTTTTTTCACCCTTTTCATCTTCTTCTTCATATATTTTTTTTCTTTGCCTATTTTTTTTCTTCTTCATCCCATCACACTTTAACTCATATAAAAATTTGATTCATTTTTTATCTATTAATGGTGAAGAACGTGGTCAAATTCCTCATTGTACTTTTTCTTCTTCAAACTTCCTTCCATTTGCAATATTTTATCTTCAAATCAAGTTAAAAAAATATTTATAAATTTTTTTAGAAGAGTTTTTATGATTTGCAGATTTAAAGATACTTTTGAATAAGAATTAAAACTATAGTAAAAAGTCATAAGTTTGTGGGTAATTTTTGATCTTAGAAAAGCTCTAAATTGCAATCGAAATTACGGAATATGAAGATCTAGGTTGAAAAAGATGCCCAGATCTGACTAAATAAGAGTGTTGAGTTTGGTAGATACCCTGTCGAGTTACTAGACACCTTGTCGAGTACTCGACATGCCGTACTTCATAGACAATGCTTAATACCACTGTCGAGCAATATCACAATCAATATCGACCTAGTCGCTCAATAACACTTCGACCACGCTAGACAACCCTGTCGAGTAGTATCTCAACACTGTTGAATTAGGCACTAGACATACTTTCAACCATACTAAACTCTATTTTCGAGCTATTTTTCATAATGCATAATTTTAACTTGATAGTTTGGTCTAGCCAATAGACACATATGTCTAGCTATTAAAAACAAATATATAAATATTCATTTTAGAGACTTAGAAAAGATGCCCAGATCTAGTTAGATAAGGGTGTTGAGCATGCTAGATATCCCTATCTGATATTCTAGATACCCTTATTTGGCATGCTAGACTTTATTGCCGAGTAATTTTCTAATACACAACGTTTATTCGACAATACTATCTAACCAATAGACACACATGTCTATCTATTAAATAAATATGTAATTTTTTTCAGGGTCGTAAAATTTTTTTTATATAAACTAATTAAGAATAATATTTTTTTACTTCTTCTTATATGTATTTACTTATTTATTTTATATTAATTTTAGACATTTTATCAACACTCAAAATATATTATGTGATGGTGTGTGGGAAGAAAATAAAATTCTTGGAATTGGAACAAAAAAGGACGACGACATAAATACATTATAGCC
>JXTB01000261.1:321567-441780 GCA_002914805.1 Parasponia andersonii
TGAGGATGATGTTGGTGGTAGTAGTGGTGATAACAGTGACAATAGTATTATTTTTATTTGTGTGACATAATATTTTTGTATTGCTATATAATATACTGTATGTAATGTCATGTTTTATAATGTTATGTCATCTGCTATAATGTCATTTTTATTGAATTGATTGACATCTACAAAATAAAAAATGCTACTAGATAGTGGTATTGAGTCGCTAGACAACGTGTCTAGTAGCCTCGATAGTCTTATTGAGTTCTTAGACTGTGTCTAGATACTCTCCTAAATGTTAAAATACTACTACATAGTGGTGTTAAGTCACTAGACATCTTGTCTAGTGGCCTCAATATTCTTGTTAAGTTTCTAGACACAGTATCTAGATACTCTCTGAATTGTTAAAAATAGTACTAGACTCCATTTTTACATTGCTTGACAATTGTGTCGAGTCACTATACAGAGTATCTAGCCATTCTCTCTAATATTAAAAAGCTAATAGACATAGTGTCTATCTTTTTTGATAAACTGTCTAATTTTTAAGGATAATTAGAATAAATATTTTTTTAATCACCATAATGAGTTTTAGTGTCTAGTGGCTAGAAACATTGTCAAGAATGCTCGACCAACAATATTTATTGGCTAGACACACCATCCAAGATGCTTGAATAATAGTGTCAAAGGCTAGACACTATGTCTAGAATACTCGACTAATGTGCCAAGCTCCCATACATCATGTATAGCTATTTTATTTATACAATCTAGTATCCTTGAATGATATAAGATATTACACTATTCAATTTAATTAGAAACTTATAACATTGTAACAAATTTCGTAGCCTTATAAAACAAAATACATTATGTAGCATTATGCTTTTACTAATTTTTTGTATGTGTGTTTAATGTTATAAGATCATGAAATGTGCTACAGTGTTATGAGTTTCTAATAAATTATAGAGTAAGTCTTACATAAATAAAATATATTAGATAGTGGTGTCGAGTAGCTAAATATCTATATCGAGTTATTCTCCCAAATTTAATTAGAAAAGTATTTTTAGGTATATAGATAACCTTATCAAGTAGCTAGAAACCATATTGTGTAGTTAGATAATCCTATCGAGTCATTTTCCCAAATGTGAAAAGGTTCTAGATAATGTTGTCTGGTATTTATACAACTATATCAAGTAGCTAGACAACTATATCATGTAGCTAAATAACCATATCGAGCCATTACTCCAAATATGAAAAGAGCTATTAGATAGTGTTGTCAGGTAATTAGACAACTATTAGCTAGACAACCTAATCGAGCTGTTGTTCTAAATATGAAAGCCTACTAGACATTGTTATTGTGTATTTAGACAACTATGTCAAGTAATAAGGATAACATATTTTCACTATATTAATAATTCAAAACTCGTTAAGTTAGTAATAATACTTACTTAAAATTCATTACACTCAGTTGTTAAATTTCTAATTAGAAAGAATAATGAAGTGACTAAGTTTCTAGTAATATGGATGATATATGAGAAAAAACAAAATCCTTGGAATCGGAACAAAAAAAGAAAACGATCAAAATGAATTATAGCCAAGAAGATGACGATGATGCTGAGGATAACCACGATGATAATATTGACGGTGGTATGGTAGTGGTGGTGGTGGTGATGGTAATGATGGTGATATTTTTATTTGTGTGATGTAATATTTTTGTATTACTATATAACGTGTCATATATAATATCATGTTTTATAATACTATGTCATCTGATTAATATATATAAAAAAAATGCTAATAGATAGTCGTGTCAGATCGCTAGATAACTTGTTTAGCGGCCTTTACGTTCTAGTTGAGTTCTTAGATACAATATCTAGATACGCTCCCAAATGTTAAAATACTACTAGACAATTTTATCTAGTGGTCTCAACAATCTTGTTAAGTTCCTAGATATAGTGTCTCGATGCTCTTCCAAGACTCTATACATAGGTTGGCTTTATAATTGTGTCAAGCCACTATATATAGTGTCTAGTCATTCTTTCCAATATTAAAAAGCTAATAGACATTGTGTCTATCTTGCTAGATAAACTATCTAATTTTTTAAGGATAATCATTATCACCATAATGAGCTTGCATTATATTAATTATTTTAGAGAATCATATTAATAAAAATATTTTATCATCATAATCAATTGTTCACTATATTGAATGACTTTCTTATTAGAAAGGATAAGAAAGTGATTACAATGTGACTAAGTTTCTAGTAATATGGATAATATATATTCAATATTATAATAATTAAAAATTCATTAAGCTAGTGATAATACTTAGTTAGTACTTATTTTACTTAGTTATGTAAGTTTCTAATTAAAAATAAGAATAATGAAGGCATATTTACTTAGCTATGATTCACCTTTATTTTTTGGTATACATTATACTTAGCTATAAAAAGTATTTAATTTATATTTAACTCCATTTGTTATTACGTATTTTTTATGTATAACATTTATGAACTTTTAACAGCTATACACTTTATTTGGAATACTCGATAAATAGTATCTAGTAGTTAGACACAATGTCTGGAATGCTCAAAAAATAGTATCTATTGGCTAAACACACTATCTGGAATGCTTGACAAAGAGTGTTTAGTTGTTAGACATACTATCTGGAATACTTAACGAACAGTGTCTAGTGACTAGACACACTCTTTGGGATATTTGAATAATAGTGTCTAGGGGCTCGACATCATATCTGAAACACTCGAATAATGTGTTGAGCTACTAAACAATATGTCTAGCTATTTTATATAATATTATTTTCAATGATGTCAAGTGGTTGGACAACTTTTCTTGGATACTAAACACCCTGTCTTAGACATTTGATATTATGTTTATTATAATTTTTAACAAAATGTTCTCAAAATCTATGAAAAATCAATGAACCTTATTACATCTCCAATTAAGTTCTCCAAACTACTAGCAAAAACCTAAAAAAATTACAATATTCTTATAATTTCTGCTATAAATATAAAAAAAAACCTCATCAAAACCTAAGTAAAACCACGTGGGTGAAAATCTTAGTGAATAAAAGCGAGTACAATATTCTTATAATATTTTGCTAAAATTGTGTCATTAATAACCTTACTTGGAAAATCTAATAGGACAAATTAAACCTTAGCGAATGGAAAATTAGTACAATTTACATTTATTTCCTTCTCATACCAATATTCAATTGTTTGAATAATTATTAATTTATTATGAAATATATTTATATCAATGCATCTCAATATGATTAATAAGCTAAATTAAGAGAGAAAAAAAAAGGTTTAATTATGTGATTAGACATCCAATCTAGAAACTAGACATTTTTGTAGAGCTACCAGATATCATGTCTAGTGATTTTTTAAAATATAAACCACAAATACTCTATGGTGTTTAGTAGCTTGATACCCTATTAAACTTGCTCCATAGCATTGTTAAGTCATTAAAAAACTAGGTTGAGCCATTCTTCTTAATCTTAGAAGGTTACTAGACAACAATATCATTAATAGTGTCGAGTTACTAGACATAATTATGTTAATAATGAAGTAATTAATAATATTTACAATAGTCAAGATCTATGAACTTATTTTCACTATAATAGTGGCTAGGCATTTGTGCATAGTTTGACATGCGTGTAATGCCTAGAAAATACTGTGGAGTACTCTAGATATGGTGTCGAATAACTATTTTACATTCTGAAAAATAGCTAGATAATGGTGTGTAGTCACTCGATTCTACTGTGGAGCTTTCTAAACAAGGTGTCAAGCATGGTCACGATAATGTCAAGCACCTATATTGGCAATAGATGAAAAGTTACTGGACACATTTGTCTAGCATAATCAAGAAGATGTTAAGCGCTTAGGTTGATAATAATTGAGACATAGCTCGACAGAGGTATCAAGCATGGTCAAAAATGTAGAATTTGTCGAGCACTTGACGGGGTGTCTAGCAGCTCGACACCCTTATCTAACAAAATATAGGCATTATTGTCCTCTCAGAGTTACTTTTTTTTTTTTGGTAGTTTTGACTATAGTTCAGAGCTTTTCAAGCTTAAAAAATGGCCATAAGATTCATATTTTTCATTGTAGTTCTAATTCATATTTGAAAAATACTTTTTATTCTATCAATCAAACAAGAATTTTAACAAAAATTAAATATTGATTTGCAATTTAAACATTGCAATGGGAGAAAATTTAAAGAGAAAATTGTAATGAAGAGGATGACCGTGTTCTTCAAGATTAATATGTGATGAAATTCATGAGTTTGGGTATTTTCATGTTTTTGACCAAGACGGGAAAAAGATAAAAAAAAATGTGAAAAAGATAAAAAGGATTGGAAAATAAAAAGAGCTAATTATTTTTTTCTTTTTAAATTTAGTTTTTTATTTATTTGAAATGAGGGGATATAAATCATTCAACACCGTTATTTTTTAAAAAGATATGTATTCATACCAAAATTTTTAAAAGCGGCTTAGTTCCTAAAATTTATTATGAAAGGGTCTATTTCAGCAACTTTCTATAACTACTTGGGGGTCAATCAAACCTGGAGTTGGGTCCAAGTCACGAAGCATTATTTAGAATTTTATAGCATTTAACTCAAACCCTAGTTTTATCTAAAAAAAAATTCACGTGTCAATTCTAATTTTGAAGAAAGGACAAAATTAAGACTCTTCTCGTCTATATTCGGTTTTATATTTCGGTAATACAATAAATTATATAGTAAAATCTATAAGTAAAACAGTTGAAGAATGTTTTAAAAAATTTATTTAGTATTTTAATCATATATATTAAAATAAATACTATTTTAGGTGGTATTTGATTGCTAAGCAAAAATATAAAAAAAAAGAAATAGTAACGAGAAATTACGAGAAAAAGAGTTTTTTGGTATCAATTTACTTTTCTAATAACAATTTTCAGATTTATTTTTCTAAACACCCTCTGATTAGAGTGAGTTGAAAATCGCCTGTGACTGTCAGAGATTTGAGCTCATTCATTCATCTTTTTTCAATTTTTTTGTTACACAAAATAGAACACAAGTTTACGAAAAAAAAAAAACAGACGAAAAAAAAAAACCCAGGTCATTGTTCGAAATCCTGATCGTCGTCCTTGTCGTTGCTCTACGTGCCGCTACGAAGCTTTGCCATGGTGGACTTCTTCTCCAATGGTTCTCTGAAAAGGTCACATACACACACACTCTCTCTCTGCTAATATTTGGGTTTCTGATTTTTTTTTGTTTTTTTTGTTGGTGGGTTTTCAAGCTTTTAATTGTTAATGGAAAAATTGAACCTAGTTTTGGAATTATTAAGGTATTGACTTTGAGTTTGAAAAATTTTATCTTTATTCTATTCTGCATCTTAGGTTAAAGATCCTCTTTTTCAATGTCTTTTTTTTTTTTTAATAATTTCAATGGTCAATAAAACCAAAAGAATAAAAATTTTTGAACAAGTTATCTGAAATTTGGAAAAAAATTTGTTGTGCAACAGGAGATTAATGAGGACCCTGTAGGCTAATACTTGATAAGAGTATGTCTATTTGATGTAAGAAGGGTGAAGTTTCTCAAGTATGGGTTCCTTCAGGAGGGACAGTTTGTTGAATATCATGACTGATCCCATTGAATGACAATAGGAGTATCTGGTTGTGATGCAGTGAGAGGGGTTCAGATATGAAGGCTTATTTTGCTTTCGTAGTTTTGGCACAAATTTTGTGATTAGTAGTTATAAGTCAGTATTATATGGTACAAAATTATAAGTGTCAATGGTATATATTATATATATATAGCTACTGAATTTGTTATTCAATATGAATGTTTATTTGATATTCAATATGAATGTTTATTTTACTTTTATAAGACAGACACAAAATTTGTGACTAGTAGTCACAAATTAGGATTATATGACATAAAATTATTACTATTATGCTTATTATGCTACATAGTTTTTCTTTTAAAATTAGATTCGTATTAGACAAATATTACTAAAGCATTGTTGGTCAATAAGAGTACTTATCTTCCATTTGTAAGGTTGGTATAAACTTTATGACTACGAGTCACAAATCATGATAATATGTGAGGATTGTATAAATTATGGTATTCGTAACGATGTAAAATATATTATGATCTTGAGTCATAAAAATTATGAAAGATAGTTACACATATTCTAACTTCTAGTATTTGTTGTGAAAAATTCACAAGTGTACGAAATCACAAGAACAAGTAAAATAATGATAAGTAGAGCATCCTTAGTACAGAAATTGATTGACAAAATTTTCTACTAATTACTGAAATTAAATTAATCTTAATTTTATTTAACAAATTAGAATTAAAAAATAAAGAAATTAAAGTAAAATTTCTATAAAGAAAATAAAACAAAAAATAAAATGCTTAAGCAAATAAATTACCGGAAAATAAATAGAGAAAAATATCAATGTGAGACAACCTAGTACACCAACTTCACCTTCTCAATCCTCTTAATTTTCTATTATGTCTTTCTAATCCAATTAATTTATCTAAGTGCCAATTAGAATATCCTAATATATATTACTAATCTTTTCTAAGACTTAGCATTATATCTTCACTTAATAATTTACTATATTCCTATGCAAATTAAGTAAAAACTTCATTAAATTCTATGATTTCTTTTACAATTGCATAAACTTATGAGTATATTCCTATTCTATACAGTTTATGTTATTCTATTTGTAGACATATTCTAGACTTCCTCTTCTAATTCAATCTAGAAATTCCTAATCAATTAATTGAATAACCAATTCAATTAAAAATATTAAGTACAAATAGAATAAATACATGGTAATATAAAGAAAATTGGAATTAGAATCAATTAAGAAAGTTCCGTGACTTCTGCAACAACTTGGGCATCAAGAAGAGTTTCTCTGCTGTTATTCATCCGCAAGCCAATGGGTAGGTCGAAGCGATAAACAAAATACTCAAACAGAATATAAAGACAAAGCTGGAGGAGCATAAAGGAGCTTGGCCAGAAGTACTTCTAGAAGTTTTATGGGCTTATCGCACCACACAATGAACCACTACTGGAAAGAGTCCATTCTCTTTGGCTTATGGATATGAAGCGATGATCCCAGTTGAAATTGGTACGGGCTCTCTACGGCGATCTGTTTATGAGCAAAATCAGAATGAGGTATGACTGAGAATTGAACTCGATCTTTTAAAAGAACAACGTGAACAATCTTAGCTCCGAATTGCATCATATCAACAACGCACTGCTCGACAAAATAACTCTAAAGTCAAAGGTAGACATTTTGAAGTTGGAGATCTTGTCCTTCGACGAGTTCTACCTAATAATAAAGAACATGGTGCTGGTGTCTTTGAGCCTTCCTGGGAAGGGCCTTATGTTATTGATAACGTCATTCGACCTAGGATATATAACCTAGCTCGCATCGGTGGACAAAAGATCGAGCATGCGTGGAATGCAGAATAACTTCGTCGTTATTATCGATTAAGAATCATTGCGCGGATCTATTGACATCCTAGAAACAAAAATCTGGTTCATTAGTAATTTTTGAAAAGTTTATAAAAATAATTTTTAAAAATAAATTCTCACTATTTTGTAATCACCGTTAGGCGTAGATCGATAATAAAATTTATAAAATAAAATAAAAAATCATCATTAATATTCTCACAATCTGGCATGATAGTTGCACATTTATACGGATCGAATATGTGATATAGGCCATTAAATATTAGTACAAGCCAAGATAAAAAAGAGAGTATTTTTACATAGTTATCAATTATTTAAAACGACAACAAACTCCTCACTATTTTTCTCTTGAATTTCCAAGGTCACACTGAGTACTACCTGATAATAAAAAAAAAAAAAGAGGTGAGTATTCATATACTCAGTAGGAATTCAATTACCTTTTTAAATTGATGTAATTTCTCAAACCTGTATGGTTAATACTTTTCAAATCTATTTATAAATAATTGAAACCCAGAATAGTCACATATTCAAAATCAAAACTAAATCTACATAATTATATATATATATCATAAATCAATCAAGAATATAAGCGAACTCTTATCTTCCTATTATGGCCTTGTAATACCTATATAATAGAAGTACCCAACATCCTGACACTACTAGAAAGTGTATCAGCAAAACCCTATACAAGAGCTTAGGTCTCTCATCTAGCACTGCAGCAACTCGCCAGTAATCTAAACTACCACGATGCAATAATAGAACTCACATGTTTGATCCTATGGTATGTACAACATGTAACAGTTTATAGTAACCATACATCCAAAAATCAAATTACACTTTAAAATTCCACTCGACATTATTCTGGGATTTACTATAACATAAGTGGTACACCACTGTAATATTCCATAATCATAATTTAAAGATATGTATAAAAATTCGTACAGTCCAATCCCAATATAATCTAATGTATTTCCACAATTTATCAAACTATCGTTAAATTCACGATTTTTCATAAATTAATTATGTAATTATAAATCAAAACAAATACAAAATCAGGTAATCGAGCCCCTGAGCCCTTACCTCGAGATGATAGCTATACCAAGCTAACAATGCTCGAAAAATCTATCGTTGATCATTTGGGTGCTCGGACGGTCGTTTCAAAATCTCGGTAAACTCACTTAAAAAAGTGATTTTTCCAACAGAATCTCAAATTGAGAAACGGAGATCACGGCTGAATTCGTAGCGTCCAAAATACTATGTTAGATATATAATTCATCAAAATTGGAACCAACCCGTGGCATGCAAAATAGTACGCCAGTGCCTCGATTTTTGTGCCACTTCAAAACATAATGATATTATACATCAAAGTTTGCCTCTCGACCTCACTGAGTCCAAATTTAAAATTAGAATTTAGTTTTAAAGTTCCGAACCTTAAATAGGCTTTAAATCTGAGAATTACAAAAATATCAATTTTTCATAATTTATTTGAAAAATATCCATTATTTCAATTAACAAACTTTCGGATATCATTTCAACACCTAACAACTGTATTTATTCATGACAATGTCATATATTTATTTTGAGCAAAAATAGTTATCTAACAAAAATAATTATAAAAATGCTGCAAGACTATTTGAAAAATGGCCAAATCGGACAAAACCTTACTAGTTGCGAGTTGACAGTTGAAACCTGTCAGTGTGGGGCCCGTTCCCGAACCTTGTGCCACGAGGAAGGCCACGCGGATCGCACGTGATCTCACCATCAGCCTTTGGGCTGTCCAAGGTTAGGGCCGAACCCATCACTGACCCCAGACGGTCCGGCCAGCTAGACCCCAACCACGACAGCTGGGGATCAGAGGCCCCAAGGGTCTGTTATCTGGAAACAGTGGCCCTTATCTCAACAGTCGGAAGGGTCAGAAGCCCCAAGGGTCTTCAGACTAGATACAATGGAAAGCAACCCACGGCTCCAGACCCAGACAGAGCATTTAATGCGATCCTGGGTAGGTGTGTGTACCAGGGACATGCCATCCTGACAGAACGGCGATTTGCCTAAATCTTACTCCTGACAGATTGAAGCCGTAAGAGGCGGCGAAAATCAGGCCACGGTAGCACAAGGGAGATCACAAAAATCTCGGCCCGTGACTGTTAAAAAAGATCTTGAGGTGAAAGGTACTCATTCCAGAGAGAGAGAACCAGGCTGTTCACTATCTCAGGATTATACATATAGAAGCCATGCGTTCCCGAGAGGGGCATGTACGCGCAACAAAGCTGATATACATAAAACAGTTTGTGAACTAAAAGAATATAAATAGATATTCATACTGAAATATTTTCCTTGCTACCCAACACAAAGATAAACCGCTGACTTAAGCATCGGAGAGTCTTTGCAGGTAGCCACCCCCGCCTCTCCGATCTTGCTTGGAGTTCAGAGAGCTTTGAGATAGCAAGGACACGTGGACAGTTGGAGAACATAGCGTCAGCAGTTCGAGACACGTGGACGGTTAGTGAGAAACCGCTCCAACAGTCAGAGATCGATGGCAACAAGGAGATGAAGCCGCATGTGCTACTGGTGTGGCGAGACGACGTCGAATGAGGCTTCAATGACCGAAAACCATGCTACAGGCGTGACTTTTGGGAGCTCCTAAAGGTGGTGTGAGGTAGCTTCAGGCGATAGGACAAATGGCAACTGCTTCATCGGCAGTTTCTAGCCCACACAGGCGGGCTCATTAGCGGTAGGCGGCAGGGGGACATTGCAGAGCTTCGACACTTGAAAAGTTTGAACCAGGAAGAAGAAGGATCTGTAGGCAATTTTAAGATAGTTGAGGGGCACTGTTGCTCGTTAGACACGTGCTAGGCCCTGACTTAATCGAAAGTCTTTTACAAGTTTTGGTTTGGCCATAGTTTTTAAAACATTCTTGCACTTAGGTCCCTCATTTCAATAAATATTCATATTTTTACCCCAAATGCACCTAGTCTTGATTTAATCCAAGTTCATCTCTGATATTTTATTTTAAATAATCCGAAAATTCATATTTACTAAATTGCCATTGGTTTTAAAATTACTTATTTACCCTTATAAAAAATAAGATTTTACAAATTTATTGTTATATATTTATTAGCTGCGTTAGATTAGATAAACTTGTTTTTAATTACCTACTTATAAATAGAACTAGTAAAAAGGATGCACACATGCCATACTCATTTGTTTCTCTCATCTTGTCATGTCCTTGTAGAAAGGCTTTACTCTATTACTGATGCACTTCTTTGTCTATGTTGGTATATTATTACAAATGCATCCTTTTCATAGTTAATCACATTCATAATAATGTGAGTTATGAAAGTCCATTAAGGGAGATCGTAAACAGAGGTACAAGTTTCACATGTTTAGCTTATCAATCTCAGTCTAAAGGCCAGATGAATATTGTCGGTTGACGGTTTGGATTGGCATCATATATGGACAATGAAAATAGAACTGCATCCTCTCTGTTTAGTTTATATTAAATAACACACTTCACAATTCTAAAATGCATGGTCATGGCCCATGAGACATAGATTTTGAGTAAGAAACTATGTACTAATGAAAAAAAAGAGCCAATTCTGTTCCATAGATTGATGATTATAAACTGATTCTTTATATACTTTTCTTCAATGCCTCTTACATTCTTGTGATGTTTACAATTTTGTACAGAAGCTGAAGCTTTTTCTTCATGTGCATATTAGAATGTTTACCGTGAATTTTTCCTGCAGATTTGACCTTTTTTTCTTTGCTTCTAATTTTATTTTTCACTTGGAAAGTTTATCAAACGGAAGTCAATCAGTTGAATCTTAAAAATTCACAATTCGATCTAGAGGTGAATGTAATTTATGTGGCCTTTCCAGGATCAAATAGCATTGAAAGAGACATTAATCATGATGACCACAAAATTAAATGTAGCGCCTAAACCATTTTGATTCAAACTGTAACATCTTCAATTTCACTTACGTACGAAAGAATATATATTCATTTCGAAAACCACACGTAAAAATGCCCATATTCATAAAGGTAAATTTATATTTGTATTTCTTTTTCCTCTACTAATCTCTAACTCCATTAATTATCAAGCAATTTTTCTGAGTGTATATTAGTCATCAAAATTCAAAATTATATTATGAACTTATTTTTTGTGTATTGTAATTTTGATTCCTTCAAGATTTATGAATACGAGAAACATAATTCAATGAAAGCAACCTCTAACTTTTAAGCGGAGTCTTAAAAAAAAATGAAAATGAAAAGTAAAAGCAACTTATAATTATTCCAAATAGTAAATAAAAGATAATTATTTTGCTAAATATGTAATTTTTTAAAAACCAATTCATATAGCTTTAAATCCATTATTTCATATGAATTTCAATTCTAATAAAAAAAATAATATTAACAATATATTGAGATTGATATGGAAAAAAATTCCGATTCAACATTAGAGCGTATTATATTAGAAGGAAAACATAAAAAGAGAAAACCAGAGATATACATGAAACAAAAAAGGAATACCCGGATAATAAATTACATAAGCTATGTTATATGCCCTTTTTTTGAAAAGATATGTTATATGCTTCTAATTTCAATCGTAACTAACATGACTCTTAACATCCGTTTATAGCAAATTTTTAGAATCAAAGCCATGGACAACATTTGTGTTGTGAACAACAAAAAAGGAAGGAAAAATAAATAAATACAAAAAAAAAAAGAGAAAAAGAAAAGGGTGACAAAATATCATTCATCGTAAAAATAAAATAAAATAATACGTTAAAGATAACTATAACAGCTAAACAGGCCCACTTATACTCTGAATTCTCTCTCATAAAACCCGGAAAAGAAAAGTAAAAAAAGTAATTGCCAAAGACATCTCTCTCTCTCTCTCTCTCTCTCTCTCTCGAAATATTTTTTTTAATAAAATAAAATAAATTATTAATAACCTCTATTTATTACAAAAAATTTTATTTAGTATAAAAGAAAAAAATAATTATTCACTTTAGGCTCTCAGCACTCTATCCAATCTTTATCCCGCCCGCTATCTTCTAACTTAGCTCTTAAACAATAAAAATGAAAACAAAATAAAAAGAGAAAAAGACTTGGTAAACCAGACAAGATTGGCAGACGTACGGCCCGAGCCTATTTCTTTCTCCATTTTCTCTGATTGAAGACTTAGAAAAAGGAAAAAAAAAATCGCCAAATTAAAAGACTTGCGATACTCTCTAATATGCCTAAACTCTATAAGGGTTTATATCACCTGAAGTCCCAAACTTTCCCCATGAATTAATTAGGTCTCCTTTGTTTGTAGTTTTTAACTCATTTCCGACCAAATGCTCTGTTAAAAGTCATGTGCCCAGCACCTGCTTGGTCATCCAAAGGGTTTGGAACTTGAAAAGAAAAAGAAAGAAACAAAAAAAAAAGGTGAGATAAGAGTCTTCTTCGTTCAAATGGAATGCTAACTAGATCTGAGTTGTTGTTTTTTTTTTGGTTCAAAATGGAAACAACAAGTTGCGATCAATAATAAAGAAATAATGTTGCTAATTAAGATGATCCTTTTCCCGTGCACTCTTCGATTTGATAATCCTTTTTCTTTTAAAAAAGATACCTCAAGTAAACATGGGAATAAAAGCTCAGGAAATGAGGGACGAGGTAATTGAGAACACTGCTTAATGCTTATAACTATAACCATCAGAACACTAGTTATGAATTAAAGAAATGAATCTCAAGATGCATTTTCGTACACAAACCGAGTTCTTTGCCATTAATTCAATTATGTATATAGTTAAAATACACAAATGAATCCAACAGAGCCTTGGGCGTTTAGTTCTAACATTTGAGATTGTAAGTAAGTCTTCGAATCATGTACCCTAACTAAGCCAAACGGAGAAGAAAGAAAAGAAAAGAAAAGAAAAGAAGAGAAAGGAAAATGATGAAATATCTTACGATCATGGCTGGTTTGACGGGAAATTTTTGTACTCGGAGGCTCCTCCATTATTAGAAGAGGAATCGGAATCTGAAAACGACATGTTTGTGCAAAGGAAAGAGATTCAGAAGGTTGAACTCAGAGAGAGAGAGAGAGAGAGAGAGAGAGAAGGGGGAGCAATAAGAATAAGAACCATCATATGGCACGGGAACGTGTAAACTGGAACGCAATTCCGGTATTGTTTCCCAAAGGGGCAAATTCTATGCTAATCGGTAGAAATCCAGATTCTTCCCCAATTTGTTCCCTCCCCCGTTGAACGAAGCAGACGCGACCTATTTCACCATTTTTTTCCCTTAAATTATTTCCGGTTATGCCCTTGGGGGAGCAAGCGTTACGTAACGGAACATTTGGACGGAAATGAGTTTAAAAGGACTTACTTGAAACGAAAATGTAAGACTAGGGATTTAAAAGTTAAAAAAAAAGGGACCTAATTAATAAATACATAGGGGAAAAGTTTTGGAGCCCGTGATATAAACCCAAATACCAAATTAACCCTTACTTTTAGGGACATATAAGGAAGATAGATGAAAATGTCTAATAATACCCTCTAAAACAAAATATAGATATATATATATATTTTTATTTTATTGAAACTCGAAAAGGAAAAAGTAAGAAAACTAAGGATAAAAGGGGAAAAAAAAGTGAATCGTGACCAGCTTATACATATTTAGATATATTGACCAAAATAAAGCGCTTTAATTAATTTAAAAATTTGAGAAAATTTACATTTAGGGGTTCTACTACTAAACTCTAATGGTGAAAAATTAGACTCGTCTATAAATATTTTTAAAAATAATCTTATTATTATGTCACACATATAAAATTATTTAAATGCTTTATTCCTTAACAATCTACCTCTACCACCATTATTGGTCTCGACTTTAGCTCTTGTGATGCTTCCGCTCGACCAGAATAAAAAAAATTAAAAAATTTCTATTGTGGTCGAATTTGTTTTGTCGCCTCTCCTAGTTGTTTCAATCGATTTTTGACTGGGGTTGAACTACCGTTCAACCGTAGTTGCATAATTAGATTAAGTCGAAACCACAGGTTAAAAATTTTTGACCGACATTCGACTTGGTCAAACCGTAGTCGAACAATTTCGATCCCAGTCGAATATGATCGACCGCTTTCTCGGCGTCGTTCATTCATTTTTTACTTTTTCAACTTGGTTGAAAATTTTCGACTGAGGTCGAATCAAGTATAATTTTGAAACTCCAAAATTTTTATTAAATAACAAGACAATAAAAATTCTAATTATATAAATAATTTTTTAGTAGTCCCTTTTTTCATTATTTATTTTTAAAAATGGTCAAAATTTATTTTCTTTGTTGGCTTGAACGATACAAAAGCTTGTAAGTCCAAGGAAAAGAAATATTAATACCCACTAAAAAAAATATAATACAAAAAATCATAAAATTAAAAATTAAAAAAAATAATATTACTAAACAAATGAAAATTTAAAATTAATTAATAGTTTTCCAATTGCGCGTTAATGAAGACATTTCATCATCATTTTCCTTTCACATCCATGATTTGTAGAAGACCCAAATTATTGATGATAAATTTCATTACCCATTCATATACCGAATTGAGACCCAAAGGTCCATGATCCTCAAGACATGAATACATATATTTTTTTTTAATGAAAAAATACATATCTATAAACTTATAAGAAGCACGGATGGACTTTAAGAACCGGTCCGTTCCTCTGCTCATCTTATTTCACCTGCTTAGTTTTTTGGTTTTTTTTTTTTGTTTTGTCCTTTTTCTAAGTATAGAGCCATGCGTTATATTTTTGGAGATTAGAATAACTTTAGTAGTTTAGACACATATACACTACTTTTTTCTTTTTTTATGAATTTTATTACTGTAGTAGAAAATTATTTCATTTTTCAAGAATAAAAATTCGATCCTTGACTATCAGGATTCCCTTGCACTAAATAAATTATCTTAAATTCAACTCTTTCTTTTTTAATATCTTTTTGAATTTTTGACGTATCTATTATTTTTTGTAACCATAATTAAGAAGAGAAAAAATTTACTCAAAAAAATAGGATAATTACTTTCGACAAAAAATCAACTTTTACGTAATACAATTTTTTTGTAAAAGTTTTTAAATTGAGCCTATATTTATTTCTTTGCTTAAGAGATGAATTTTTACATATATAATATCGATATGATTCGAGTGCATGAATTTCGAGACATAATAAATAGTCTCATTTTGTGTGCTACAGATTAAGTTTCAACTCAGAATCTAAATTGGTTGAATTATATATCTAATCTAGCTATTTTGGATATTAGGAATTCAATAGTATCGTCCGTTTCCTCGTTCGAGGCTCTATTGGAAAAATGATTTTCTATAGCAAATTATTTTGGTCACTAATTCATCTAACAGACTTCCAACGATTCACATAAATTTATACAAACTTCTATAGAAGATTATTACACTCAATTGATGTAGGAACTCAATCACTTTCTTTTTAAATTAGTTTATCATAAATGGTTTTAATTGATTTTGATTAAATTAAATTTCGTGATTTAGATATTATGAAAAATGTGATTTGATTTAAATTCGTGATTTTAAGTAAATGAGAATCACTGCATAATTGATTTATTGATTTGATTGTAAAATATAAATATCTACGTCATATCACACACTTATATTGTATATTATCTCACAAGATCTGAGAATCACGGTATCCCATAGAGCACTGAAATAACTCAAGTTCATCATGTAGATGATACAAAACTTACATATGTCAAGAATCTAGGCATTACGGAATTAGGCAATAGTTAGTACATTTATAATGGACTTGAATGGTATGTACTGCGTTATTAAATTATATTTTTATGTGAGTTTTGTGAACATAGATTTTGATAAATTTGTTTGAGAAACTTGTATTTGTGAAATGTTTGGAATGAAGAAACTAACCATACATGAATTTATGAAAATAAATATATTATTTATTATAAGAACTCGTGATAATCTCTCTATTGGATATTAGCTCACTCATTTCCTTTCCCGCAAGTGATATTAAGTGTGACTTAAATGAGGAGGCTTAGCTGTGACTTTTGAAGTTTACTAGTATTTATTTTACTTTGGTAATTCCTACTAGATTTGTTGGTGTTGGACTTAAGTAGAAATTATAATTTTATTTATGGTTATGTAAGTATTATTTCAAGATTGGATATTATCCATATGAATTATGTTTATTATTGATGTGCGATAAATATTTTAATGAAACTTTAGATGATTATTTTTATTCAAATCTGCATTTAAAGGGTGATCCATTTAATATGGGTTTACTTTTACTTAAACACTATCTAGAGGCCTTTACAAATATTTATAAATTTTCAAAACTTATAAATTAAATTTTGGTGCTTCATTTTTTGTGAAAATACTCATTTTGCCACTTACTTTGGCCTTGAGTCACGACATGCACTCCTGCTTGGATTAAAGGCACCCATATAATATGAAAAATAACTAAAAACGATAATTAAAAAAAAAATAATAAAAGCACCTCATCTTCCTCCTTCCTCTCCCTTAATCTGACAACATTGTACATCTTCTTCACTTACCTTTCTTTAGTATCACTGAAGTATGTAAATCAGATTAGAGCAATCTGACAACATTGTACATCTTCTTCACTTACCTTTCTTTAGTATCACTGAAGTATGTAAATCAGATTAGAGCAAGTATTAGAAGAGAAATAATTTCTACCTGACAGAGTAAGTATACACCCATCAGAAGCAAATCTATAAATTGTTTATTTTTTTAAAAAAAGCGTGAGTTTGTAAACTAGGTGAATAAAAGAAGAAAATAGTGTGTTATATATATGATTTTAGTCTCTCATTTTATATTGAAATAAATTATTTAGAATTCTTTTAATACGAAATCGAAAATGCAATTTCTACATACGTTGCGCTGGTTTTTTTCTTTGGGTAATTTTGAAGGATTTTTTTTTTTTTATATATAATGTTGTGTCTTCTTATGATCATGTTCATTCTCTATTTCTCTAGTTATTCTTTTTAATACTGATTCATTCTTTTCATTATAAGATTTAGAAACTACCATTGTTTTTCTGTTTTGAAGACGTGCAAAGAAGAAAGCCAGTTTGAGATTGTATTGGGTGCTTTTATCTTGACTTTTAATATGTAGTCTAGTCTTGTCATTTTTACTCATTCTTGGGGTGCCTTTATAATAAATGTGTAAATAGAACTACTCAATGGCGTATCTTTTCCACTAGTTTAGTTAGGTGAAATTATTCCATCACATAGATGAATTATTATTCCAAGTAAATAACTTTTCCAAGAGTTAAAAAGCAAAACTAAATGATAAAATAGGTAATACTAATTTCATTTTATTATATTCCTTGATTTTTTTTTTTTATAAACCTAATTACTTCGTCTATTATCCCAACTAAATGTCATCTTAAAGTTTGACAAATAAAAAGGGGCAAGTGGGGAGCATAACTGAAAAATAAGAATAATGTTATAAAACACCAATAGTACTCAATACTATAATGATATGTTAATTTATCATTGATTAATTATAATTATAATTCAGAAAAAGACTAAATAAGATTCAGTTTATTAATTAAATTATCCAATAATAAATAAACATGTCATTACGATGTTAGATACTACTGATGGATGGCTTATAGTATTACTAGAAAAATAAAAACGAGAGCTCACGAATGGCAAACAAGTTATGGAAAATAAAGTTCAAAGCAAAAAAAGAAAAGTTACGGAAAATGAACACAATTAAACTTGGAGTTGGGATACTGTTTTGGAGTTTTATAAAATTTAACTCAAATCCCACTTCTAGTCTTGAACAAAAGCCCAAGAGACGGGACCTTTCTCAACCATGGTCACTTTCTTGGAGCAAGTGACTAAGTGGAATGACAAGTACTCTTTCTTTTTAATAACTTCAAATCATGGTTATTTAATGGATTAATGAACAATTGTTTGAGTCTCATTTTATTTTTGTTGTTGAACTCTCTAATTTTTTATTTTCATCGTCAAATCATTAAAATTGTTCGTTTTTAGTCTCTTCTAACAATTTTTGTCAAATATATAATAGAAATGACTGAAAATCATTTTTTTTTTCCAAAGTTTAGCAACCAATTCCCAAACCATGATTTAGCATAAAAACTTGGGTTATAGGACAAATAGTCCATGAACTATATCCAATTCATGGTCAAAGTTGGTAATTTAATCTTTGAATTTTTAGATTTGACGCAATTTATTCAATTTGTTGTAATTTAGTCCTCAAAATTTTAATTATGGTAATTTAACTTTTGAATTTTTCAATTTGAAATAATTTAATCTAGGTGTTTATTATCATTACCATCATTTAAGAAATAATATTTCCATTGAAGAAAAATAAAAAAAAAATAAAAAAGGAAAAAAAAAAAATATTTTTTAAAAAAAGAAGAAATAGCATTTCTAAGATTACATCCTAAGTCAATGTTAAAAAACCTTCCTTCTTCTTCTTCGTCTTCTTTTTAGTTATCTTAACAAAACATCTAAAAGTAAAAAATTAAAATATTTTTGTGGACAAAATATTTAGTTAGTTCATTATATTATTATTATTCTTATGAATTTTACCCAAATAATAAATATGAAGTATATTTTCTTTTCCAATTAGTTCAGTCCCATATCACGTCCAATAATCCTAAACAATAATCTAGTCTTATGATGCTATGTATGTTTTTTGGCCTGACGTGAAAATGACATTATTTATTTATTCTGATAGAACAAACGTCCAAAGTAGGCTAGAAAGTGAACATCTTACATTGCAAGGTAAAGGATGCCCATAGAGTCTACTCTATTAGTTAGTAGTCTTTGTATTGTCAGTCTACCTCCGCCTCCATAATTAATATTAATATTGTCCGACATGGGTTTGAGCATGTGGGGCCCATTTATCCGACGTGGCACCACCGACCTGAAGCCACGTGTCAAAACTTGTATGGGCTAAAGACAACTTATTAGAGAAGGGAGGCAAACGACTTTTTTCTGTGCAGCCATGATCAACTCAGGTCAACCTATTCATTTCCTTAATGTATCTCTATTCTACTCTCTTTTAGTCATGATGATATGGTGTTAATTATTGTATAGTGTCCCATAATATTACTTTTTACATTATAGAATAATAAAAAGAGAGAAATTAATTGTTACTTGTTAATTGTCGTATATGCATTTTTTTTATTCTTTTGTTTTGTTTTTGCCACTTACAAGTTCAAATTTTTGGAGAGGAATGTAAACTAAAGTAGGATAAGACATGGACATCCACGAACTTCAGTGTTAATTTTTCATAATGCACAAGGAGATCATTGTAGTGCTTGTAATTAAGAAATAGCGGACTTACTTTATTTTGTTTCTTTAATTAGATTAGTAAATTAATTAATGACAGAAATGTAATACAGATCATTCAGATGTACAATTTCTTTTATCAGCTCAATGACAATGAGCTTATTTTCTACAACTTGTAAGATTGATTGACATTACAACTTGTAAAATTCAGTAGCATGCTATACTAAAGCAAAATTTATATACAAGTAGCACCCAATATATATTATCTTGGTAGTCTTCAACTCCATATCATAAGTTTTTTGACTATAGGAAACTAATTAATTTAAATCTTCATATTTCATTTGTTTGGAAAAAAAAAAACCATCAGAATGCTTGCAACGTTGCTCATCTTTGTTGCAGTATATGCAGACTTGGAAACTTTACACTCGTTTGGCACACTTGTTGGCTCAACGAAAATCTGGCATTCAAAGAATAAGCAACTTGGAGAAGCATTTGAAGTCAGGAAGGTGCGAGAGAGGGAGCCAACAGTTATGCAAATCCAGGCACGATTACAAAGGAGCTAATTCAAGTTCCAATCGGATAGGTTAGAAGAGTTCGAGTAAAAAGATTCAAGGAATCTCTCAATGAGCTGATTCAAAATATGTGGATTGAGATAAATTCTTGAAGACCCATAGATGATGTTCCACATAGTTCATAAGGTCAGATTTCCATTATTCAAACTTTGGAATAATCTACAAAAGACTCTCACAAGAGTATTGCTCAAGGGTGCATGAATTAAAACTTAGTTTTTTGATTATGGTGACTTACCCATTTTTTGACTCATCAAGGAGAATGATTGGCTTCAATTAGTTAAATTACATTTCTTATTTATTTATTATAAGTTTTATTGCTGAGTTATAAGACTTGCATGCCAATCTAGATACTTTCTTTTTTTTAGTGTGTAATAGGCGTATTTTTTTAGGATAATTATGGGAAATCAATTTTCTGAATTGAATTAGATTATTTTAGTTTCCTTTTATTGTTTTGGACAATATCTTAGATGTTTTTAGCAGTTAATTTTCATGGTTTTTATGTATATAAATAGCCATTAGCTAAATAAAAAGAGCAGATTATAATTCATTAAAATTAAGAGCAATTTCTCTTTAGTTCTTTGAGAGTTTATTCGAACTTATCAGATTTCTCTGTGGCATTTATCCATTGACTTATCAATCGAGTTTTCCATCCTTGATTGTGGCGTCTTTCTTTATACCAAGGTTCACATCTCTTTATAAGTGTTAGGTCGAGGTTTTCCATCCGAATCTGATTGTAGAACGGTCCTAAGTATTATCCTTGTTTCAGGTTTCGTTACAAATTGGCGAGATTCGTATTATTTGGTATTAAGAGCCGGATTATAGTCTCAGATTTAATCTATCCTTTATCTTTTTTTTTTTTTTGTCAAAACCAGCCTTTATTCTTCCTTCTTTCTTTCATTTAAATTATCCAAAAAAAAACGTAAACTTTTATCTGTTCTAGTCGTAGCTAAATTTAGATTCCTCTTTGTTTGCTTTTAAATATGAATTTATTTTTTTGTATCTTTCAGTTAACCCTTGTATTTTTAGTTATTATCTGGGTTCTCAATTAAAAAAAAAAAAGAGAATCCCGAAAAAAAAAAATCTGTGGCTGAATTAGAGGTTTTTTTAGAGTGGTTGTTTAGAGTGGTTGAGTAAAATGGTCATAACTTTTGATCCAGGTATCAAAATGACTATTATATATCAAATCGAAGCTTATTCCTAGCTCTACAATCTAAATTGACTAAGTACCGTTCACTCTAGTTTTTGCGCCTAAAATCTATTGTTTTCATCACTTTTAGAGCTTTCAAAGTTTTGTATGTGTTTCTTTTTTTTTTGTTTCACTTTCTTTGCTTGTCAAATTCAAGAAATTGTTATTCCAGGTTATTATATTAAATCCTGATTTGGTTGGTGAGTTTTTTGTGTGAATTATTGCTAAGAAATTCTCATTATTTTTTTGAATTAGTTTGATAAGAACTTTTGAGAAATTACGAGTGGAAAAAGGCAAGAGTAGTGAGCACATAAGAGGGTAGAAGCCAATCTGATATATTTGAGTGAAACACGAGTGAAATTGAGTGATTCATTACTGAGTGAAACACGTGAGAGAATGTGTAAAGTCCTTTCTTTTCTAACTTTGTTTTGCAGCATACATGTCAAACAATAAGGACAGAAACAATTTTAGAGATACATCTGGAGTGGATGATCCAAAGCTTCTCATAGAAGCCTTAATTGGTGAGATGAGAAGAGTAATAAGAGCAGAGATGGAGCAGGTTCATGAGCGGATGGATAAAATAGAGAACTTATATGTGGAATAGCCACAAATCGCTCCTAATATGCGTGGAAGAAGAAGATTCCAGCATAGGGAAGTGAGGGAGTATTATAGAGATACTTTTGGTGATGAAGATGATGAGATTCAATAGTTGGCAATAGAAGATACAATGGATAGTTTAGAAGAGTTAGAAATCGAGAAGATAATTCACTAGGTAGTATTAAGATGACGATTCCATCCTTTCAAGGCAAGAACGATCCAAAAGCTTACCTTGAGTGGGATTGAATTAGTATTTGATTATCACAATTACTCCGAGATTAAGAAGGTAAAGCTTGCTGCCATTGAATTTTTCAATTATACTATGGTGGGATTAGTTGGTAATGAATAGGAGAAGAAATAGGGAGCGTCCAATAGAGGCTTGGAATGAGATGAAAGCAATGATGAGAAAGAGGTTTGTATCGAGCTACTACTACCAGGAATGGTATAACAAGTTACAAAGCCTTAGGCAAGGTAACCGGAGTGTAGAGGAATATTATAAGGAGATAGAGGTTGCTATGATTCGAGCGAATGTAGAGGAGGATCGGGAGGCTACAATGTCCAGATTCTTGGTTGGTTTGAATCGAGAAATCACTAATGTAGTGGAACTACAACATTACGTGGAGTTAGAAGATATGGTCCACATGGCTATAAAAATTGAGAACCAACTCAAGAAGAGGAGTAGCATACGTCCAAGCTAAAATCCAAGTACATCTGCTTGGAAATCGAATCAATAAAAGAAGGATAAGAGGCAACCTATGATGAAGCCTAAAGCTGAGCAAAAGCAAGAAGTTACTAGCCATGTAGATCAAGGTAAATCCAATTCTTCTACTTCTAAGAATCGTGATATCAAGTGCTTTAAATTTCAAGGAAGGGGTCACATAGCTAGCTAATGTCCAAACAATAGAGCTATGGTGTTGCAAGATGATGGTGAAATTGAAACCGAAGACAAAGATGGCACCGATCTTATGCCACCATTGGAGGATGATGATGAAGAGGAATACCCTGCCCAAGGAGATTTGTTGGTGGCAAGGAGAGATTTGAGTGCGCAAGTCAAAAAATATAAAGAGGTGCAACGAGAAAACATCTTTCATACTAGGTGCCACATTCAAAACAAGGTATATAGTATGATTATCGATGTTGGTAGTTGTACTAATGTTGCTAGTACTACTATGGTAGAGAAATTAGGGTTGGTAATATTGGGAAATATGAAGATGAAGTTTTGTGCGATGTGGTTCCGATGCAAGCTGGACACTTGTTACTAGGTCGACCATGGCAATTTAATAGGCATATTAAACATGATGGCTTCATCAACAATTACTCGTTTGTACTTAATCAAAGGATAATCACTCTAGTTCCTTTGACACCAAAAGAAGTTCATGAAGATCAAATAAGGTTACAAAAAGAGAGTGATCAAAAGAGAAATAGTGAAAAAGAGAGAGAGGCTGAAGAAAAAAACAGAGAAAAGACAATAATAGATTAAGCCATTGAGAGAAAAACAGAGACAAAACAAAATAATCTTTATACAAAAGCTAGAGAAATTAAGAGAGTGATGTTTTCAAACCAGCCGATAATTGTACTCTTGTACAAAGAGGCATTTTTAAACACCAACGAACTTGACCCTGCTTTGCATAGTTCTGTTGTTTCTCTCTTAAAGGAATTTGGTGATGTTTTCCCCCAGAAAATTCCTAGTGGATTACCACCAATCTGAGGGATTAAGTATCGAATTGACTTCGTGCATGGTGCAATCATTCCAGATCATAGGAGTAACCTCGAGGAGACAAAGGAACTACAAAGACAGGTTGATGAAGAAAAGATTCGTTCTATCTAAGAATGGCCAAGTCCAACGAGCGTAAGTTTAGGTATTGGCGTAGTTTTTATGCAAGAAGGACGACCAATCACATATTTTAACGAGAAACTAAGTTGGGATACTTCAAACTACCATACTTATGATAAAGAAATGTATATGTTAGTTCAAGCTTTGAAAACATAGCAACATTACGTTTGGGAGTTCGTGATTCACACTGATCATGAGTCGTTAAAGCTCCATAAAGGTCAACACAAGTTGAATAAGAGGCTTGTACGATGGGTGGAATTTATTGATACGTTTCCATATGTCATCTGATATAAACTGTAATACCCAAGATTCTCACATGCATAATAAGCCAATAATAAACATGTTCATATTGCATAATAGATATATCAAGTGACTAGAATCAACTTTCCAGTAAATTTCTCATTCTTTATTATTAAATGCTTTCAATATATGTTATTGTACTAATATTTATCGAAGTGTTCCCATACAGTATAAAGGCTCAGTACCCTCAGAGAGAGAGAGAGCTAGGAGTGTGAGAAGAACAAAGAAAAATAATACTTTTTTGGTAAAGTGTATTTTCATGCTTTTTGGAGCAAAATTTATTGTACATTTAACACATCATAGCTTTAATTCAATGTACAAGACTCACTTATAGTATTTTATTTGTCGGCCCAGGTAAGCACGAGGTGGCAGTCATTGAACTAAACTATGTTTAATTACACTAAGCTAGCTTAGGTTCGGCTTAATCGCGTAATGTTAATTTTGTGCGTTCTATTAATTAGGCATTGATGCTCTGTTTGCATTATTAATTGGAGTGAAATTGACTTATTTTTATGTTTAATGATTGGTTATGGGTCTAGGTTCCACTAGATTACAATAAGATTGGCCATATGTGATTATAGGTCAAAGTATGACTAGTTTTCATCTTCTAAGCTAGGTTTCACCATTTTGGTCTACACTTGGGTGTATAGGATGGACCAGAAACGTGGTGAGTATGCTAAGGATGTTTTAGAGCTGGACACATGAAAAGTAAGGTGCAAAATTCCCAAAATACCCCTTAGAACTTAAGTTATGCCATTTCTTAGTCATTAAGTATCACTTTTGGTTCAAATCTGGTCATTTTCTTCTCCTTTCTCTCCAACCACGACCAGAAACTCTCCCACTCCTTTTTAGACTTCTCTCAGCTCCCCTTAACCACTTCCAAGAATTTCCAAGTGGTAGAACTCAATTTGGAGCTCAAGAAAGCAAGATAGGTCCAAACTAGTCAAGGTAATTCTACTAGTTCTCCTTCCTAGGTTTTGTTTTCTTATTTCAATTATCCACTTGATACCACTTAAATAATGATTTCTCTAGGTCCTCTTAAGTCCTAAGATCAATTTTAAAGCTTTGGAAATCAGTTTTTTGGAAGTAAAAGGCAAGAGCTTCAACAAAAGTTCAAACTAATCAAGGTGAGCTTTTTATAGAATTTAGAATTGGTAATTTATTTCTTTTACTTTATCTCTTAAATTAAAGCTTTTATTTGATGAATAGAGGTCCTAGGAAATCTTATACATTGCTGGAAGAATAGAATTTAAGTGGAGGATTAAAGTTAGACTTAAAGCCCTAAAGTGTGCTAGTTATGGATTTAAGTGTTTTCATGTATAGTAGATTATATTTTTTCTATTTGTAATCCGATTTTCTAAACTTGGAGTGTATATTTTATGGATTCTATTATTTATTTCACTCATTTAGTAGCTGGTTAGAATGACACATAATTGTGAAATTGGTCTTAAACTTTGTCCAAATTAAAAGGAATCCAAGAACACTTAGGTTGCTCTAAATGATCCTCTTTGGATTGTATATGTGAGAATTGGCTTGTTGACTGTTATTACAGGTCTTAAACCATGATTTTAATCATGTGGAGATGTACTAAAAATAGGGGAGGTGCTGTCCAAATATTTTTAAAACCAAATGGTACCATTTAGAAGCAAATGGACTAGTTTTTATGAAAATAGATGACATTTTGGTTCATTTTGTGATTAGGGTTCCTTCTTATGTAAAAGCTGTGATTTAGTCTTGTACTTGTTTCTTTAAACATTTTACATTGTAGTTATAATGTTAGTAATAAAATTGACATCGTATCTTCCACACACCTTGCCACAGAGGATACTGACCCTTTCTACTATCTTTTCTACCGGACACAAGGTAAGTGAAGATTTATTTTAATTGCATCACAAGAACAATAGTAGATACAAGATGCTTTCTTACATACTTATGTGTCTTATTTCAATTATATGTTATTTATAGTATTGTTGTAAAGTTTACGGAAACATAAGTATGGCATGATCATTTAAGCATGATTTTCAAAGAAGTGATGTTTTTCACACATTGGATTTAAAGTAGTACCATTGTACTAATTTTACGAGATATGTTTTAAGTACGGTGTTTGGTCTGTCTGTGTTGGGTAAGTATGGTTTATACAAGCATCATTCCCGCATAGGTGGGCATGGCTTACCGACCGCCGGGACTGAGCATTGTACTATGAGATTTATCAAGTGCATTACTTAGTCGGTTTGCATTGGGTAGGTATGGTTCACATTGGCTATGTGTTTCCTTTCCGCACAGGTGGGCACGGCCTACCGACTACCGCGACTTTGTAATATACTCAAGAGCCCTATAAAGAAATGTTTCTAAGAAAAGAGCATCAAAACGAAAAGTTATGAAAGAAAGAGTACAATGGGAATTTCAATAAAGTTTATGCATGAAACATGTTTACGAGCATGCATGATCTTTACTTACTGAGCATTAGCTCATTTAGTTCTTGTGATGTAGGTGAGGACGTTTTTGATGTATAGAGTTGCTAGTTGGCTAGCACGCTTTCTTGTTACTATGATCATACCGATTTAGACGAGCTTGACTTGTGGGCGGTGTTTTCTATGTATTTTGTTATTCTAGTGTGTTGTAAATATTACTGCTAATGGCAAGATAAACTGATATAGAGGTTTTAGTTGTATATTTTGTAAAGACACTTTCAAAAAGTAATGCTACGTAGTTTCTTTTGTTTTAGAGCTCGAAAAGTTTAAATTTGGCCCACCTTTTTGCAAAACTAAAAATATGGTTTAAAAAAGAATAATGCATCCTAGTTTAACCTACATAGTCGTATAGTTAACCGAAGAGGGTGTTACAGTATTGGTATCAGAGCAGAGGTTTAGTCATTTCTGAAGACTGCCTATATATGTATGATCATGTGACAGAAAGCTCAGTCAACCAGTAAGTCTAATTAATTGCATATGTACACTTTATTTTATTATATAAATTTGATGAACACATTATTATTGGCTATTATGTTTATTTGTAAGTAAAGGGCTATTGTACAGGAAATTATGCCAAGGGGTAGAGGTCAGACTAACCACCCGAGGGGTGATCAGGACAATGACAAAGATATTACTATACACCGATTGGCTGAATTAGTAGAGAAACAAGCTCAACAAATAGAGAGGCTTATAAAACGAGATCAAAAGAGAGAAGAACAATTACCAGAACAAGTTATGGCTAGACAAGAAAATCATGAACCAGCTTCTAAAAGGTTTAGAAAGAATAAACCTCCAGTTTTTAAAGGTGAAATTGATCCATTATTAGCTGGGGAGTGGATTCGGAGTTTGGAGGGTATCTTTGGTTATATAAGAATCCCTGAAGAAGAGAAAGTTTCTTGTGCTACTTATATGTTCCAAATGGATGCCAGGCATTGGTGGGATTCCATAAAGTCAATCACTGATGTTAACAGTTTAACTTGGGAGAGATTCAAGGAAATCTTTTACAGGAAGTACTTTAGTGAAGCTCGTCGATTTGCAAAGGCAGCTGAGTTTACTAATTTGAGGCAAGGTGGCATGTCTGTGTGTGATTTTATAAAGAAATTTGATGAACTATCCCGCATTGCTCCTCATATGGTGAGTACCAACGAGTTGAAAGTAAACCAGTTTCTACAGGGGCTCAAAGCAGAAATATATAGGGATATTAAAATGTCTACAGGAAAAGGTGCACCTTACACAGAAGTTACAGAGAAAGCCCTTGAGGCTGAAGAAGCTGAACTGAAAGTGGTAAAGGCACTAGAAATTAGAAGAAATATAAATATGGCAAGGAGAAATGCAAATTTCGGAAAGGATACTCAACCAGGATTTAATGGAGATAAAAGGAAGTTCCCACAAGGTCAGGGACAAAGATAAGATCCTTCAAAGCACCCAACAATAGGTCAACAAATGCAATCTAATTCGAATAAGAAAGTTACATGTCCCAAATATGGAAGGCCTTATAAAGATGAATGTCTTTTGGATAGTACAACGTGTTATACATGTGGCAAGACAGGGCATTTTTCCAAGGATTGTCCCTCCATCTCTGGTGAACAAAAGAAAGTTCCAGCTCGTGTATTCACCATGACTGCGATAGATGCTGAGGCCGATCCATCAGTTGTAGCAGGTGAGATGCCTATCTTTCATATCCTCGCAAATACATTAATAGATTCAGGAGCTACACATTCATTTGCATCACCAGCATATGTGAAAAAATTGGGTAGATCACCTGAAACTTTGAATTTAAGATACTGCGTAACTATTCCATCTGGGAAAGTGCTATATTCTGGTCAAGTTTTGAGAGCGTGTCCAATACAAATAGATGGTAGAGAGTTGTGAGAAGATTTAGTAATGTTGGATATGCAGGATTTTGAGGTGATTTTGGGTATGGATTGGCTATCTAAGTACCATGCTAGCATTGATTGTAAGGGTAAGAGAGTAGTATTTCAGCCACCTGGTGAAGAGAAGTTTATTTTCCTTGGGTCTTCTAAGAAGAAAATGGTGCCAATTATTTTAATGATAAAATCAAGGAAGTTACTGGAGAAAGGATGTACTGGTTATCTGGCAAATGTAATGGATACTAGAAAAAAACTTAGGATGAAGCCACAGGAAGTACCGGTAGTTGATGAATTTCTAGAGGTATTCCTAGAAGATCTACCAGGATTACCACCTGAAAGAGAGATAGAGTTTGCTATTGACTTACTACCTGGCACTGCTCCTATTTCTAAAGCACCATATAGAATGGCTCCAGCAGAGTTGAAGGAATTAAAGGTACAATTATAGGAGCTTTTAAACAAGGGTTTCATACGTCCAAACTTTTCACCATAGGGTGCTCCAGTGCTATTTGTAAAGAAGAAAGATGGAACTATGAGGCTTTGTATTGATTATAGAGAGTTAAATAAGGTTACAATCAAGAATAAATATCCTCTTCCTAGAATTGATGATTTGTTTGATCAGTTACAAGGTGCTTCAGGATACCATCAACTGAAGATTAAGGAAGAAGATATTCCTAAGACAACTTTTAGGACGAGATACGGACACTATGAGTTTTTAGTGATGCCCTTCGGTTTAACTAATGCCCCAGCTGCTTTTATGGACATGATGAACAGAGTATTCAAGGATTTCTTGGATAGTTTTGTTATAGTGTTCATTGATGACATTTTGATATATTCGCGCTCAAGGGAGGAGCACATGGAGCATTTGAGAATAGTTTTGAGGATTTTGAAAGAAAAGCAGTTGTATGCAAAGTTCAAGAAGTGTGAGTTTTGATTGGAGAAAGTTATCTTCCTTGGTCATGTAGTGTCTGGAAATGGTATTTCTGTGGACCCAGCAAAGGTTGAAGCTGTAAGTAATTGGTCAAGGCCTACAAATATTTCAGAGATTCGTAGTTTCTTGGGATTGGCTAGTTACTATAGAAGGTTTGTAGAAGGATTTTCTAAGTTGGCCTCTCCATTGACTCAGTTGACTAGAAAGAATATGAAGTTTCATTGAAATGATGATTATGAAAAGAGTTTTCAAGAGTTAAAACATCGTTTGGTCACAGCTC
This sequence comes from Parasponia andersonii, assembly GCA_002914805.1. Lineage (NCBI taxonomy): Eukaryota > Viridiplantae > Streptophyta > Magnoliopsida > Rosales > Cannabaceae > Trema > Trema andersonii. The sequence continues at coordinate 351,384 of JXTB01000261.1, forward strand.
CTATACTTTCTATACCCACTGGATCAGGAGGATTTGTTGTTTACAACGATGCTTCAAAGAATGGTCTAGGCTGTGTTCTGATGCAAAATGGTAAGGTCATCGCCTATGCTTCTAGACAACTAAAAGAATATGAAAAGAAATATCCTACTCATGATTTGGAGCTAGCAACAGTAGTTTTTGCACTGAAGATTTGAAGACATTATCTTTATGGAGAAAGATGTCAAATTTACGCAGACCATAAAAGTCTCAAGTATTTCTTTATCCAAAAGGAATTGAATATGAGATAGAGAAGATGGCTTGAACTGGTAAAAGACTATGATAGTGAAATTAACTATCATCCAGGAAAAGCTAATGTGGTTGCAGATCTCCTAAGTAGAAAGTTATTAGCTGCTATATCACTCAAGTATGTTGATCGAAAGCATCTTTTGATGGATTTGCATCGATTAGAATTAGAGATTGTGCCTACAGGTTTAATGGAGAGATTAGCAGCTCTTACGTTGCAACCTACAATTTTAGAGAGAATCAAGCAAGACCAGAATGCGGATCCCTATCTGATAGGTTTAAAGACTAAGATAGAGTCTGGAAAGGAGGTAGCCTTCCAGATTTCTGGTGATGGCGTAATCAGATACAGAAATAGACTCTGTGTGCCAGACAGAATAATTAGAAAGGAGATATTAATAGAAGCTCACATTACTCCCTACTCTGTACATCCTGGTATTATAAAGATGTATAGGGATTTGAAAATGCATTATTAGTGGCCAAGTATGAAGAAGGATGTGATTGAGTTTGTAGAACAATGTCTCACATGTCAGCAAGTTAAAGCTGAACATCAAAGACCTGCCAGTACATTAAAGCCCATACATGTGCCACAATGGAAATGGGAAGAGATTGCTATGGATTTGGTAGTTGGACTTCCTAAGACAAATAAAGACCATGATGCTATTTGGGTTATTGTGGATAGATATACTAAGTCAGCCTATTTCCTACCGATTAAAGTGACTTATAGTTTGGATCAGTTGGCTCGGTTGTATGTTCAAGAAATCATTAGACTACATAGTGTTCCAAAGGTTATTATTTCTGACCGAGATGCTAGATTCACTTCAAAATTCTGGAAGAGGGTTCGGGAGGCTATGAGTACAAAACTGGCATTCAGTACAGCTTTTCATCCTCAAACAGATGGACAATCAGAGAGAACCATATAGACTCTTGAGGATATGCTTAGAGGTTGTGTGTTAATTTTTCATGGATCTTGGAGCAAGTACTTGCCGTTGATAGAATTTGCCTACAACAATAGTTATCAAGCTTCAATTGAAATGCCTCCATATGAAGCCTTGTATGGAAGAAAATATAGATCTCCATTTCATTGGGATGAGTTGGGAGAAAGGAAATTTCTTGGTCCAGAATTGGTAAGAGAAACAGCTGAAGTAGTAGAAAAGATTCGTAAACAGTTATTAGCTGTTCAGAAAGAACAGACAGAAGCATTATGCTGATCCTAAAAGGAGAGAGGTCATATCTGATGTTGGGGACAAAGTATTTTTGAAGGTTGCACCCATGAAAGGAATCATGAGATTTGGGAAGAAAGAGAAGCTTAGTCCTAGATATATAGGCCCATTTGAGATACTTAACAAAGTTAGAGATGTTGCCTATAGACTTGCATTACCACCCTTACTGTCAAACGTGCACAATGTTTTTCACGTCTCTATGTTAAGAAGATATGTTCCAAACCTTTCACATGTTTTGAGTTACGAGCCATTGGAGTTGAGCCAAGATGTGAGTTATGAAGAAGAACCAGTAGAGATTTTGGATAGAAAAAAAAAGGAGCTTAGAAGCAAGAAGATCCCTTTGGTCAAAGTATTGTGAAGGAACCACGAAGTAGAAGAGGTCACATAGGAAAAAGAAGAAGAGATGAAAACTAAGTATCCTCACTTATTTGGGTAAGCAAATTTCGAGGACGAAATTTAACAAGGAGGGAAGGATTGTAATGCCCAAGATTCTCACATACATAATATGCCAATAATAAACATGTTCATATTGCATAATAGACATATCAAGTGACTAGAATCAACTTTACAGTAAATTTTTCATTCTTTATTGTTAAATGCTTTCAATATATGTTATTGTACTAATATTTGTCGAAGTGTTCCCATGCAGTGTAAAGGCTCAGTACCCTCAGAGAGAGAGAGAGTTAAGTGTGTGAGAAGAACAAAGAATATATATTTATGAATACAATACAATGTGCTTATGCATTAAAATCAAGTTTGATGATAACTAGGTAAAATAGTAGTTTTTCTGTAAAGTGCATTTTCACGCTTTTTGGAGCAAATTTATTGTACGTTTAACACATCGTAGCTTTGATTCAATGTACAGGACTCACTTATAGTATTTTATTTGTCGGCCCAGGTAAGCACGAGGTGGCAGTCATTGAACTGAACTAGCAGTCATTGAACTGAACTATGTTTAATTACACTAAACTAGCTTAGGTTCAGCTTAATCGCGTAATGTTAATTTTATGCGTTCTATTAATTAGGTATTGATACTATATTGGCATTATTAATTGGAGTGAAATTGACTTATTTTTATGTTTAATGATTGGTTATGGGTTTAGGTTCCACTAGATTACAATAAGATTGGCTATATGTGATTATAAGTCAAAGTATGACTAGTTTTCATCTTCTAAGCTAGGTTTCACCATTTTGGTCTACACTTGGGTGTATAGGATGGACCAGCAACATAGTGAATATGCTAAGGATGTTTTTAGAGCTGGACACATGGAAAGTAAAGTGCAAAATTTCCAAAATATCCCTTAGAACTTAAGTTATGCCATTTCTTAGTCATTAAGTATCACTTTTGGTCCAAATCTGGTCATTTTCTTCTCCTTTCTCTCTAGCCACGACCAGAAACTCTCCCACTCATTTTTAGACTTCTCTCAGCTCCCCTTAACAATTTACAAGAATTTCCAAGTGGTAGAATTCAATTTGGAGCTCAAGAAAACAAGATAGATCTAAACTAATTAAGGTAATTCTACTAGTTCTCCTTCCTAGGTTTTGTTTTCTTATTTCAATTATCTACTTGATACCACTTAAATAATGATTTCTCTAGGTCCTCTTAAGTCCTAAGATCAATTTTAAAGCTTTGGAAATCAGGTTTTTGGAAGTGGAAGGCAAGAGCTTTAACAAAAGTTCAAACTAGTCAAGGTGAACTTTTTATAGAATTTAGAATTGGTAATTTATTTCTTTTACTTTATCTCTTAAATTAAAGCTTTTATTTGATGAATAGAGGTCCTAGGAAACCTTATACATTGCTGGAAGAATAGAATTTAAGTGGAAGATTAAAGTTAGACTTAAAGTCCTAAAGTGTGTTAATTATGGATTTAAGTGTTTTCATGTGTGGTAGATTATATTTTTTTTATTTGTAATTTGATTTTCTAAACTTGGAGTGTACATTTTATGGCTCCTATTATTTATTTCACTCATTTGGTGGCTGGTTATAATGACACATAATTGTGAAATTGGTCTTAAACTTTGTCCAAATTAAAAGGAATCTAAGTACACTTAGGTTGCTCTAAATGATCCTCTTTGGGTTGTATATGTGGGAATTGGCTTGTTGACTATTATTACAGGTCTTAAACTATAATTTTAATCATGTGGGGATGTCCTAAAAATAGGGGAGATACTGTCCAAATATTTTTAGAACCAAATGGTACCATTTAGAAGCAAATGGACTAGTTTTTATGAAAGTAGATGACATTTTGGTTTATTTTGTGATTAGGGTTCCTTCTTGTGTAAAAGCTGTGATTCGGTCTTGTACTTGTTTCTTTAAATATTTTACATTGTAGTTATAATATTAGTAATAAAATTGACATCAGGTCTTCCACACACCTTGCCACAGAGGATACTGACCCTTTTCACTATCTTTTCTACCGGACACAAGGTAAGTGAAGATTTATTTTAACTGCATCACAAGAACAATAGTAGATACAAGATATTTTCTTATATGCTTATGTGTATTATTTCAATTATATGTTATTTATAGTATTTTTGTAAAGTTTATGGAAACATAAGTATGGCATGATCATTTAAGCATGATTTTCAAAGAAGTGAAGTTTTCTACACATTAGATTTAAAGTAGTACCATTGTACTAATTTTACGAGATATGTTTTAAGTACGGTGTTTGGTCTGTCTGTGTTGGGTAAGTATGGTTTATACAAGCATCATTCCCGCATAGGTGGGCATGGCTTACCGACCGCCGGGACTGAGCATTGTACTATGAGATTTATCAAGTGCATTACTTAGTCGGTTTGCATTGGGTAGGTATGGTTCACATTGGCTATGTGTTTCCTTTCCGCACAGGTGGGCACGGCCTACCGACTACCGCGACTTTGTAATATACTCAAGAGCCCTATAAAGAAATGTTTCTAAGAAAAGAGCATCAAAACGAAAAGTTATGAAAGAAAGAGTACAATGGGAATTTCAATAAAGTTTATGCATGAAACATGTTTACGAGCATGCATGATCTTTACTTACTGAGCATTAGCTCATTTAGTTCTTGTGATGTAGGTGAGGACGTTTTTGATGTATAGAGTTGCTAGTTGGCTAGCACGCTTTCTTGTTGCTATGATCATACCGATTTAGACGAGCTTGACTTGTGGGCGGTGTTTTCTATGTATTTTGTTATTCTAGTGTGTTGTAAATATTACTGCTAATGGCAAGATAAACTGATATAGAGGTTTTAGTTGTATATTTTGTAAAGATACTTTCAAAAAGTAATGCTACATAGTTTCTTTTGTTTTAGAGCTCGAAAAGTTTAAATTTGGCCCACCTTTTTGCAAAACTAAAAATATGGTTTATAAAAAAATAATGCATCCTAGTTTAACCTACATAGTCGTATAGTTAACCGAAGGGGGTGTAACATAAACAAAGCGAAGATTTGAGGATAAATCCTTTTCAAAAGGAAGCGAATGATGCAAATCTAAGCACATTTACAAATGAGCCAATTCAAGTTCTAATTGGACCAGTTAGAAGAGCTCGAGCAAAAAGAATCAAGGAGTCTCTCAATGGGCTGATTCAAAGTATTTGGACTGAGATAAATTCTTAGAGGCCCAAGGATAATGTTCCACATGTTTCACAAGGTCAGATTTCCATTATTTAAGCTTTGGAATAATCTATAAAAGACTCTTACAAAAAGATTGCTCAAGGTTGCGTGAATTAAAGCTTAGTTTCCTGATTTTGGTGACTTACCCATTTTTTGACTTATCAAGGAGAATGGTTGGCTGTAATTAGTTAAATTACCTTTTTTATTTATTTATTATAAGTTTTATTATTGAGTTGTAAGACTTGCATGCCAGTCTAGATACTTTCCTTTTTTTAATGTGCAATAGGTATGTTTTTTTTAGAGTAATTGTAGGAAATCGATTCTCTGAATTGAATTAGGTTATTTTAGTTTCATTTTTCTTGTTTTGGGCAGCTTCTTAAATAATTTTAGTAGCCAATTTTCATGGTTCTTATGTATATAGATATCCTTTAGCTAAATGAAAAGAGCAGATTACAATTCCTTAAAATTAAGAGCAATTTCTTTTTGGTTATTTGAGAGCTTATTCGAACTTATCAAATTTCCTTATGGCATTCATCGCTTGACTTATCAATTGAGTTTTCTATCCTTGATTGTGGCTTCTTCTTTTATACCAAGGTTTACATCTCTTTATAAGTGTTGGGTCGAAATTTTTCATCCGAATTTGATTGTAGAACGGTTCTAAGCATCATGCTTATTTTGGGTTTCGTTACAAATTGACAGGATTTTATATCAAATAGTCAACAAGTGGAAGGTTCCTTCACTTGCGTGGTAACATCCTCTGTTTTGAGCTGTTACTCAACTCCTTAGTTGGAATACATGATGATATTCAATGCAGTTGTGGGCATGATTTTGTTCGAGAACTGGTGTTGTATAGAAGCTGGTGTCGTAACACTATAATAATGTGTTTCCTACCACATGGGTGGCGATCACCTAGTTTTGATTAGTGGCCTTCTATATTTATCCATCCACGTAGAGTTATCTGTCCTTGTAAATATGTATATATTTATATTGTTTGGGTTTAAATCTCAATGTACTGGAAGTACATGTGAATTATTTTTCTTTTTTTTTTTGCTAGTTGCTTTCTTTTGTAGTGTTGGGAAAAGTTTATGAACATTGCTAGACAATGCAACTCATAGTCGGACACCTCCGAGTTTATCGCAGATAAAAATGTCAATAACACGTGAAAAATGTAAAAATATAAGAATTAATGGAGGACCGGAATTGTAGACATAAAACCTTTTAAATTAAGAATTTATCAAGACAAATTGAAAAATAATCGAAAATGGTCTACGATAAAATTATTAAATAAAATGTTTCATTAATCACAGACAACATAAAAAAAAAAAAAAACAATAAAAAGATGAGCGCAATCTTTTCGATATATGAAAATGGACTCAAGGGAGCAAGTGGGGAGCAAAACCGAAGAATAAAGATGAAAGTTGAACAAAATTGAAATAAGCGGGTGGTTAATTAACTTGGGGTTGGGAGCCAAGTCTCAAGCCACTGTTTAGAATTTTCTGGAACTAACTCATTCTAAAAAATTACAGAAAAATACAATTAATTTTGAGCAAAGCAAAACTATGTTATATATATATATATATATATATGTATGGTTGTCAAGTAGACATGTATGTGTTTTCTTTTAACTATTGAATCATCATTTAAAAATGATCTAATGATTATAATGAAGCGCATGAAAAGATTTACACTATTAATGTTATTTTTTTCTCTTATTTTTTACTATAAAAAAAATATACATGACAAATTTTTATTGGTCAAAATGATACTTATAAATAAGTTTAAAAAAAACTGCTGGATTGGTACCCTACATATATAGTGTTCCTAATCTAATATGTATTTATTTTAGTTATTACATTATTATCTAATGACTGCTATATTTTGAGTAGTTAAGAAAAAAAATAAAAATAAATACTCATTATTTAATATTTTTTCTCTTTACGTTTGTTATGAAAAAATACGTGTGATGAATTTTTATAGGCAAAATAACAGCTTTTGATAGGTGAAAAAATAGCTACCGAATTCGGTGCTCATATAATATATATATATATATATATATATATATATAGTTTGTCAATCTAATAGCTATTTTTTTATAAGTATTTTTTTTTCTAATTATTGAATCATCATTTAATAATAATTCAACTATTATGATGATGTATATTATAATGATGAGTATGAAAAAGATATATATCATTAATGTTATTTTTTTCTTTTCACTTATTTTTTTATTATAAAAAATATGCATAATATATAAGATACCTGCATATAGATTAAAAAAATAGCTAGAATTGATATATATATATATATGAAGTAGGATTCTCCATATTCGAGAAAATACGTTGTTACATTTCCTCTAACTAATTGTCTTTTAATCGTGGATAAAGACTAAAAAAGAAAAACAAATTGGACAGAAAATCTGTTTGTTTGCCTTTTCAAAAAACAAATAAATACCACAAGATTTTCAACTAATAACAATTTTTCATATGATACTGCGTCAAAACATGTGTCATAATCTGCAGGTCTCATAATTCACATACGTAGTTCGGAGTAAAAACATGTATTTCATGATATATTATCATTTTTATATTTTGTATTTTGATATTTTGTTCAAATTATACATTATATTTTGGTTATTAATAATATTGATCCTTAAATTTAAAATCTGTTATAAATTTAGATTTTAGCACCAATTTAGAGCAGTTAATTTCCTAAGTTACCGTTTAAAAAATTAAAAATAAACTATATAAAAACTGATCCGACAATAAATTTATTAAATCATCTTAGTAAATTAACTGTTCTAAATTAATGTCAGAGTATAAATTTGTAATAAATATTAAATCTAAGAATCAATATTGATAATAACCAAAATAGAAAACATAAATTGAACAAAATGTCAAAATATAAAGTATAAAAATAATAATTTTCCTACGTGATCTATAGGGTTGGATTTTAATCCTCTAGATCATGATGCAAAAGATTTGATTAGAGCTAAATGCAAAAGATTTGATTAGAGCTAAATTCTAGAACATTCCAAACTTTAAAACCGTGACCCCAAAGTTTGATCGACACCCTTCACCCCACTTGTGTCAATTTGTGTTGATTTCCCGATCCGTATAACTGAATATCATAGTGAGTTCATTTTCATGGCAACTTTTTTTTTTTTTTTTTTTTTTTCGTTTTTATTCTGTTATCATTATCCTTCCTAGTCCCCACTTCCCCTGTGCTCCACTTAATATACACATCGACATTTATGTGTTTCAAACTTAAAAGATCGCACCCACTTTTGATCTACTTTATTAGTTGCTTGAAAAGATTAAAAAAGGTAAGGCCTCATTTATTTTTGTTAATTTTCTATTTTTTTAAGGTGTATAGTTTTCTATTTTGATTAATTATCTTGATCACACATGCATAATATATGTAAAAGCGAAGGAATGGTGGGTTTCTTCTAGATATTGCTAACTTACATATTAAAAAAAGAAAGAAAGAAAGAAAGAAAAATGCTAGGATCAATTACCAGCCTCAATGTTTAGCATAAAGACTATAATGATTTATGCATAGTTCCTGTGTCAAGAAGTGAAATATGAGTTAAAAAAAGAATAATACTGAGGAATTCTACACCCAAATGATGAAAAATGACTAATAAGAGAGGCTTATTTATCGTGTAAAGCCCTTGAATTAGAATAACAATAACAAATAACAAATTTAATATGGCAAAAACTTAATTAAAGCTAAATAATACCCTGCAATGAGGTATTATTCTAGCTATCACAATTTACAAGCCTCTCTCTGCCTGAAAAGTACTATTGGCTTGAGGCTGAAACGAGAGTCAGTTTTGATACTGCTAACACATAATTCGCCCTCCTTAATAGCTGTCATTCCGTGTTGGGCCATGAAAAATTGCATATACAAACTAAGCAAAATACAAGTAGCTAGTCTAATATCCTGAAAACTATTCACTAAAATTAGTGGAGCATTAGTTTCGATCTCTTGTTCGTTACTACCTAGCTAATCGCACTACTTAATATATGTACAATATAAAAAGATGAAACATTTATTAATATTACAAAACGTAATAGAATTCATGTATAAAACGTTAAGATAAAAGATAACAAAAAAAAAAAAAGTAGAAAAGATGCTAAAAAAAAAAAAATTAGCACTTAAATGCAATTTTCTTATAATTTTGCATGTACTCAAATGGAAAATTTTTTTTTCTTCGTTTCCTTCGGAAATTAAGCAATTTTAGTTTTTTTTGAAGTGCATGAAGTTAAAGGAATGTAACAAGTTTTCAATTTCTTTTGGCTGGAAACTTTGCAAAACGATTGATTGAAGTTTTAGATCAGATGGTTTTCTTTGGAGAAAAAAACTAAAAGAATTCAATGAGCAATTTCTTCTCTTTTTTTCTTTTCTTTTCTGGTGTCGTTTTAGTATGAGACAATGGCGTGAAATTCTCAAGAACAAACGTCCAAAGTTGAAAGAAAAGGGAGCATCTTGCACAATAAGGTAAAGATAAGCAAATAGACTCCACTCTCTAGTTATTAGTCTTTGTCAGTCTCACTCCCACATGGGTTTGAGCATGTAGGCTCCAGCCATCTGACCTGGTACCCTGACCCGAAGCCACGTGTCAACATATGTATGAGCTGAAGGTATCTTCTTAGAGAAGGCTATGACTTTTACTATGCCATGATCGAGCAAGGTCAATCAACCTGTACAGTGAGGTTATTTAAATAATGAAATAAGAAATTCTTTTTTTCTTTACAAATTCCATTGTAATTTCTATTATACTGTTACGGGGCATTCTGGAGACCTTACAAGCACAAAAATTTAAGAAACCCAAATCATGTAAAAGGAAAGAATTTTAACTATTTAACATTTTCTTTTACCGTTATCCCAATAAAATTATATTAAACATCGATCAATAAATTGTAATTATTCCTTACTAGTTTTCTTATTTTAAAAGTGTTTTATGATGGAAGGAAAATAAAGTAAAATCATGGTATAATGTAAAAACTATATATGACATTAAATATATTTAGGTTGTCAATGTATATTTAGGTTGTTATTGAATCATTATCTAAGAGTGATTCGATGACTATAATGACGTATATAAAAAAATATACATTATTAATATTATTTTTTTTTCTTATTTTTTATTACTAAAAAATATATAAGATAAATTTTAATTAATCAAAATAATACTTATGAATAGATAAAAAAAAATACATACTAAATTAGTGGCTATATATATATTTATAGGTATTATTTTGTCCAATTAAGATCTATCATACATGTTTTTCATAGTACAAAGTAAAAAAAGAAAAAGTTTTAAATAATGTGCATTAACTGTTATTGTTTTTTTTTAACTACTCAATTTATTTTAGCTGTTTAGTGAATAGAGGAATATTATCAATAATCTCTTTTACACTTTTTTTTTTCAATATCCAAATATTGAGTCCATTATAATTTGTTGCATTATTAAAATAATAAACTAGATAGTAGAATCCATATGCTAGACAATTAGGTTGGAGAGTATAAAAAAAAAGAGAAATATAGTGCATTTCACATTTCTCTAGTTAATAATCTATTAGGCAATTTTTTTTTATCTATCTATAATTATCTTTTTTAGCCGTCGGATCATTATCTAACGGTTACAATAATTTGAGTAATTAGAAAAAAAATAATAATAACAATAAATGTACATTCGACAACACAATACTTATGCAAAAAAAATATTTTTTCTATCTTTTATTGTGAAAAGGCGTACTTTAATTTTAATTCGACAACACAATACTTATGCAAAAAAAATATTTTTTCTATTTTTTATTGTGAAAAGGCGTACTTTAATTTTAATTCGACAACACAATACTTATGCAAAAAAAAAAAAAAAAACTTAGTAGAGTGGTCCCCCTTGTATATATTTATGTATGTATATAGATATAGAGTATTAATCCAATAACTATTTTTTTTTTATATATATAGGAATCGTCTTGGTTAATGAAAATTTATTATTTATATTTTTTTATTAAAAAAAATAATATACGTTTTTTCATATAACTGTTAGATTAGACGATGATTTAATAGTTAAAAAAATTAACTTAAATAAAAACTAATACCTATTAAATTAGCAACTATATATATATATTAATTAGGGGGAAAGGAATCTATAATAGTATTAAGTGAGAGAAAAAAACAATCAACAAGGGTCACCTGACCTAAGAGTGTTATGGGACGGAGCAAATTTATATTTACGGGGCTTAGAGGCTAGAACAATTACGAGTTGTTTTAGAAGTCCGCGTATTTTAAATTAGGAAACACAAATAAATGTATAAGAAAAAAAATGAACGGGGCGTGTTGGGTTTTATTTGGAAAATAAATAAATTTTGTGAAATATAAATTAAGGAAAGTTGAGTAAGGGTGATAGTATATTCTCGAGGGAGGAATATTAAATTCATTCTCTAATTTAATTCTTTAGCATGTGTATTTCTTTTTTTTTTTTTTGAAAGGTTTAGCATGTGTATTTCACTTATATTATTAAAAATGTAAAGTAAAATTCATAAATGAAATAATGAGATTAAAAAGAAAAAAAAGCGGAAAAATAGTACAAAAGAAAGTAAAGATTCCTCCCCTCAAACACGTCAAACGCGGTAAGTAGAAAGTGAACATCTTGCACAATAAGGTAAAGGTCAAAAGGAGATTAACAAGCCAATGGCATCAGTCTCACTCCAACATGGTTACATGGGTTTTGAGCAGGTGGGCTCTACTCATCAGACGTGGCACCCTGGACCCCGAGGCCACGTGGCATAACCTGTATGAGCTGAAGACATCTTGCTAGAGAAGGCAAAGAGTATACTGTGATGTACAATGGTCAACTCAGGTCAATCGACCTGTATGCAACAGTCTTCAACTCCTTAAATAAATCTCTGCTCCACGCCACTCACTGGTTTTCATCGCTCTCGTTGTGCTCAGACCAATAAAAATTCACAGAGAGCGAAACCCAAAACCCCGGAGAGAGGCCGGATTGAAATCATATAACTTTTACTCTGTTTCTGCTACTTCATCGTGAATATTTAGCAGTACCCAGTAAGCCGTTTTAGTTTTCCATTCCTTTTCTAGCTTAAAAAAAAAAAAAAAAAAAAGAGTTCGGTAGAACAGAAGAATAGAATGAGTAGCAACGACGCATCAGGAGGAATGTTTCTAGCTGTGGGGATGAGATTCTGTCCCACTGACGAAGAGGTCATTGGTCACTATTTGAGGCTGAAGGATCTGGAAAGGGATTCCGAGGTTGACCCTTACATTGCCCAGGTTGATATCTGCGACTGGGATCCCTGGGAACTACCTTGTACGTATGCTTATATATGTTCTTGGTTCTAGGTTTTGGAAATGACATTGATATATACATGTATGCATATATCTTTTTACAAAACAAAGATATATATATATATATATATATATATAATGGTTTTGTTTTGTGTGTTGAAATTTTCAGGTAAGTCGAAGCTGAAGTCGAATGACAACGAGTGGTGGTTCTCATCTCGTCGATATCACCTGAACTCCAAAAGTAACCAGTTTGTAAGGAAGACTAAAACAGGGAGCTGGAAGAGCACAGGTGAGGAGAAAACAATCAAAGCCAAAGGTCGTAGTGGAAGGAAGAGGTATCTGACCTTCCACGAACGTAGTAGTCCTCGCAAACGCACCGGTTGGACCCTTCATGAGTACTATTATCCCGCGCTTCATGGCCAGGTTTTTATTCCTGTTCTATACTCCTCTTGGTTAGACAGCTAAATTATATGGCCAACTATGTTAGCATCACCATATTTTCCAATAGAGAGAGGTTAATTTCCATCCATGGTTGTTTGTTTTTGCAGTTAAACGTTCAATTTTCAGATTGTTGTCTCAGAAAATTTTTTAATGCAATTTATGAGTTATATGATTTATGTTTTCTCAATACATGCAGTAAATCGTTTGAGTGGATTTTAGAATTGATTTTTCTATCGATTAAGTTCTGGTGTGGGGATTGGAGCTGTCCCAAGTTCAAGTTTTGGATAAAATCTATACTAGGACAACATCTATGCACTAGAAGATTATTGTTCTTGTTAATTAATCAATTAATAATTGATGAAAGAAAATTAAGGTAATACATAGATGATCCTGAACGATGATGCAGAAGCTCTGTTTCATTTTTATCAGCTCAATGACAATTAGCTATTTCTAGCACTAGTAAAATTGACATAACAACGTTTCTACCACCCCATGAATATTTACCATTTTATTCTTCAAATATGCAGAGGCCAAACTGTGCTATTTGCCGCTTGAAGTACGATCCTCATAAGAAGGGCCGGAAGGCAGATACTCGTACTCCGGACAGTAACGAAAGTGAACCAAGTGGCGAAATTACGTCTGATCTTGAAAGTTCAGTAGTATCTGCTGCAATTCCAGCGGTAAGTTTAGAATAAGCAAAGTTCTTTTCTACATTTTATGATATCGAAGTTATTTGTGTACAATTGAGAATTGAATCAAAGCCTGAAGCCCTGAACATTTGCTTGTTTTACAATTCTCTGTTCTCTAGGTACAATGTTATGACAAAGAGGAAGTTCAATCCATCTCGCAACCACAGTCCTCACCAGATTCTTGCTCCTTAGAGACAGCGAGGAGAATTCTGCTTGATGACGAGATGCAAGCTCCACCTGGAGCAGATAAATCAAACAAGTATTACACAGAATTTAGCAGTTTGCTTAATGTTAGCCCTGAAGAAAACAACTGTGGGGCAACAACAGATAATCTTTTCAATACCTCTAGCCTGACAGCTTCATCGATGGGTTCCTATCTAGACGGTCCCTTTAGGAGTGAGTCAGACAGTCTAGGAGATGAATTGATGTCGTCCATTGGCTATTGGAAATTCAATAGCTAATGAACTGTTATGGGAGAATATCAATATTAGATTTTGTAATAATGTGCCTGTCGTTCACATTATTACGTAGGTTATAATGATATTCTCTCCTATAGATTTTTTTCTTTCTCTTCTTTTTTTCCTTTTTTCACTTTCATTGTCCTAGATCAGCCTCGAACGTAGCAGGAAAACTTTTTTGTTTAGAAACTCAAGAAGAACACCTAGCCAGCCAAGGCATACCAAGCCATACCCCTCAAAAATCCCTTAAATTAAGCCATTATCCAAAAGAACCAACATTCATACAAAATCAGCATATTAGCGTTTGAACCTATACCTCTTATAGCCAGCACCATCAAAATCAGCATATCACCCAGAAAATCTTTGAGATTCTGTCTAGAAAGTTTGCCTGCTTTTCTTCTACTAAATTATCTTTTCCAAAAATGTGAAACGAAAAACTCCATCAGAATAAACCTATATCCAGAGTAGCAAGCCGGTTCTTGCTATAATGGACCAAGGCGTGACGTCCAACCAAAACACGATGCCCCGCCTCTTGCTTTAGCAAGGTGGGATGGTCATATATGTATATAACCCCATAGAACTTACGTCAAGGATTGTTGTTGTTGCTGTTCTAATTCCCTGAACAGTGCTAATAGCACTCCCGGAAGAGGCACCATCCATACTTATCTTAACCCCAAGATGTAAAAGGATGATGTCAAATGATGGATTTGATAATCCATATTTTAGCAGCAGTTGATTATGTCTTCAATATCATCTGCTCATCCTGGCTGTTAACATGTAGCCAACCTCAAAACTACCGTTATCCAAAACGGCAGCTTTCCCATCCAGTAATTCTCAGTTTCTCCATGCCCATATTCCCCATAACATTTAGAATATAGAGGCATGGTACCATAGTATTACAGTCTTATACTGTAGTCGACCCCGCTAGCTAATAGCAGCAAAGATTGGCGTTAGTAACGCTCAGAAATCCAATTCCAGAAGGGAAGAGTAGGAACGTTCCTTGAATAAAGGAATGACTGAATCCTAAGAACTGGAGATTGCCTTTAAGGTTCATGGCACTACCTTGTTTTCTTTCCGCAAAAGGCCCAACGCAAAGAAAGGCTCAAACCATGATAGCACCGGCTTCATTGAGACATCACAGAAAGAGACTCGCGTTGAACAAGGTATCCCTCCCACTACGACAAGGTCTTTTAATGGAGTGCTGACAATTTATTTCTAATTCATTTAAATTTCAACTTTCTCTTTTCTTTTTATTTCCTTTGTTAGAAACACATAACCAAAAAAAAAAAAAAAAGGCTTATGGTGTTGCTCATCTCTGTGTGGCAGTGTATCCAAACTTGGAAAGTTCAAGCTCGTTTGTACAGGATGGTTTAAGGACCCAGTGAAACTCGACGGACTTCTACGGGTGAAAATTCCACGAAGGAAACTACTAGTGTATCTTCACTTCTGTGGGAGCATCATCATCTATTTTGAGCTGTAATTCTGCTCCACCGTTGGACCACTTATTCAATGCAATCAAGGGCGCAGTTTTGTTAGGGAACAGGTGTTACATGGAAGCTGGTGCTAAACCTCATTCGAAAAAGAATGCTGATCTTACTGGGTATAAGAGCCTGTCATTTCATCACCACTGTACGTGGCGTTCAATCCTACTTCTTGTATGTTGAGGAAGCACTACTAATTCTTCACTGGTGATAATAGTGGTATATCACCGTATGTGTGGTAGTTTTTGCACCACAAGCTAATAGGAATGGCCCCTCAGTTCCATGCGGGTTTCACACATTTATTAGTTGTGGTGCTTAGCACACAAATGCCTTTAGTATCGCTCAAAGTGGGAGTAATTCAGAGTCGTACATTATGTAGTGGTGAAATGACAATACCCTTGTTTAGATTAGCGTTCCTTCATTTGTTATGTACCTTAATGTCGCTGATTATGTACGTAAAATGTAAACAATTACCTTTCGTATCTATGGATTTGATGTACATTATCAACTTTCATATCTATATCTTAATGGCAGCTATCGCTAAAAAGAGAAGATGCCATTTTTGGACATGTTTGAAGTGTCTACTCTGGAATGGTGTCTACTCTGGAATTGGGTTCCATATACTTACGTAATAACCATGAAACATTGGTCTTTGTCCTGTACAGAATCACTCTTTGAACAAAGAAAAGACAAAAAGTGCAGTGAGAAAGGCCAACTCTCAACCTCAGGGTAACTCATTTAGGAAGCTATGAGACCTACGTCTTGCGCATGCGTTACCACCCCTTGTTGTGAAGTGTCATTCATTTTAATTACAAGTACATCTGGCCTTTTTTTTTTTTCTGTTTTGGGGTTGGTTTTCTTCTGTTAGGTGGTCTGGGTTCTTGAGTCGGCCATTAAAGATTTGGCATGAATAAATAACCCTTCAACACGATTTGCTTGTTAGTTAATGAAGGCATAAGGATATGTTATCAACACTATATGTGAGAACAAACTCCGGATATACAAGACTCCAAGAATTAATGAATCAGTTTATTATTAAACACCAACATGCAGCCAAACTAACCGTACAAACAATCGGAAAAAAGGGCATTAAAGGCAGCACGAATGAACTTCCCAAGTGGAAACTTAATTTCTAGTTACCGAAAGAACCAAATTGAAAAGTAAATTGCAAGGGAACTAGGGAAAATTTAACTTCCATAAGCCAAAATCTATATATATATATATATATATATATATATATATATATATATATATATATATGTGGACACCTCGTACGTATTTTTCTTTTAACTATTTATAACCAGTGTTTTATTTAATTAAAAATCATACACTATAATAAATAAGCAATAGAGCGACACTTAAAAGTGGCAACAATAGTCACCACTTTAGCTTGTACTAAAAAAGACGATAAATCTAATAGTAGCAACGAATATCAAAAGTCGTCATTTTAAATATTGTAATATTAATATGCGCTAATAATTCTCACTAAAAATTATAATGCGGCGATAATTGTTACTGTTTTAGATTAAGTATACCAAGTGGCACCAGATATTTCCACCAAAATTATCGCTACTTTAGCTTTTTTTTTTATTTCTTATTTTTTTTAATGTTATTTAAACTCAATAGTCACCGTTTTAGATTTTCTTATTTTTTTAATTTTATTTAAACTCACCGCTTTAGCTTTTTAATTGAAAAATTTTTTTTAAATGAAAAATAATTAAAAATAATAAATAATAAAATACTTTAAAACGACGTCTATTTGCGCTGCTTTAGTTTTTTAATTGGAATAAAATTTTTTCGGTATCTCAACTTTGTATATAAGGATCATCATATCGACAGGTTTATGTGAATTTGTAACATGATTTTACTTTAAATTCTATTTGTAGAAGTGGCTTTAATTAAAGATGCAAATTTATCCCTGAAGTAATGTTTCAGTACTTGTTTTGATGATTAATTTGACTTCTTCCAATGACACTAGAATTCTAAAATAGATAAGAGATTTAGTGAGATAAATTACTTAAGAAAAGCTCAAAGAGGAATTACGAAAGCTCACATAATTTTATGAGACTAGAACAACAGAACCTCTCTCTCTTGAGAAAACACTTCTTCTAAACAATATAGGGAAAAACAAATTAGATACTAAGAGGAATTCCTAGGCTTGAATTTTCTCTTAGAAAGGAAGAAAATTTAGAATAGGATACAAAACAAGTGATGAAGCCCTCCGTATTTATAGAATTTGAATGGTAGTATGAACATCACCTTTTATGATTACTATTACGGCTATTCTTTTTACTATTGCTATTACGGCTGCCTTTTTTACTATTATTATTGCAGTTGCCCTTTTCACTATTTCTATTGTAGCTGATCTTTTTATTGTTCCTATTACGCCTAGTTGATGAGTTACAATTATTAATTTATTCAATATTCTCCCACTTGAAGACTTGATTTTAATCATGTCTTCACACTTGAGAAAGCTCTCTTTTTTTCGCTTGTCAATTCTTCATGCTGCTTACGTATTTGCTAGGCTATATAAGGATGTACATTATTGAAACTTATCAGTATTGATTAGTTTGATTAAAGTATCTACTAGGTTATCCTTGGTATATATCTTCAACATGTCTAGACTTCTATTTTCTACTACTTCTCGAACAAAATGATATCGAACACCTATATGCTTTGTCTTGGAATGAAAGGCTAGATTCTTTACAATGTGTAAGACACTCTAACTATCACAAAATAGAGGAATATTTTCTTATTTGTACTCGAGCTCCTCTGATAACCTTTGAACCTAAATAGCCTCTTTGCAAGTTTGTGTAGTTGCTGTATATTCTGCTTTTGTTGAAAATAAAGCCATAATAGTTTGCAGTTTCGAAACCCAGATTACAGCTCATTCTGTAATAGTAAATATATAGACTGTAATAGATTTTTGTTTGTCACGATCACCCGTAAAATCTGAATCAATATATCCTCTGTAACATAATACATCATCTAAGATTTCTTTGATATCCCTCAGAATCCTCTTCACAACATTCCAATACTTTGTACCAGGATTCATCATATACCGACTAACTGCTTCTACTACTTGTGCAATATCTAGTCTTGTACATATCATAGTAAACATTAGGATTCTCACTGCTGATGCATACGGTACTATAGACATCTCCATCTTCTCTATTTCATTGTTAAGACACATCCCGAAAGATAACTTGAAATTAATAGGAAGTGAAGTAAAGATTGGCTTACAATTTTGCATATTGAAGCGACACAAGATTTTCTTCAAATAATTCTTCTGAGAAAGCCAAATCTTCCTGTTATTTCTATCTCGGTGAATTTACATCTCTACAATCTTGTTTACTAGTCCCAACTCCTTCATATCAAGTTCCTTAGCCAACTGTGCCTTTAATTCTTGGACTTTACTTTTGTTGGGGGTCACTACCAACATATCGTGCACATATAACAATAAGATAATGAAATCACTACCTTCATCAAACCTTCTAAAGTATTTGTAGTGGTCTGAATTGAGTCTGTTATATCCAAGGTTTATGATGAAGGATTCAAATCTCTTGTACCAATACTTGGTGTCTATTTGAGACTGTATAGAGATTTGTTTAACCTGCAAACTAAGTTCTCCTTACATATTTTAATAAAATATTCTGGTTAGTGCATATAAATTTCTTCTTCAAATTTTCCATGAAGAAAAACAGTTTTCACATCTACCTGTTTTAGATGTAGGTCAAACGTAGCATACATCGCTAGAACTACTTTAACTATTGTCAGTTGAACTACAGGTGAAAATATCTCGTTGAAATCAATATCTTCTTTCTGAACATATCTCGTACGATACCACTCCACTTGATCATTACTATCACGCTTGATCTTGTAGACCTATTTGTCGCCAGTAGCCTTCTTTCCTTGTGGTAGCAAAATAAGATCTCATGTCTTGTTCTTGTGAAGGGCTCTAATCTCTTCTTGCATTACTGTCATTCATAGGGATACATCTGAGCTTTTCGTAACCTCATAGAAAGTTAATAGCTCTCCATCCTCTGTTAGAAGACAATATGCAATGTTGCGCTCAGTAATATAATCCGAGTCCCATGTCGGTGGTCTTCTCTCACAAGTTGACCGATGAATTTTAGAAACATCTTCCTTGACTAGTTCTTCTACTTCATGCTTTGATGTTGTTTCAGAAGAATATAAATCTTCAGCATTCTTTTCTACTTGAAATGTAGTAGTTTCTGATATGCTATCATCTCTTTTCTCTTGTAGTTTATTATCTGCAAATATCATATCTCTGTTGATGACAATCTTATGGACAATGAGATCCTATAAGCGATACCCCTTGACTCTATAAGCATATCCCAAAAATACATACTTTCTAGACTTTAAATCTAGTTTTGTAATTTCTTGAGTATTGTACATCACGTACACAAGACTTCCAAATATATGTAAGTGAGAATAATCAGCTAGCTTATTAGTCCACATCTCTATCGGTGTTTTTAGATCAATTGTTGTTGATGGAGATTGATTGATTACATAACAGGCAATTTTGATTGCTTCTGCCCAGAATGTCTTGGGTAGACCTACAGCTCTTAATATTACTTTTTTCTTTTCCAACAAGGTTCTGATAATCCGCTCTGCCACTCCATTTTATTGAGGAGTATATACCGCTGTGAACTACCTTTTGATACATTCTTGTTGACAAAAATTATCAAATTCATCGCTTTTATACTCTCCTCTATTATCCGTCCTCAAACACTTGATCTTTTCTCCAGATTCAAGCTCTATCCATGCTTTGAATATTTTAAAAATTGAAAACACATTCGCCTTCTTCTTGATAGGGTATACCCAACATCTCTTGAAGTAATCATCAATAAAAGATACAAAGTATCTAGCTTCTCCTAGGGATATCACCGGTGCTTGCCAAACATCAGAATGAACCAAGTCTAGAACTTTTTTACTTCTAGAACTGGATATACTAAACTTTAATCTATGCTGCTTACTTGTGACACAATGCTCATAAAAGGGTAAAAATATCTTCGTGAGACCAGGAAACATCCTCTATTTAGAGAGAATCTTCAAGCCTTATTCCAATATATAGCCAAGCTTACGATACCACATTATTGTTGATTCTTCTCTGGAATTTGTTAAAGTAACTGATGTCTCCGCTTTCATCAGTGTATCTTCTTTAAGTATGTATAGATTTACTGTGATCTTCTCTGCCTTTACTACTATAAGCGCACCCTTTATAATCTTCATGCTCTCCTTCTCAACACGAGGGTTGCAACCAAAATTATCTAATTATCCCAAAGACAACAGATTCTTCTTTAGACTATTCATATGTCGCACTTCTTGAATGGTACGAATAATGTCATCATACATCTTCATCTTTATGGTACCAATCCCAACGATCTCTAAGACATGATCGTTACCTATGAACACAAATCCTCTAAAGACAAGTTCATATATGTGAAACCACTCTCTATGAGAAGTCATGTGCTATGTTACTCCCCAATATACTAACCAAACATCAGCGAGCTACTTTTTGTCCTTAGAAATTGTTGCTGCTTTACTATATAGGATTTCTCCATCCTCTGAACTACTTGCTATGTTTCCCTGAGCATTTGATGACCTAGGGTCTTTCTCTTTAGAATCTCTATTCTTCTTGAGTTGTCAACACTCCCTTTTGATGTGCCCTCTCGTGCCACAATGATAACACTTGACATTCTTCTTACTACTTGACTTTGATATACCATGACTCTAACTCCCATTAAGGCCAAATTCCGTTGATCTCCCTCTCATTGTCAAAGCCTCTATTTGTTGTGAAGTTGCCAATTTGTCTTTCTTGTTCTTACATGGATTTTTTTTTTCGAAAACAACAGCTATAAGATCGTTGAAAACTAAAATTATAGCATTACTGGTGACATTAATGATAAGCTGATCATACGAATCAAGTAGATTTTGAAGTAGGATTTGTATATATTCATTATTCTCTATTTTATGCTCTATTACTGTGAGTTGCAAAAGTAGAGCGTTGATGGTATTGATGTAGTCGGTCACCGTTGTTGATTCTGCTATCCGAAGGATATAAAACCTTCTCTTCAGGAAAATTTTGTTGTGTAATGACTTAGTCTGATACAGCTTTGTCAGTGTATCCCATATCTCATTGGCTAACTTCTTCTCTTCAATGCTCGACAAGACTCCATATGCTAGCATCAGATGTAAGTTAGTAACAACATTGCCATCCATCTCGTCCCACATTTTATCATCAATAATCTCAGTAGGACTTTCCCAAATTACTACTAGGCAATTATTTTTTTCTCAAGATTATCTTTATCTTCATTTTCCATAGAGAGAAATTGCTCTTATTGAACTTCTCAATATTGAATTTCGCCGTCATTTTTATTCGCCACGATTTATTCAGTTACCATTATTTCACTGTATATGAACAGTACTGTATATGTGAATAATACTCCATCTAATGACTCTGATACCACTGTTAGGAAATCTGCTTTAAAAAAACGATAATACACAACTAAAATATGAGTTAAGAAAATTTGGGTAAAATAAAAAAAATAAGGTACACATAAGATTTAACATGATTCACCCAATTTAGGCTATATCCATGGCTGTGAAGAATTTCACTATGAAAAAGAGATTACAATTCACTTTTCTCTAACTACAAAGAGAGAACAACAGAAGCTCTCTATTTTGAAATAGGAAAAAAAATACTTTCTTTAAACAATTTAGAAGAAAACAAGTGGGATACTAAAAAGAATTTTTAATCTTGAATTCTCTCTTAGAAAGGAAGATGATTTAGAATTGAATGCAAAACAAATGATGAAGTCCTCTATATTTATAGAATTTAAATGATGGTATGAACATCACCTTTTACTGTTGCTAGAATGACTGATTTTTTTCCTATTGCTATTGTGGCTGCCTTTTTTACTATTACTATTGCGGCTGCCCTTTTTATTGTTTCTATTGTGACTGACCTTTTTAAGAGTTAGTTGGTGTTCTTATTACAGAGTTAGCTGATGAGTTATAATAGTTGATTTTTTCAGCAAAAATAAATAGAAATCTGAGATTAATAAAAAATTAGTTCAATCTTCCCCCGAAAACCCAGTCTTGCTTTCTTCATTCTCCTTCTTGAATAGTATTGGCTCCGGAAAAATAGAAAGTTCCCGTACAAGTGGAGTGTCACGAGCCAGGATCTATTATTTTCTTCCAACGCCACTCGGTACGTTGCCTTCGAACTGATCAAATATTGGCAGCCGCATTGCAATGTTTACCGACAATGGAGAGGACCTTGGGGAAGAGTTAGTAATAGCTTGCTACCCATTTTTGTAGTAGCATTTTCAATTTGTATCCCTCTTTTTATATATACCGAGTATATGTATGCTAAATTCTTGGATATTGCTGAATTTGAGTTGAGGTTATTCGCTTACATTTTTTTTTTTTTCCTTTTTTCTTTCTAATTTACTTGTCTGGAAAGGAATTGTTCTTCAAATAGTTGAAGAACCTAGAGTGAAATAATGAGTCTTCTTTTATAAATAGTACATTTAATAAAATGATTTCTTTTCTAAAAAAATTAGCTTCTTCTTTATCTACATTCTGTAGGCATCTGAATATAATTAAATTAAATTAACATGTTTGGGCATGTACTATAGTTGAACACTTTCTGCAAAATTGTCTCATATACACTTTCTGTTCATCCATACCTTGTGACACTTAATTTGGGGAGAATGAGCCGACGTTTGAGCATCCAGGTACCAGCCGGTGATTCCGACTTCTTTCGCTGCGGTGGCCGACGACGAAGTAGACAATGAAGAAGAGAAAGACGAGGAAGACAGAGGCGAAGAGAGGTCAAACTCCTTGGCTTTCCTCAAGAACTTAGGAAAGTCGCTTTGATTGAAAGCTCTGAACTGCTGCGATTGGATCCGTACGAAACTCGTTGGAGCTTTGATTGCCTCGACCACTTAATGGAAGTAATTTTCTATTAATCTCATATTTCCGTTTGTTTTAACAGTGGAACTAACGGTTTAGAGGTTCACCGGCAAATTTTGAAACTTTTCATGGTTGGAAGGGCAATTTGAGACAATCTATATAATTCGGGGGAAGAAGATAAAAAAAAAAAAAAAAAAAACATATTTCTAAGTAAAAACAAAAAAGTTATTGGATTGAGAACTGTTTTATTTCAATAGAATTAACAAAAACATCAGGCAGGCCCTTTCACAACATTTTATTCACATTACCGTTGCCTTGTGTCATAGCAATTGAAGTATTGAGCAAAGCAGTGGCAGATCTAGAAATTAACTTCAGCATGGGCATAAACATAAATAAAAATCAATTTTTTTTCGCTACCAAAACAAATTATTACTATATAAAAATTTACGCACTAGTGGAACACAAAAAATTATACAAAATTTGTAAACATATCACCAGCATAATATACACGCTTAGAGTTCATAAGTTCATAATCAAATATATAAAATACAAAATGTAAAACACGAACACAATTCTACCAATAGAAGATAAAAATTAACCGTTCTGTATTTGACTTTGAACATCGTAGAGTTCTCAACTCTATTAATTATGCTCTGGAACAGGTCAATAAATATCTGTTCATTAGAAGATCATGGATATTTAAGTTGTGATTCACGAACTTAAAATTACTTTTAAACTTATACTTTTAGGTAAGATCCCATAATAACCAAGCTATCAAGAAAAAAAAAACTACTTAAAGTGTTAATTATTTAAATATTTAAGCAATTATTATTTTATATATTCGTTAGGCCTTAAAAGAATTTACATATTCTTCCTTTCTATTTTTTTCCCACACTGACTTCCAAGTAGCACACAAAACAATTCCTTACCCGTAACACAATATATCAAAATATAGCAAATTCTTAACCTAAATCTCATTACAGATGCACAAAATTAATATAACTATATTGTGACAATAAAAAAGGGAGTTTTTTATTGTATAAATCAAATTGGTATTTGTATTCATTCAAATTTTAGTAATAATATTTATTCTCTAAACATAGCTCTTTAGAATTAAATTATCGAGAAATAACTGAATCATGTAAAATTATCTTATGTTACTTTTACAATTTCTACACTACCAACTTACGTAATTAATTAAAAAATTAATTATATTCACTAATACCTTATTAACGAACCTAACACAGATAAAAACCAAATTGACTCGATTGAGACTTTTCAATTATCAAAAGGGTCCTCTGTCTTTTACCGTTGCGAAAAATTAACTGCAGAAACTAGATCCTTTTTTTGAC
This sequence comes from Parasponia andersonii, assembly GCA_002914805.1. Taxonomy (NCBI): domain Eukaryota; kingdom Viridiplantae; phylum Streptophyta; class Magnoliopsida; order Rosales; family Cannabaceae; genus Trema; species Trema andersonii. The sequence goes on from JXTB01000261.1 coordinate 376,155, forward strand.
ACTGACAAGGGTGATTATTTTGTTAACTAACGGGAATATGTAGAAAGCAATTCATCAAATTTATAGAAATATTCAGTTCTTTTATGTCACCTTTCATTTCTTAGTGTTGCTCTCATAAAATAAAATAAAATCCAAAAACAAAGAACGGAAATCTTAAAATAACAATTATGGCATAGAAGACATATATTTAAAATTCAGTTTTTTAAAAAAATGTAGGACTAGAAAGGTAAAATTAAAACAGTGACCACTTTGATAAGGAAGAGGTCCTAAAAGAAACATTAGTCAAATAACATAAAGATGTATCTATCCTATTTGTTGACGGAGGTTTTGTCAACAATAAATTTGGAAAAATTACGAAATGTGATTTGTGTGTGAAAATGGTTAATTAATCAAAGCAAATAAAGAGACGATAATTTTATAGTGGTTCAGCTCCAAAAAAGATGAGCTTACGTCTACTGTTTTTTACTATTTTCTGGAGAATTATAAGAGCTCAAAATTACAATGTGTTGTCTGGAAGGAAAAAGCAAGAATCTAAAAAGTTCCCAAAAGATCTAAAAGATAAAAGATCAAAGATATCCCCAAAAAGATCAAAAGGATAGCTCAATATTTCTCAATTGTGAGAATGAGTAACTATATAATCGGAAAATACAATTCGAGTAACAATATAACTCGGTAATAACTTAAATGAGATGACTGGTCGATCTTTAAAGAGAAACTTTTGTTTCCCTTTCTTTGTAAATTACCCGTTTTGGCGAAGCTTAGTCTAGTTTTCTTTTCATTCTGGTTGCACTTAACTCGTTCGAAGGAGGTCGCACTAACTTATGCAGTGAAGGTCGCACTTAACTCTTTCGGAAGAGGTCGCACTTAACTCTTTCGGAGGAGGTCGCATTTTACTCTTTCAGAGGAGGTCGCAGTAACTTATGCGGCAGCGGTCACACCAAACTCTTTCGGAGGAGGTCACACTTAATCTTACTCATGCGACCTAATATGTTCACTTGGTCAACTTTTCCCTTTTTTGTATTGACGAACTTATAGGATTTTAGACCGCACAACAATTGCCTCCCAGCTCCTTTAGTTCTTTAGGACAAAATGGAGTTTCCTTCTACTATAACTGCGAGCTTAAAAAATGCGATGTCATGACCTAGACTTGAGACCTTTGAAGAGTCGAAGAGTCATCAGATCTCAAATCTCACATTTTCAAGATCATGCGCACCTTTTTCTGATAGATGAAACCACGTGTCACCTTTTCTAAGAAGAATAACAAAACTCGAGGAGACTTTTTCCTTCTTTTACTTTTTTAAATAGACACAATTATAGCGATGATGCCAGCTGTTATCTTAAATCGAATCGTTTCAAATTTTGAAAAGATACCGATTTAATTTCAGAAAAATCAAATCACGCGTAAACTTCAACCTTTGGATCTGAAAATTAAATACCTTGATCTAGGCTGTGATTTGATAATGCTCGAGACATATATATCGAATACTAATCTGTCTCCTCTTCAAAAATCCTATCATCTGCTATTTCTCTCGAAACCCGAAGCATTCACAAAGCAATCCTTTCGGCGCCGTCTTGTTCTTCAGCTCGCACAACTTTCAGCCTCTTCTTTGACGAAGCTATCACCGTAATCCTTCATAATACATCTTGATCCCTCTGTCTTCAAAGAAATATTAGTATATATCCTCTCTCTCTTATTGTTCTCTATTCAGAAAACTCATTTACAAATTTCATTTCTAGAAATTGAATCTGATTGTAGAGTCTAAATGTCCTAAATGAAAACCCGTCCCACTCGGATGGACTGGAATGAGAATTTTTCAGATCCCTTTCATTGGTTTATAGAATACTTTCTTTTAGATGACTGACAGAGACGAGCTCGTGAAAGAGTTTTTTTTTTAAGGGCCGAAAACCTTTTTTTTTTAATGAAATGCTCAAACAATTTTTATGAATCTGTAGATCGATTAGAAAAAATTTGATGAGCAGTTTGTTGATACAATCCTAGGATGAGACCCCAAAACTGCTCGTATATAGCTAAAGTCCCTGATATTCGCATAGGACTAAATCCATCCATATTTATTTTCAGATGTCTAGTAGTGAGGATTTTAGGGAAGGGAATGTATTCTCAGGAGAATCTTCCAATACCAGCGTTAGCTCCATAAACCTCGAAGATTATCTTAAGCCAAAATCCGAAGTTGAGATAATTAGGATCAGGCAAAGTAGTCCTCGCGTAGGTGACCTTCCTCAAGACCAATGGCCCCAGTATATCAGAGATGCCCCTGCGTTCGCAACGGGTTATCAATATGTAGAGGGAGACTGGTCATGTACCAATATAAGGACGAGCTGTACCACGAACAGGCTCAGAAAGATCGCGTGCAACTACAAGATTGCCATCCCTCTTCGCCTTCCCATGGAGTTCAATCGTCCACATACACCACCTTGCAAAATTGCCTCATTCTCTGAAGCAGTTCTCAAATGCGGTGTCCATCTCCCACTTCATTCTTACATAAAATCCATCGTCGATTATTATGGAGTCGTTCCTTTTCAACTAACTCCAAACACTTATAGATATATGGTAGGTCTGTACATACTATACCATAAACTAGGCTTAGAAACCCCCACTCCTGAAGAGTTCGCTTGGTTTTACTAAGTGAAATCAAATCCATTAGACTTCGGCTTCTTTTATGCGAGCAAGTGGTCAAACCAAGTAATAAAAACTATCTATGGGGTTCGCAATAACATGAAAAAATGGAAAAATCCATTTTTCCACTTTGACTATGCGGATAACGGCTTCTTTCAGAATCCTGATAGGTAACTTTCAGTTTATCACTTTTTCTGCATAAACATATTATTCTGACCGCATTCGTATATCATCGCAGATAATAGGGAATAGCCTGGACTTTCCAGAGAACAGCTCGCAAGTGTGTACGGAATAAACGACCTTCTGATTGAAGAATTCGATTGGAAGAAGCTTGGGATTTCCAAGAACTTAGTCGCTTGCGGTCTACTTCCAAGGGGAGCCGCCTTCCCAGATTCCACCGTCCGTTCGACCAGACCCTCGAGCTCAAAGAAGAAGAAGTCGAGGAAGCAGACGGAAAAGAGTGCCCCGTCTTCCAAACCTAGGAAGCGTAAAGCACCTGCCACTCCTACAACCTCGAAACCATCATCTCCAAAAACTGTATCACCACCAGCTTCTCCACAGTAAGAAGTTAATTAATTAATTATTTATTTATTTTTCTTATCATTGTATTATGTCACCTCGCATGCTGACTCACATTTGTATAGAAATAGTTATTGGTAGCAGACTACGAGCACCACCTTCTATTCTGGGGTCAATGGCAAAGTCCAAGACGCCAGAGAGCACACCTCCATCGATGTTAAAAGGGAAAGAGAAGGTCGACACTTCCAAGAAACAAAAAGTCGCCTTCGAGGATATCCTGACAAGCTCGCCTCCTCCTCAGCCTCAAACTGCGAGCCATCCCGATCCATCCAAGGAGACTGCCACTTTTTCGGAACCGAACTAGGTTGATAAAGACGAGAAGCTTTTTGCACTCCTTAACCAATTGCCGGAGAAGGCTGGTATAAGCGCAGCCTTCATTGATCGCTTCACTTCTGAAGATGGCTGGGAGACGATGAAGCGACGATCAGCCAAGATTGCCTTTGGTTCTACGATGAGGATGTTGGTGAATGTAAGCATCTTCTACTTTCTCTCTTCAACACACCTTTCTGGTATTGATGTGCTATATTTTCAGACTGCTGCAGTTGTTGTCCTGATGCATGACCTAGTCCTTGAGTGTTTGGAAAAAGCCAAAAAATTCGAAGAAATAACTCAAGCATTTGAGGACTCGGAGAAGGCTCGTGAGGAAGAGAAAAAATCCTTCGAACTGGAGAATCGGCAACTACACGAGGATCTGGCCAAGGAAAAGCTCGAAAAGGAGAAGGTCGAGGAGAAAATTAAAGAGCTTCAAAAGACTATCTCTGAGCATCCGGATCGTATGAAGGAGACGACAACAGAGGCGGCTCACAAGGCTGTTTAAGAGTTCAAGGCTACTAAAGTCAAGGAGCTCGAAGACAAAGCCAGTGACATCGCCTCGTCAATCATTATATATAACATCTTTTGCGAGCATCCGGACTTCGACTTTTCCATCCTTGGCGAAGACGTGGTCGAGCTTGTCCGGAGTTGGAGGGAAGCGGAAGCTACCAAAACTAGAGATGGTGGAGCAAGCACATCTGCATAAAAATAATGTTCTTATTATTTTTTTTAACTTCAGAATAATACAGGCTTGGTCCCCTTCTTATTTATATTTCTTTTGCTTGCATATAGGTGCGAGCTTTTATCAATGAATGAATGCTTTCTTTATTAGACATTTATTCCTACAAAACAATCAAAACACTAAGTTGTAATAAAGAAGATAATTAATTTAACTAAGTAGTCAATCACTAGGTGACTGATCGGTATGCTATTACAATTAGAATCTAACACACTTAAAATGGTTATGTTGGGATAGGTTAGGTCGCTTAAGAAAATAGCAAGTATGAGTGATGCAAACTCAATACTGTTTTTCAAAAGTTCCATATTGAAATGTGAATATAACAATATATCATATCGAACAATGAACATTTTGCTTAGTTACTTCGTTCTTCGAGGAGGAAAATTATGTAATACGACATGCTAAGGTATGAAGTGAGGAGAAAATCCTAAGATTTTAAGAAATTTTAGATATTTCAACGATCTAAAATTCCGACCCCTCTAAATGGACGTTTTGCATAGTCCCTTAAGAAGCAAATATGAGATAATATTCTGATCCCACTACCCCCTGAGTCTTATGATGTTTGAAGACTGCCATAAAACTATAAAAAGTGGACCAAATCGAATGATCGATGAGGAGACACCCTTATTGATGATGACGAATGACGATCAACGAATGACGATCAATAAATAATGAACAACGAACGATGAATAACGAATAACGAATAACGAATAACGAATAAGTAGATATCTTTATTAATGAATGACGAATACATGAAGGTATACATGAAGATTTATTGATAATAGCGACGAAGTTATTCTGCATTCCAGGCATGCTCGATCTTTTGTTCGCCAGTGTGAGCTAACTTATATGTCCTAGGTCGAATGATTGCATCAATAACATATGGTCCTTCCCAAGAGGGTCCAAATACTCAAGCACTGTGCTCTTTATTATTAGGTAGGACTTGCTGAAGAACAAGGTCACCAACTTCAAATCCTCTTCGTCTGACTTTAGAGTTATAATATCGAGCAGTGCGCTGTTGATATGTTGCGATTCGAAGCTGAGACTACTCGCGCCTTTCTTCTAAAAGATCGAGCTCAATCCTCATTAGTATTTTGTTGCGATCTTGCTCATAGGTTGATCGTCGTAGAGAGCTTGTACCAATTTCAACCAGAATCATTGCTTCATATCCGTAAGCTAAAGAGAATGGACTTTCTCCAGTAGTTGTTTGTTGAGTGGTGCGATATGCCCATAAAACTTCAGGGAGTACCTCTGGCCAAACTCCTTTATGCTCTTCCAACTTTGTCTTTATATTGTGTTTAACTATTTTATTTATCGCATCAACTTGTCTATTGGCTTGTGGATGAATAACAACGGAGAAATTCTTCTTGATGCCTAATTTGTTACAGAAGTTACGGAACTCGTCGTAGTCAAATTGTTTCCCATTATCAGAAATTATGGTATGTGGTATACCATAACGGCAGATTATAGATTTGTAAACAAAATATATCATCTTTTTTGTGGAAATAGTACTCAAGGCTTCAGCTTCTGTCTACTTGGTGAAATAATTGACTGCGACCACTGCATACTTCAATCCACCTCGCGCCAATGGAAGTATTCCGATAATATCAATTCTCCATACTACAAATGGCCATGGACTGGTCACTAGAGTGAAAGGAACAGGTGGCATTCTAGGAACAGTTACAAATCATTGGCATTTGTTACACCTCCTAGTAAATTCCATCGTATCCTTCTTCATGGTTGGCCAAAAATACCCTTGTCTTAGAATCTTGTTCGCAAGTGCCTACCCCCCGGAATGATTTCCGCATATTCCTTCGTGAATTTCCCTCATAATGTAGTCTGCTTTTTCTTCATCGACACATAACAATAACGACGCACTAAAACTTCTTCGATAAAGCTTCTCGTCATAGATAATATAGTGAGCTGCTTTCATTCAAAGTCATTTTGCGTCGTCTTTGTTTTCGGGGAGATCGCCATTTTGTATATACTTCATTATAGGATCTACCCATGATGATTTTTTATCAACCGTCATAGCTACTTGGGGCTCTGCTTCGATACTTGATTTTGTAAGAAACTCGACAGGGACCACTTTTAGTAATTCGGCATCTTTTGTTTAGGCGAGTTTAGCTAGAGCATCTGCCCGAGTATTCTTAATGCGAGGAAGAAGTTGAATATTATAGGCAGTGAATGTCGAGAATAATCTTTGTACCTCCTGTAAATAAGCCATCATTCTTTTTCCTCTTGCTTGATACTCGCCGTTCACTTGACAAATGACCAGCTTGAAATCACTGTATACCTCAATCATTTCGTCCTACATTTCTTATGTGAGCTTTAGCCCGGCTATCATTTCGTCTCATTATTTGATGCTGGAAATTTGAAGCGAAGTGCACAATGAATATTAGTACTAAGCCTGCACCAGCTCCATTCTCGTTTGATGATCCATCGATATAAAGCTTCCATAATCTGGATAAATCTGTAGCAGGTTTTCGATTACTTTTGTGGGAAGATTGACATCATATGTGAATTTTGCAATAAAATCTGTGAGGGCTTACCATTCGATCGTCGTGCGGGGTTGAAAATTGATGTCGAACTGACTTAACTCAACTGCCCACTTAAGTAGTCGTCCCGAAGCTTTGGATTTTTGCAGAACCTGCTTTAATGGAAAGTTCGTGAAAACTTTGATGGTGTGCACATGAAAATAAGGTCGAAGTTTCCTAGATGCGACAATAAGTGCTAATGCCAATTTCTCTATCTCTGGATATCTTGTTTCGACATTGAGTAGTCTTTTACTTATGTAGTACACTGATCGCTGTATCTTTTCATATTCTCGAATTAATGCAGCGCTTATCGTATATTTTGAAACAGTGAGGTATAAATATAATTCTTCCCCCGGATTTGGCTTCGACAAGAGTGGAGAAGAACCCAAGTGTATTTTTAATTCTTTGAATGCCTGCTCGCATTCTCCTGTCTACTCGAACCTCTTCGAACCTTTCAATACTTCAAAGAATGGTTGGCACTTATCCGTTGACTTGGATATAAATTGACTCAATGTGGCCACTCTTCCTACCAGGCTTTGCACATCTTTGGGTTTGCGAGGAGATTGCATATCAATCAGCGCGTTTATCTTCTGAGGGTTAGCTTCAATACCTTTCTGATTGACCATAAAACTCAGAAATTTTCCAAATCCTACCCCGAATGCACACTTCTAGGGATTCAGCTTCATTTGATACTTTCAGAGAATTTCGAACATCTTATCAAGATGTTTGATGTGATCTTCGGCTTTCTTCGAATTCAACAACATGTTGACAAGATGCTGGTAGGTTGCTCCTGCATTGATGAGTCCGAAGGGCATCTTTTTGTAACAGTATAATTCTCGATTAGTGATGAATGAGGTATGCTCCTTATCTAGCTCATACATGAGGATTTAGTTGTATCTAGAATATGCATCCATGAAACTTAAGAGTTCATGCCTTGACGTCGCATCTATAAGCTGGTCGATTCTTGGAAGGGGAAAGCTATCCTTCGGGTATGCTTTATTGAGATCGGTGAAATCGATGCACGTTCTCCACTTTCCGTTGGATTTCTTTACTAAAACCGGGTTAGCAAGCCAGTTTGGATAAAAAGATTCCCTGATAAATCTAATTTCGATCAACTTTTCTGCCTCTTCTTTCAACGCGACGTAGCGTTCTGGATTCATAGCTCTTCTTTTCTACTGTATAGGCTTCTTTGTTGGATCTAAGTTAAGACATTGGCATATGATACTTGGATCGATCCGGACCATGTCCGAATATTGCCATGCGAAGACACCCAAGTTAGATTCCAGAAAAGCGACCAATGAAGCTCGCACAGGTTCTTAAAGCTTCGCTCCAATCTTTAAAATCTTAGAGGACCTGTCAAATAACAAATCCTCCATGTCTTCAATGGGTCTAGTTTTGACCTCTCCATCGATTTCTCGAGGGTTGAGGTTCTCGCTTATCGTTTCGATTGACATTTCGCCTGACACTTCGACGGTCATTTCGCCTGATGCTTCTCTTTGTAGTTGGACCATCATTATGCGAGGTGTCGCATCCTTTGCTGCGAGCTTTAAAGAGTTGTTATAACAAGTCCTCACATCATATTGGTTGCCACGTACCTCGCCTACTCCTTGTTGAGTCGGGAATTTCATAGCGAGATAGTAGATTGAAGTAATAGCTTGAAGTTCCCTCAGTGTTGGTCTTCCCAGTACGACATTGAATGCAGAGGGGTAATCTATAACCAAGAATTGGGTCATTACCGTTGAAACCCTAGGATAGGTTCCAACGTTAACCATTAACTTAATCATGCCTATAGGCATTATGCTGTTACCAGTGAATCCGTAGAGTAGAGTGACGGCGGACATTAGGTCGCTTTCATTCAACCCCATCTTCCTAAAGGTGTCGTAATACAGGATGTCAACAGCACTTCCATTATCGACCAATATTCACCATAACTGCGTACTTCCACAATTGATCTTTATGACTAACGCATCATTATGTGAATAATAGACCTCCCTCGCATCTTGTTCCGTGAAGGTAATATCCATATCCGGTACTCGCTGAAGCTTTCGTGGTCATTGTTCGAGATGTATGACGTTGGTAAACGGCTGCTACCGAGCTTCTCGTGCATACCTATCATGCGCTCTCTTAGAATCTCCACCAACGTGTCCTCTGAAAATAGTTCGCACCTCGTACTGAATTTCTGGAGGTCGCTGTCGGTTTTCTTCTCGCGTTTCATTATTCTATTTAGAGTACTGCCGCAGCCATCCTTCTTTAATCAATCATTCGATCTCATCTTTCAGGGCAAAACAGTTATTGGTATCATGTCCAATGTCATTGTGATACCGACAAAACTTATTGGGGTCGAGCCTCGCTCTATCTCTTTTCATCAGTTCTGGTTGACGATACTGCTCCTGTTGGTTTGTGACCGCATAGATATGATTTATGGGTGCATTTAATTCAGTATAATTATTGAACCTCATGGAGCTCTTGGAATCTCTTGTTTTTTCTGTTTGGGCTGCTTCTCAGTCGATTGTTTATTACTCCTTTTGTTCGACTTCTTATCATTATTGTTGTTATTTGTGGTCGCATCTTTGGCAACATCCTTTCCTCCTCATTTTGTTGTCTTATGAAGGATTTCGTATGAAGGTTCCACCTTTGCATGTCGACCAACTCTTCGATAGAAATCTTCAAGGGTTCTGCATTCTCGCTCTAGTAACTCTTCCTAGAGTTTAGTTTCTGGTCATACCCCAGCCATCATTAGAGTTAAAAATCCTCCTTCAGGTGGGTTATTGACCTTCGCCAACTCTGAGGTAAAACGATATAGGTAAGATCATAGAATTTCCACCGGGCCTTGCCGAATAGCAGACAGACTTACCGGTGGAACAGTAAAATTCTTCGTGGCCTAGAATTGCTTCAAGAATGTAGTCTGAAGCTGCCACTAAGATGAGATTGAACCAGACTTGAGTCTTCAGAACCACTTCTTCGCCGCTCCTGTGAGAGTTACAGTAAAGCATCTACAATGTGCGAGATCATCAACACGATGAAGTTCCATCAGGTCGCTGAAGTGATCCATATGGTCATGTGGATCAGTTTTCCTATCAAAAGTGTTTATGGTGGGAAGTTTAAATCTAGCAGGTAAGGCGGCAGCTCGAACCTCCTCGCTGAATAGCGATTGACGATACCCATCAGCAAGCTCATCGTCCCAACCAGCAAGTGCATCTAAAGCTATCCTCAGATTATGAACATCGACGTTCAGAGGGAGAACATTCTCTCTTACTGGTGGTAGGAGTAGTCTCTGATCGTTGTCACGATATAAGGCGGGTTGGTTAAGTAGGGTCTGCTGCGGCCTTAGGGATTCTAATAAAACAGTGCGACAAGATCGACTTTGGTCGTTGTGATGCGATGTGGATCGCTCCTAACTATGTCGCTGATCTAGATGTTGTCTCATGTCTGTAGGATTCTGTCGAGATTCCCTACTGATCCTTTCAAAAGCACTCATCAATTGACGTTTTTGCTCGTTGTCTAGATAATCACGATTGATGGTTGGTTTTCGGGAAGGTTGTCCACAATCATGATCAGTGCTCAAACTTTCAGTACCAGATACTAGAGGCAAGTCTGCGACCTTGCCTTTTCCCTTGGAGATGCAAGTACCTCGACGCTCCTGCCGGGCTTTAGGTTGGTCGGGGTTCCCTATCTCCAGGATCTGAATTCCTCTCTCAGGTTGTTGAGCAGGACATTCTTTGGGACGTTCATGCTGTGGTGGAGTTAGCATCTATCCCTCAGCAAGTCGTCGTAGAGAGACATTAATCTTACTTATAATTTGCTGAAGGTTTACCAGTGCTTCCTCCATACAATCCTGTCTCTGGACAATATTTTCCGGTGCAGTCACGGCAGGCTGATCCTGAGCAGGATCTACCTGTGCAGCAGTGGTACTTTGGGGATGATTTTAGCTAATTCTGGTGTTTCTGGTGTTTGCCATTATTGAAAGAAGCGGAATGGATAAATTTTTCTGCCGGAATATCCTTCCTTCTAGTGCCAATTGTTGACGGAGGTTTTGTCAACAATAAATTTGGGAAAATTGCAAAATGTGACTTGTATGTGAAAAAGGTTAATTAATCAAAGCAAACAAAGAGACGAGAATTTTATAGTGATTCAGCTCCAAAAAAGATGAGCCTATGTCTACTATTTTTTACTATTTTCTGGAGAATTACAAGAGCTCAAAATTATAATGTGTTGTCCAGAAGGAAGAAGCAGGAGTCTAAAAAGTTCCTAAAAGATCTAAAAGATAAAAGATAAAAGATATCCCCAAAAAGATCAAAAAATCCCCTACTGAAACATTGAACTCCCTTTATATAGATAAGGATAGCTCAATGTTTTCTAATTGTGAGAATGGATAACTATATAATCGAAAAATACAATTCGAGTAACAATATAACTAGATAACAACTTAAATGAGATGACTGATCGATCTTTAAAGAGAAACTTTTGTTCTCCTTTTTTTGTAAGTTACCCGTTTTGACGAAGCTTAGTCTAGTTTTCTTTTCATTCTAGTCGCACTTAACTCGTTTGGAGGAGGTCGCACTAACTTATGTGATGGAGGTCGCACTTAACTCTTTCGGAAGAGGTCGTACTTAACTCTTTCAGAGGAAGTCGACCTCTTTCGGAGGAGGTCGCACTTAACTCTTTCGGAGGAGATCGCACTAACTTATGCGGTAGAGGTCGTACTAAACTCTTTCGGAAGAAGTCGCACTTAATTTTATTCATGCAACCTGACACGTTCAATTGGTCAAATTTTCCCTTTTTGGTATTGACCAACATATAGGATTTTAGACCGCACAGCGCTATTTAAATCAGCCGATAAGTTAGACCACTTAAGAATGGGCTGATAACTCAATGCTTCACCTTATCACATACTACCAACTCCATAGGCATCAACGAGCATCCACCCTTTCATTCTCTGCTTAGGTATCTAAAGCTATTATCTAAAACATAGGATAAATCTAATTCTATCCATCCCCCTTATTTTCCATTCATTTTCCTAAATCAACTTTTACAGTAGCAGTGGTCGCAGACTTAACTTAGTGGTAATCACACCTCCTCACAATATGGAGGTCCCCAATTCATATCCACATTTTTCCTTTTAAAAAAAAAAAAAAAAACACCAACAATAAAACCAACATTTTTCAAGAGAGCACCTAGCCAGCCAAGACCTACCAAGCCATACTCCTCTACAATCCAATACATCAAGGATTAAGCCTTTATCCACAAAAACCACCAATAAAACAAAACATTTGTGTTCGAACGTATACTTCGTTTTGCCAGCACTACCAAATTAAACTAAATCATCTTTGAGATTCTGTCTAAAAGCTTTGCCTGCTTATCTGCCACTAAATTATCTTCCCCATAGAATGTGTGAAACTCCATCAAATTGAACTTGTCCAGAGTAGCAAGCCGATCCTTGTTCATGGACAAGGTGTGACTTCCAATCAAATACAATGCCCACTTCCTGCTTTAGCCATGTCGGCTGCCCATATGACACCCATAAATCTTACCATTAAAAGCCATTCTAATTCCCTTGTAGGTTCAAACATCAAACAATCACAGAATAATCAACCAGAACAGCAGTACTAAATAAAAAAAGCAGAACACAATGCACCAGAATTTTACTTGGTTCAGGTTCCAGTTGGAATCCCATGCCCAAGGCAGGGGTTATTCTCTAGCAGAATCCACTATTCAGTAACAAAAGAATTACACGCTCAACACCTTATAGATACAACTGTACAAGTCTCTCTCAGTTACAAGCATAAACACCTAATGCTTTAACCCAGAAACTGACAGTCTCAAACCCAAGAGAACTCTCAAAACACAAGTGTTGACTCCGGATAATACAATGATAATTACATAGTATAACACCCTTATATATGTTGGGAATCGTGGCTTTTAATTAAGCCATTGGTTTGGGCCTTAGGCCTGATTTATTTGTCTTATACTCTTAGTCGGTGAGCCCAATATCAAGGTACATGTTTGTTACCTTTTCTTTAACTAAGCTTTGGTTACTCAAAACTTGTTAGCATACATACATACATACATATATATATATATATATATATATATATATATATATATATATATATTTGCTTCTCGTGAAGATGTGAAGGAGCACCTGTATGAAGACAGTTTTTAAAGGTGGCTATATTTGATATTTCAATATATAAGCTTTTGGGTTTTTGTTTCACTGTGGCTTTTTTATTTGCAGTTCTTTTTGATATCGGTATTAAGGCTGTTAAAAATAATATTTTCTTTGCGGTTTTGAATGTTTCTATGTGAGAGAGTAATTTGGGTGCATATGGGATCGGAGTGCGAGGGAGTTTGTCAAACTTTTGTAATCTCATTTTGTTATATTGAAATTTATTATATTTTTTGATGTGGACATAAACCAAAAACTGAATTACAATAAGTTTTTGTGTTTTTTGTGATTTTTCTAATAATTTATATTTTATCTTAAATCTATATAATTTGACATTTGGTATAACAAATTGGTAATTTGTGTTCTGCTGGCACAATAATATACTAATTAGAAGACTAAGCATAGCAAGAGAGTTGTTAGTTTGCTGATGTGCAACTTTGTGTTAGTTAGCTACAATAGTTAGGATGCAGTCCTAACATACCGAACTAACTAAACTACTTTTTGCCGACTCATCAAATCAGAGTCAACCCTTCCACAGCTTGCATCTAAGTCGGCCAGAAGAGGCACCATCCATGTTTATCTTAACCCAAGATGGCAAAGGATGATGCCAAATTATGGCTTTGATAATCCGTGTTTTAGCAGCAGTTAATTGTATCCCAAACTCTCTCCAATATCTTCACCTCATCTTGGCTATTAAACATATAGCCAAACTGCAAACTACCATGCATATCCAAAACAGCAGCATTCCCACCAAAGAATTCTGAATTTGAACTCATAGTCCATATTGCCCAAACCTTTCTAATTTAAAGACATGGTGCAGTCGTATTAAAGCCTTATTATTAATAGATCATGGACCCATTAGCTAATAGCAGCTAAGATTGTCCACATTCAGAATGGAAAAGTAGAAGTGTTTGGTGAAAAAAGGAGCTATTGAAACCTGAGGACTCAGAGAGTACCCTGGAGGATCATGGTGCTACCTGGTTTTCTTTCTGCAAGAGACCCAAGTCAAAGAAGGGCCCAAATCATGATAAGCACCAGCTTCATTCAGACACCACGGAGAGATACTTGCATTGAGCAAGGTATCCGTCCCACTAGGAGAAAGGACAAAGTCTTCTAATAGAATGACAATGTATTTCTTGGAAAGAAATGGGAAGATGAAAACTTGAGCTATCTTGATTCTGTCTACTGGCTCAAATTTTTAAATGTTTTTCGACTTGCGAATTTATTTCAACTGTCTTTCTTTCATTTGAAACACATGAAAAAAGCTTATGATGTTGCTCATCTCTGTGTCACCGTAAATCCAAACTTGGAAAGTTGAAGCTCTTACGTACACTGATGGTTAAAAGACCCAGTGAAACTGTGTGGACTTCTATGGGCGAAAGTTCCATGCAGGAAACGACTGTGGCCCTTTGTAATCCGTTTTCCGAAGAGGATGCATGCTTCCTCTGACGACTTACCTGCATACACAGGGAAGATGAAGTGTCTTGATTTAATTACAGAAAAATGTAGTTAAGTTCCTGTTGGTGCGGAGCTCGTCAGAAAAAAATCCGGCCGTAGAACGTGTCGTTTGGCAGCAATTTGTAGAAACAATGTAAGAATTTCGGGCTGCATGACTGAGAACAAAGTGACGCCTTCTCTCTACTGAGGAGAAAAGTTGTTCTACTTGAGTTTTATATATAACGAGTCTACACTATATAATATATATATATATATATATATATCTTGGTAGTCGTCGGCTCCATATGATATCTATTTGCAGGCCAGAGAAGCTGCAAAACACACTATTGCTTCTGTTTACTGGCCCTGAAAGGAAAAATCTAGTCTAGGGTCTCAAAATGTTTGAGAAAGGGTTCAAAGCAGCAACTTGGAGAAGCATTTGAAGTCAGCAAGGTGCGAGTCAACAGTTCGTAATTGGAAGAGTTTCTTCACGTCTGTGCAAACATCGTGTATTTTGAGCTGTAATTCTACTCCACCATTGGATTACTAATTCAATCCCATAAATGGCGCAGTTTTGTTCGGAAAAAGGTGCTATATGGAAGCTGGTGCTAAAAGTCATTCGAAAAAGAGTTCCTTTCTTCTTTTTTTCCCTTCAATTCTGGGGGTTTAATGCCTGCTCTTATTGGGTATTGGAACCTGGCTTCATGTATGTTGAGGGAGCATACTATATTCATCACTGGTGAAAAATAGTAGTATAATGATGTATCACAGCATGTGTGGCAGTTTTATTTACAAAAAGGCAACTGTATTGTTATCAAGTTATATCACCACAATTGTAAATTTGCATCCCACGCTTCTATTAGTCACCAGATGTGCCGCTTAGTATTGCTCAAAGTGGGATTAATTATGTATGTAGTTGTGAGATGACTGCCCTTGTTTAGATTATCTTTCCTTCATTTGCTGTTATGTACGCATGTAAAGTGTAGACTATTACCTCTCGTATCTATCGAAATTTATGTAAATTATTGACTCTCTTTCCGGGACATGTTTGAAATGTTTTACTCTGGAAAGAAGAAAAACCAAAAGATTGCTACTGTTCTCTCTCACCCTCGACCTCAGGATAACTCAATATGGAATCTATGAGACCTACGCGCTAGCCAACTGCGCCACCAACTCCTAGTTGTTTGGGGATTCGACCTCAGTATAACTGAAACGCAGTTTTATACCATTTTTTGTATTCTCCATTAGAGGATTCGTGATATCGACTCGACCATAAAGTTTGGCAAGGGTACATAGCCCTTCACCACGATTGCTTTGTCAGTTTAATAAGGCATAAATGGTTTCGACTGAAAGGAAACTTCTAACTATCATTTTCGGGAGGGATTAGGCAGAAGGATATGTTATCAGCACTATATGAGTAACATACTCCGTACAAGACTTGCGTGAAATAAATAAATGAGTTTATAATTTACACCAACGTGCAACTAAACTAATTTTATATGCAATCGAAAAATGGTATTAAACATCCGTTCGAAATTTGGAGTTTTGAAAGGAAAAAAAGATTCTAAAAAATTCCATTTTATCATATTTAGATTGGAACAAAAAATAATAGAATTTTTTGTTTTATTTGAAATTATTTTTTAGTATACAGAAAGTTGACTAATTAATTAGTAAAATCAAAATGTCAAAATAAGATTCTATTATCTTTCAAAAAAAAAATCTTTTCTTCTATTTTTTTTCCGTTCAAAATCCAGCTTCTAAACAGAACCTAAAGCGGGCCAGAATGAACTTCCAAAATTAAAATTCAATTGCTAATAACCAGGAAGGAGCCAAATTGGAAATTAAATTGCAGGTGAACTGCAGGAAAAATTTAACTTTCATAATACTTCTCATAATAAATATATATATATAATACTCGTTTAATTTCAATACAATAAAGAAAACGTCAGACAGACACTTTACATCATTTTACTCACATCACCACTGCCTTCAGTGTCATAGCAATTAAAGTATTGAGGAGTAGACAGAAAAATGACCGTTCCGTATTTGGATACAGCATACAAGAAAGAGGGTAACCAGCTAAACAACGTCCCAACATCATAAAATTCTCGACTCCAGTGCTTGGGTGATCAAAAACTTCATCAAATGTGCACTGAAACAGGTTAATACACATCTACAAATAGATAACTCTGAGATCACTGCTTCACACAAAAGAAGATGGAAAATAAAAACAAAACAAAACAAAATCGTCGGTCAGAAACTCGACTAATTAATAGGCATTTACTAAAATGATTCAGACTACAATCTCTCCAAGCATAGGAATGAATACATAATATTGGAGGAAACAGTAGCCAAAACTCAAGAAAAATAATGATAATAAAGACATAGGTGCCTAACTGTGGCTTTGTCATCTAACCTTTCACTGCTACGGTGTTGGATGATAGAACATACAAATCAATGATGAAAACCACTGAAGCTGGAAATTCCCAGACCTGCAGAAGGCAAGCTTGCATTTGAGTTCAACTTTGAATTAAACGAGGTACCATACAAAGAGTTGGACTACAAGGACGATACAAGAAAAAACAAACTAAAAGAATCAGAAACCGTACCATCATAGCAAAAAAACACATCTTGAAGTAACTTGAGACAAGCATAGCAAGCAAAATGTCTTCGTACCTGCTCAAATAAACAAAATTATACATTGCAGGTACCTAAATAAGTAGATGCCCATTAGAAAGAATGAATCTCCAACTAAGGGAGCTTGGCTACAAGGGTCCTATTATGCAATCTTTGCCACCTTTTTATCTCGATAGAATTGAAGCATGAACAAAATTTTACTTCCTATTGCAGAAATATGGCACAATTTGAACGTGAGTGCTAAATAAGCTTCCAACAAATTTTTACCTGAGAGATCTAATCGATGCACCCAAAAAAATCCTAGTGGCAAGAAGAAAGGTAGAGAAAAACATGAAGTTTCCAAGAAACACATCCAGGGACAACTACAATGAAAAAAAGACCAAAAATTTCACATCAATCTATCTAGTAATAAGATCTAGAAATCAATAACAGATGAAAACCAGAGCAATCAAAGAACTAAGTAGCAATCCAAATGAAATTCCCAACCTTTTGACAAGTCCAAATGAAAGAAGCAATGCTTGTGGACAAACCCCATTCCTCTTTGCTTCTACATATAAACAAACTCCTGTCTTGGGGACTGTTAAGGCAACTTATCACTATTCATATATTCTATCACACTAAAGAAAAAAAACAGTCAATTTTTTAATGGACCGGAGTGGGATACAAGCATCTAAGAGAAGAAACCCAAAACTGCATTTCCACAGCAAACTCTGCAATATCATCAGAGTTAGATACACAAAAGGAGCAAGTAAACGAAATTAAGCAAAAAACATACCTGAAAATTGACGGTCTGCGAGTCTAGCACATTATAAAGTAAATGCCTATAAGCTTTTGGCTTGTGAAGAATCAAATCAATAACAACAATCTGCTCACCACCCACCGTTCATCCAAAAAACAAAAACAATCAAATTAAGCTTAAAAAGTTTGTGCTTCAATATTTTGAAGTATATAACCAAAAGGGTATTTTAATTATTGAAATAAATAAATAAATAACCATGATTTCGCCCACCAGTCACCAATAAACCAAACCCAAAAGTATTGTGCTTCAATATATGAAATAGAAAACGAAAAGAATGTGTAAAGGGTCGTAGAAATACCATGATTTCGCATTCAATATACTCATCCGCAACTGCTTTGCAATTCTCCTAAAAAAAAAAAAGGAAACTTTGAAATAAAAAAAGAATACTAAAGAAAAAAGAAGAAGATTACGAAAGCAAAAGGCTGTTGATTATACTTACGCATTTCATGAGTCTGATATTGCCGGGAGAGTATTGAACGAAGAGGGATTTCATCCCATTCCCGCACTCCACACATCTGTACTTCATCTCTATCTCTGTGTCGTATGATCCTCTTTTTCACAGAGGAAACGACGTCGTCTTCTTCCTCCTATACAAACCCTTTAGTTTACACTTGACAATTCACTTCCACCACTGTCACTGTCAAAACAACACTAGAGGACATGATCTACGGTCTCGAAGCTCTGAAAATCTGAAATATGTCCCGTCTCGGGCGCCGCCGCCTCCAGCTAATATGGATGGAAAATACCACAGTTTGGGCCATATCTGCATAAGGCCCGCTTTTTTACATTTAGTTTTATAGACATATTGTTAAATCCTTATACAAATTGACACCCACCACTGCCTTTTAAAAAAAATTCCAAATACGGTTCCCACATTTAACATACTTTTATACGTTCCCACATTTAACATACTTTTATACGTTCTTGACTTTTCTTTTTTTTTTTTTTTTCTTTTAACAAATACCACAGCCACCTAAACTAAGAAACACATGGTAGCTTATTTCTTCACACCACGCGAAAGGGGATCTTAGCTTTTCTCTTCAACGAAATTCTACTTTATAAGTATGAATTTTCTAAATTCTCTATCCATTATACAAATGCATTCCATCATTTCTATTATCATCGTTTTGATTCGATGTGGCGGTCCAGTTCGTGAAGAAGTTCTATGATCGTTCTCAATTAGTCTAAGGTATGAGATCGATAAGATCGTGTCGGACCAAGCCGTCATCTTTTTAGAGAAAAAGTGGGGTAAGTGAGAGTATACATGGGTGACAATTTTGAGATTTGGCTTGTATAAGTTTTGGGGCTTTTATGTAGAAAAAGCTTTAAAGGTTCTCATCGATCTATCAATGAAAACTGAAATTTTCATATTTTGTGTTTTTACTCTGCAATTAACAGATTTTGAAATGTGGTTATATGTTATTGGTTTGTTTAGAGGTATGACTTTTATGATGAGTACGCTAAAGATCTAATATGGCATGCAAATGAGAGGATAGAAGATGGTAAACTTAGACATCTAGTCAATTCACCGGCTTGGAAAATAATAAATTACAAATGGCCTTCTTTTGGAAGTGATTTAAGGAATCTTCGTCTTGGTCTATCTACGGATGGTATTAATCCTCATACAACTCTAAGTAGCAAATACAGTTGTTGGCCTGTAATGCTTGTAATTTATAATCTTCCTCCATGGTTGTGTATAAAAAGAAAGTTTACACTTCTTACAATGTTAATATTAGGACCTAGACAACTTGGTAATGACATTGATGTATATTTAGCTCCGTTGATTGATAAGTTAAACAATTTATGGAATGATAGTGTGAAAGCCTATGATGCATATAAGGATGAAGATTTTACTCTTAAGGCTGTGTTACTATGGACAATCAATGACTTCCCTGCATATGGGAATTTGTCTGGATTTTCTACTAAAGGATAAATAGTATGTCCTATTTGTGATGAGAAAACAAGTTGTCAGTTCTTAACACATGCTAGAAAATTGAGTTATATGGGCCATAGAAGATTTTTACCTCACAAACTTGTATACATAAATTGGAAAAAAGCATTTAATGGTTTTCAAGATTTTGAATTGGCACCACAACTTTTAACTGGAATAGAGATACTAGAAACAGTCTCTAAGCTCGAATTTAGGCTTGGAAAGGTTAAAATAAGTGATATCAGTAAGAAAAGAAAAAGATGCAGTAATGTGAAGGTTATAAAAACCCCAAAGAGTTGTTGGAAAAAGAAATCTATATTCTTTGATTTACAGTATTGGCAACATTTACTTCTGATACATAACTTAGATATCATGCATATTGAGAAAAACATATGTGATAGTATAATTGGAACTTTATTAAATATTCCATGGAAGAATAAGGATAGTATTGGTACTCGTATGGATGTTGTTGATATGGGTGTTCGAAAAGAGTTATCTCCTAAAATGGGAGAGAAGCGAACATATTTACCCCTTGATTGTTTCACATTGAAAAAGGAAGAAAAATATCAACTGTATCAATCTTTATTTAATGTGAAGATTCCTGAAAGCTATTCTTCTAATATTAGAACATTAGTGAATATGAACAATTTGAAACTAGTTAGACTTAAATCTCATGATTGTCATACTAATGTAACATCTGCTACCTATAGCAATCAGGTCCGTATTACCTAAAAATATTCGATATGCAAACACCAGATTATGCTTATTTTTTAATGGAATTTGTTCTAAGGTGGTTGATGTATCCAAGTTAGACGAACTATAACGTGAACTTGTTATAACATTGTGCATGTTCGAGTAGTTTTTTCCTCCTAATTTTTTTGATATAATGATACATCTTACTGTACATTTAGTTAGAGAAATGAAGTTATGTGGTCCTATTTTTTGAGATGGATGTATCCATTTGAGAGATACATGAAAATTCTAAAAGGATATGTTAGATATCGAAGCTGGCCAGAAGGATGCATTGTAGAGTATTATATCGCAGAAGAAGTTGTTGAGTTTTGTTCTGAGTATTTGGCAAATGTAGAAGCTATCGGAGTACCCACATCTTCAAATATTAATAAAAGCATAAGTGGTGGTGTCGTGTATACAGTTAAATGAGAACAATTAGACCAAACATATCGTACTGTGTTACAAAATATAGCTGAAGTCCAACCTTTTATCGAGTAAGTTTTATTGTAAATTAGATTTTTATTGATTGAATATTGAAGCTTTAATAATAATGGTTTACTTTGGAGATGATTTGTTAAAGGGAGCATATAAATTGGATCAAAACACAATTCTCAATGAAATCAAAAAGAGAGAAGTGGATCCATGATGAACATCATCGAATTTTTATTAGTTGGTTTCGCGAACGAATAATTCTAATTAGTTGTTACAACTAATAGTTTTATTTCATTTTTCCCTATTTTAGAGCATGAGTACTAATATGTTGGGTTTTCTAACTGTTAATTTTGCATTTTGAATAGATTGTAGTTGTAATGAACAACACACACAATTTATCTGATACATTGAAATGGATATCACGTGGACCATCATTGGATGTAATTAAGTATAATGCTTATCAAGTTAACAGTGTTCATTTTAGCACAAGAGACCGCAATAACACAAAAATAACCCAAAATAGTAGGATAAGTATTATTGTAAAAATCATACAATTTTCAAATTCTAAGGATAAAAACCCAATAAAGGGAGATATGGTATATTATGGTGTTATCGAGGAAATTTGGGAACTTGATTTTATCATATTTCTGTTGCCAGTGTTTATGTGTTAATGGGTGGAGAGTAACCATGGTGTTAGAGAAGATGAGTTAGGCTTCACTTTAGTTGATTTAAATTGGATAGATCACAAGAATGATCCATTTATATTGTCAACATAAGTAAAACAAGTATTTTACATCAATGATCCACTTGATGCTCGATGGTCAATTGTTCTTGTAATAAAACCGAAAGAATATCAAAATTTCTGAGTTGAAGATGAGAACGAAATACTTGTTGCTCATGAAATATCCTCAAAAAGAGTTTCAGTGGAGGCTTTGATAGAAGACATTAATGAAGGTGATGTTACATGTTTACGAGATGATGGTGAAGGTATTTAGATTGATAATCAAAGAAAGAAACCAATAAGGTACAAATCAAATAAGTTATATCTTTTTGTTTCATTTTTATATCTTTATGGATTGATGTTTTGTTTTTTAAAATATATTATCTCTTATGTTTACATGCTTATTATTTTCTATCTTAATTTTTGATCTATATTTGTGGTTTTATTATTTAACAAGTAATTATTGACATAGAAAATGAAGGTGCAGATGATGTTTATCAATTTACACCATCACAAAATAGTCAAGGTGAAAGAAAACACAAAAAGAAATCAAGAGGAACGACTCAATTGAAGGAGTTGATTATAAAAAGAAATGATAATAAAAAAGAAGTTGTCGTGTAAAATGAATGGGGACAACCAACTGGGGATGAAGGTAAATATTTGATGAGCTTTTGTGGCCTTATGGTTTGACACAAGATTCCAATCAATATTGATAACTAGATGCTTGTACCAAAGGACCTAAAATATGAGCTTTGACATATAATATTGGTATGAACATGAATCTTTCTATTTTATATTTATTAGAATATATATTTGGTATTAACATTATTTCTTTTACATTGTAGGAAACATGACTACAAAGCAAAAAAAGAAACTTCAAAAGGTTGTGGGAAAATGTAGAGAGATTTTAAGTCTAGGATTACAACTGAACTAATTTATGAGTATAGACATACTTGCCCAGAGTTATTAGAGCAGCCTCTATCATCATATGCACCATGGATTGAACCTAAAGTTTGGGATGAGTTTGTTAAGAAAAGAGTAGGTGCAGAATAGGAGGAAGCTAGGAAAGTACAATAGGGAAGAGCAACACAAAATACATATCCACATCGTATGTCTCGCTTGGGATATGCTAGATTAGAAACTAAGATTGAAAAAGACGAGGGCCGATGTGGTATTGATAGATCCAAGCTATGAAGTAGAGGACATATTCCTAAAAAAGGAGGCCATACTGAGGAAATCAAAGTGATAGTTGATAGAATTGTAAGTTGCTTATTACAACATATTGATTATATTAATTTGTAATTTTGTTAAAAGTATAGCATAGTCTAATGTTCAATTATGTACATATTTTGTAGGAAGATTATACTCAACAGTTCCAAGAGGGATTTCTCGAGATAGATAGTTCTAATGATATCTTAACAATGGCTTTAGGCACTCCTAAATATTCTGGACGTGTACTGGGAATGGGATTTCATATTAGCCATAGATAATATTTTCATCAACCTGCTCTGACAAAGAAGTAATAATCATTTGATTTGAAAAAATGGCAAGATGAACAAACACGCAAGATGCAACAAATGCTTAAAGAACAAGAAGAACGGTTTAAAGCAAAAAATGCTAAGATTCAAGCAGGATAACAAAGTAATGTTGGTGGTTCTAATACAACTCCTTCACAGCTAGAAGTTTAAAGGGAAGAAGTGCAACCACAAGAGATACATATAAATCCAATGGTGGCCGTAGGAACATCTTTATGACTCAAAAAAGTATGTTTATATGAGTTTCTTTCTTATTTGTTTATTAACTACTTGTATTTATAAATTGTGTTTGATTTTCTATATTGTAGAACTGACCATGCAAGCTTGCAGTGGGGTGTCGTGATAACATAGTTGCTTTAGGACATATACAAGAGTCAATCTTATCAACTATTATTCACAGTAGAGAATTGGAGGAGCATAATTTTCGTGTATCAGTAGAGGTTGTTCTTGATGCTACAACCCTAATTCCTATTCCAAATCCAGATTATGATACAAGGTTGGTAGGTGACACACTTGGATCACATCTTGCATGGCCTAAGATGCTTGTCATCTTTGAAGATAATTTGGTATGCAGATCTATTTTCCAAATAAATTCATCCTTTGTTGAATTCTAATGTGAATTATTAACTTATTTGTTAACATTTCATCATTTATTTGGATTTTAGGAGTTTAATGATATAAATAGGCATCAAACGGGGAAGAATAAATCTTTACAACCACAGCCACCTCAAACACAAGAAAGAGTATATCCATAAAGAAAGAAAGCAGAATCTGTTTCACAAACACAGTTTAGATTTGTTGATGGTGCACCAGCTTTTACAAGATTACTATTGAATACCATTCAAGGAGTGGATGAAGGTGTTGTTGTTCATATTCCCTTTGATAAAAAAGTGTTTGGAGAAGCTTTTCATTTGCCCGTATTCAAAGAAGACATAATTGAGTTTTGCACACTACAAAAGATTGGGACTGTGCCTATTACATTATACATGAGGTAAGAAGTTTATTTTTAAATATATATATATATATATATATAGAAATTTATATATATACATGTATCTATAGTTGGCAATTATATAATACAACACTTAATTCACATTGCATTTTGTACTTATAGGCATTTACACCATTTAGTGACCCAATATGGCTATCAAGCTAGGTATATGTTCATGGATCCTAGTGTAGTTGCTACACAGGATGGTCCACATGAGGATCGTGCTATAAGTTTAGCAACCCGGATGTTATCCATGGAGAATGAACATCAATTTCTAATTACATCGTGGAATTATGGGTAAGATTTTAAACTTAAAAAATTATCATATCAACTACTTCCTATATGAAGTTAATTGTTCCATTATTAATAATCTTTATCATCAATTTTATGAGTAGGGAACATTGGATGTTGCTTATCATTTATCCTCTCAAAAATAATTCATAGTTTCTAGATCCTCTCGGCTTAGCTCTCTGTGAGGAAATTGGTTTAACAATGATCGAGTAAGTTCTCTAATAGTTATTTTATTATAGTTCAGTTTCGTATGATATTTTTACTTATGGTTGCTATTGCTATTCTTTTATTATTGTGTTTGTGCATTTCCAATTCAAAGTGCATTCAACATATATAATGTAGAAAAAGGGAAGAAAGGAAGACCAAATGGTCCGATTTATAAGTTAATAAAGGTACTAAACTTGAATTAATAACACTTGTTAGGTGGAAGATTAAAATTACTTATGTTTACTTTATGCTTATGTATAATACCCAAGACAACTGACAAGTGTTGAGTGCGGATTCTACATATGTAAATTTATGAGAGAAGTCATTGAACAAGTCAATATTAAATTATTTACCACAATGGTATGTAACCATATGTTTTATTAGTTCTCTTCTAATGTATAGTTTGATTGATCACTTTCTAACAAATAAGGTGTTTGAATTTGTAATTTAATGGACAAAATTTCTATACAAAGGATGATATCAACGGACTTCTTGAAGAGTGAGTCCAAGAACTAATACAATTTCTCATTTGAGGTTTTTAATCTTTGTTTATTTAAACTATGTAGTCTTTGATGATTATGTTAGTTTGGCTTAGAAAACTAATGTATATATATACTTAGTTTATATAGACTATATGGATATGAATATGATCAAGTTATTATATTAATTTAATATTAGTATATAAATTTATATTTATACTCTATTTTATTTGAAATATTTGGTGTATGTAATGAATTTAGATTATATTTATAAAATTCTAGGGGATAGTATAGACAAATATATTATAAATACCCTCTGAAAATATGTACCACGACACTTTTAAGGTGCCGTGAAAGGACTTTCGTATCTGGATACCAAGGCGCCTTGTAGGCACTATGGAAGGCATCTTCCACGGCGCCTACAAGGCGCCTTGGTAGACCTTCCATGGCGCCTTGGTAACCAAGGCCTATTACAGCACCTAGAACTAAGACTTTTTTTTTGAGCATCGTGAAAGGTATTTCAAGGCATTTATAAAGCGCCTTGAAAGACCTTTTTTGTTATAGTGAGGCAGTTAATTTCAAAACTTTGATCGAATGCCTTGAGCAAGGTTTCAATCCCAACTTGAACTTCCTCACCTTACGCTCCTCAGTTTCTACTAAGTGTGGTGCAAATTGAGATAATTGTTCAAACCGGCATTCATACTGTGAAACAGTCATAGATCCTTGCACTAAATTGACGAACTCTACCTCTTTAGCTTGCCTCACAGAATATGGGAAATACTTCTCAAGGAATATTTCCTTGAAACGGGTCCAGGTAATAGGGTTGGTTTGAATATTGTAGATACGATCAGTTGTCTCCCACCAGTGTACTGCTGCATCTTTCATCATAAAGATAGCATACTTAATGCATTGTTGATCAATACATGTCAACAAACAAAAAATGTGTTCCAATTCCTTGATCCAGCCTTCTATGATGAGAGGTTTAGTGCCTCCTTCAAAACTCGAAGATTTTATCCTTCTGAACTGCTCATAAACAGGGAGTGAGACTCCACCAGTTGGAGGAGCTTAAGCAGTTTGCGCTTATGGTTGTTGTTGATACTACATAACTTGATTAACAGAATTTGTTATGAATTGCACCAAGTTTTCCATACTTATTTGTACATTCGAAGTTTGATTCCCAGCTTAGCATTGGGACTGATCACCAACTCCCTTAGCAGAGGTAATTCATCGAGACGGCATCTAAACATAAAACACTGGCCTTATATGCACCTAAAGAAATAAATAAGCAATTTCATTTAATCTTTTTCTCTTGCTAGTTGGCTAAAGCAGGGTCCCCATGGCATAAACTGATTTTTATTTTTTTTAAAGAAAAAAGTCTACATAAACGACTAAACGCTCTTTCTGATACCAATTGTAACATCATGTAAATCTAGATTAAAAAGAAATGTCAATTTATAGTTTTATCTTATAAAATTAAAGTGGAAGATAGATCAATTTTTTAAAAAAAAATTTCATTTTCTTTTAAACGTTACTATTCGTAATTAAATTAAAGAAATACTTTTTTATGAAGATTTATTTTACTTCATAATTGAAATTAAGTCTCAAAATAGAAATTAAATTCATACACTTCATAAAAATAAAACCACACTCATTTTTGCTCAAATAATTAAGTACTTGAAAGTAAGAATATAAAATTACTAAAAATATTTTATTACCATTTAGAATTTCGCCACCACCAACCGACCTCCAGTAGGAATTATTTTTCATCCGAAAAATTTAAATAAATAGAATGAACTTGCACCCAGTCATCCGAAAAATTTAAATAAATAGAATGAGCTTGTGCCTAGTAAATAAATCTCATGTATGCAATGAATGTCATGTCACATGAATAGTACACTTTTAGAACCATCACTATATATCGCCTTTTTTTTAAATATCTTGTTTATAAATATTTTCATTTCATAAACTTTTCATATTTGTGCTCTACATAGTGAAATACCAAATCTATCAGAAGTGATAGACCATAAAAGTAGTGTCATGACAAGCATATGTAATCCTATAGCTATTCGGATCCCATATAGCTATCGTACTACAATGACTAGCATCGCAGTTTAAACTTGTTATTAATATAGTGACTGTAGGTAAATCAGTCAGTTGTTCACACTCCTTTCAAGAACTTAATATACATTAGTTTTTTTAAAACATAGTTTTGGATACATAGTACTTTAAAAAAAAATCATTGAAAATCATAATTTTTTTTTTTCGTGCAATTATGTATGCACCTGTTTATAACATATTTACATACTTAATGCAACTATTATTGTAGAACATATAGTAACATATTAGTATAATCACAATTACATCATAAATAGCACATAACTTTTCATATAAATATATAGGGTGAGATTTACTTACCTTAGGTCCTTATAAAATTTTATTTGTGCTTGTAGTGAAATTCCATACACTCGACCTTATTGTAACCATGTGTCTCTTTATATCATTTTTTATTAATATTCATGCAACAATATTTATTAAATATATTAATACGTGCCACTAGAAATATATTTATATGTCTTAAAAAAATACTCATATCATACAACTATAAAATCATGTTTCATAATAGATATAACTAAAAATTGTAAAAATTTTAACAAACAATGCATACTTAAAGAATTTTAGATTCTAATACAAAACTCCATTTACTTTGAAACTTTACAAATAATATTATAACATAAAAAGAAAATTATTTAGAATTTGTTTTTAAGTTTTAGCATGCTTTTACTAATTTCTAATCTATAAATTAAAATTTGATAAAAGCTATTAAAGCACCAAACCATTCTTGAATTTTATAGAATTATTTTTATATACTCAAAAATCTTGATATTTTAAGAGAATATCTCTAACACATTTTTACGTATAGACAAAAATTAGGGATTCAAAATTATACTATTACATAGCATTTATAATTCTTAAAGTTATATCTTAAAATTCATGATAGCAATTAACTTACAAAACCATATGTTATTTCGAAAATTATAATTAATTATAAATATTTCTAAAAATTCTAAAAATATTTTGAGTCTTTTATGTCATATATATTAGTATCTGATAAAAATTTTAAGCTTAAATAAAATCAATAAGATAAGATTTTAATAATATTATCTTGGATAAACAAAATATCAGATTTACCAGTTACAAAGGCAATATATAAAGAAAATTTAATAATGATTAGAAATAAAATCATGGCTTCACAAAACTTTCCAATATATGAGTTAACATATATATGAATATGTTTTAAAATTTTTAACTCAAATTAAAAATGTTTACCCTCTATAGTCATAGATTAAACTCGATAAAATTTATTTTTTAGCTTTTCTTAGATAACAACTAATATGTATAAAAAGAATTCTATAATTAAAAACATGATAAATTAAAAACTTTCCAATCATAGGAGTAAGATACAAATGTAAAACTTTCCAGAAATTAAATAGACATATAGAAGACTCCTCATAAAAATTTTAGACCTTAACAAAAATTTTAACTCCAAATATCATATATTGAATTTAAACCTAAGTGTAGTAAAATATACTAATGTTGAAAGACTAAGATTTCTAAGAATTACCTTTTTCTTGAATCTTGAAGAAAACTTCAGAGAATTTCTTAAAATCTTTATAAACTACCACAATTATGAGAGAAAGAGATGTAGAGAGAAATATAGGAGGAAAATAGATTGTAGTTATAAGATAGTGCCCTATTTATAGGCTTATTTTGAATATAAAATATATTTAAAATCTATACATATTTTTTAAAAATTTAATAATAATTACACCACTTACTTAACTTTATTCTCTTTTTTTTTTTATTTGTTATCTTTTGATCATGAAATTAATTAACTTCCACTATGTTTTTCTACTTATAAAAGTAGTACAATATTTAATAACAATATGTGGATACATAATATGTAGACAAAATCATTTTGCATTTAGTATCTATTTAATCAATATAATGAATACACATTTCAAATAGTTAATGTATTAAACTATACCATCTTTACACTTTTCAAAATTTATTTTATTTTCTAATATTATTAATTAATTTCTCTTGCTTTAATAGCTAGTGGTATGTAAACTCATAACACATTTTGCCAACTCCACCATTAACAAAGTAATAGTATACAAATGATAAAAATAGTCCTAATATAATTTATTGCCAACTTAGCAAAGGTTGTCAATTATTCTTTTCTTTTCCATCTTTTCTTTTATCTTTTCATTTTTTTTTAAATTTACTTTATTAAATCAAATATATATAAATATAATATATGTAATACATATAATACTTAATCTATAATTTGAACTAAAATTATTATAAATTTTAATTTGGCTTTCTTGTATCTAGATAAGTGATTATTGGGCTAAAGTATTTAGAGTCCAAATACAAACAAGCCATATTAACAACTTCAATTTGGATTCTCCTATTAGGCCAAATTTAGAGCTCAATAGCAAACACAATTAATTAAGTCCATACCATATTAATAATGGTAGTAGTCATATATATCATATTATTTATCTAATCAAACTTAAATGCATAAATATATACTAACTATTCTATTATCACATATTTGAAAAAGAAAATCAATATTACTTATTAAATTAATATATTAAGAGGTTAATATTAAAATTAATTAATCAAATACTCAATACATTAAATAATAATTATATACATGAATTTGGAAATGCATATCTTTTTATTTTTTATTAGGCACACGTGATTAAAACTGACTTTCATGTGTGTATTCTACTGTAACTATTTCCACAAAATTCGTTAGTGTATAAATATTGAATTTATGTGATTAAATAATTTAAATAAACATAGTAAATTTTAGGCTAAGTAACAAACTTGATTTTACAATATGAGTCCTAAAGTTAATGTACTTAAAGGTAATTTGAGCTCACTTTACCTAAATCGTCATACCTTCACCTATCTATTCCATTGAAATATAAGTGTTCTTTCATATTTTTAACACCTATCTTTTCCAAATTTCCACATTTAATACACAGATATGGAATTAAATTGGAATATTTGATATTTTCAATAGCAAATTCTAAAAAGCTATCAACTCTCTTTTTATATTCAGTAGATAGTCTATCTGCTAATACCTATTCCTTATCCATTCTAAGCATAATTGGAAAATAAAAAAAAAAAAACTGATATAAAAAACTAACTAAATTGAATACCATAAAAAATTGTACATAATCTCCCCTATTTCTAGCATTAACTAATTGAGTAACTAAACCACCAATTATACATTAACACTCATTTCAAATTATTCTTATATTTCTAAGTACTATCAAATTCAGAACTTAATTTATTCTTAAATAGTCTCATTTGTTACAAACAATTTGTCAATCAACCAAATATAACATATGACAAAATAATCTCAACACAAATAATAAACTCAAGCAATCCCACACAATTATAACATCATCATATCACCACAACATACAATTTCCTATATGATATCATATCTCATCTAAATAAAATTTTCTAAAATAATAAGATAAATCCAATGTGAAAATGACATAAGTTAATAAAAGAAAAAAAATTGAGAAAACATACCTCAGTTTGCTCAGTTTGCTAATTCACAAATAATCTAAG
Organism: Parasponia andersonii; assembly: GCA_002914805.1. Lineage (NCBI taxonomy): Eukaryota > Viridiplantae > Streptophyta > Magnoliopsida > Rosales > Cannabaceae > Trema > Trema andersonii. The sequence goes on from JXTB01000261.1 coordinate 406,969, forward strand.
TACTCTAACTTCTATTAAAACCTATATGCAAATTAAAATGATAAATAAAATTAAACATCTATAATCTACAATACTTTAAATTTAAAAATTCATTTATTTGAAATAAGTATATATGCAAAATAAGAATTTTGACAACTAAAAAATGATATAGAATTCTATAATAACAATCTATATCCAACAAATAAAAAAGTTTAGAATCATATCAAGTTAACCTTTCAAAGTATCTAATATAAAATTTGTAGAAATTGAGAGAGCCTACCTCAATTTTAAACTTTTGTAACTAATGATCAACTTCACATGTCTTCACCCAATTAAAAATATTGACTATGTAAATTTCTAAAAAACTACACAATATTCAATTAAAATTGCATAAATTTGGATTAATTGACACTAAGGATGGAAATTAAAAAGCATAACCTAATATATGATTTCTAGTAAATAAACATGAAATTGGTATAAATTCATATAACATACCTTCAATTTGAAACTTTTTACAACTAAATGAACTCACATTTCACATAAAATAAATAAAAAAAATAGCATCAAAATAATAACAAATTCGGATTAATTTGCACCTAAATAGCAAAATATACGCAAAACAAAGATTTCTAGTAAATAAATAGTCTAACTAATACTTACAAGAGTAAAGATTATCAATGCATGCTCAAGATATTCACATTTGATAAATTAGGGTTCCAAATATAAACTTTTTCAAATATAACCTAAAAAATAAAATTTCTACAAAATAATTGGTCAAAATCATGGTTTAGACAATAGGAAATCTAATTTTAGTGACAAAAATGAATTTAAAAGCTTAAATATACCTTGTTTGCCGGAAAAAATGGTAAAAATGGTGGAAGAGGGAGACTTGGCCGCGGTTGGAAGTGAAGAGGAAAGGGGGAGCGAGTTGTCTGCTGGGCTCGTTTTGGAGTCCTTTATATTGGGTCCCGGGCACCGAGAAAAGTGTATCACGGTGCCTTATGAGCGCCGTGAAAGTTAAATGCAATGGCACCCAAAGGGCCTCATTAAAGATGGGATATCACGGCGCCTCTTAGGCGCTGTGGTATTGCCTTCATTTATCATGGTGCTTATTAAGCGCCGTGATAGTTAATCAATTATCATGGTGTGTCCGTATACGCGTCGTGATATAGATATTTTTAGTAGTGCCTATGCTGAAGTACTGGATTGAGCTCAAATTTTAGCTGAAGATGATGAAAAGTCTAGTCAGCCAGAGAATCACAAAGCAAATGGATATCAAAAAAGAAAACTGTGGAATAAGAACAATTAAAAATGGAAATCAAACAATAATGGAGGTGGCAAAGTTGGCAACAATAGCAAGTGAGCAGCGATAACTTACAGAAGTGTAGAAAGGCTTACTTAGGCAAATGTCACATGGGTTCTAACTTGTGCTTTAAATATGGAAAGCTAAGACACTTCAATAAAGATTGCAAGGAGAACCCAACCATTGGTGATAGTAATGGGCAGAAGAAAGCACAAGGGCGTATATATGCCATGACATATGAAGAGGCTAACACTTTTTCGGATGTTATAATAGGTACCATGATTGTTTCTAGTATTCCTGCCTTTGTTTTGATTGATTTTGGTGCTACCCATTTATTTGTCAACTTATCTTTCACAAAACAATTAGAAGTTATGCCAAAACGTTTAGATAGAAGGTTTAGTATTTCAATAACATGAGAAACCATTCTAAACTCTAGCTGTAAATTTAAAGGATATAAAATCCTAATTAATGGACAAGAAATTTTGGTCGATCTTGTTCTTCTTGACATTAGTGATTTTGATATAATTCTTGGCATGGATTGGTTGAGTGTGAACCATGCAACGATTGATTGTAGTAGAAAGGAAGTAGGGTTCTAGCTTCTGGCTGGACAAAGTTTTTCATTCTTCAGAGTTAGGAGTGTATCTCGCATACCTATTATTATTGTAATGAAGGCTCAATATATGCTAAACAAAGGTTGTGTTGGTTTCCTAGTATCATTAATTGAAGTACCAAAGAAAGAGATTGCTATAGACCAGGTACCAGTTATTCAAGACTTTATTGTGAGATTGAGTTTGTAATAAATATAGTTCCTCGCACTATGCCTATTTCCAAGACACCTTATCGTATGGCTTTAACTGAATTGAAAGAACTTAAAGAGTAACTCCAAGACCTTCTGGATAAGAAGTTCATCAGGCCTAGTTATTCACTATGGGGAGCTCCAGTACTCTTTGTTAAGAAAAAAGATGGTTCAATGAGGTTATGTATTGATTAAAGAGAATTGAACAAAGTAACCATAAAGAATAAGTACCCATTGCCTCAGATTGAAGACTTGTTTGATCAACTACAAGGAGCCGAATATTTTTCTAAAATTGATTTACATTCTGGCTATCATCAATTGAAAACTAAAAAAGATGATGTACCAAAGACAACCTTCAGAACGAGATACAGGCATTACGAATTTCTTGTCATGCCATTTGGCCTAACTAATCCCTTTGCGGCTTTTATGGATCTAATGAATAGAGTATTCAAGGATTACCTTGATCAATTTATTATCGTCTTCATTGATGACCTTTTGATATACTGTAAATCCAAAGAAAAACATGAACGTCATCTACGCATTATCTTACAAATTCTTCAAGAGAATAAGCTTTTGTAAAATTCAAAAAGTGAGAATTCTGGATGATACAAATTTCTTTCCTTGGACATGTCATCTCTAAAGATGGTGTGTCTATTAACCCTAGTAAGGTAAAAATAGTTTAACAATGTCCAATACTGACCAATGTGAAAGAAGTTAGAAGTTTCCTTGGTTTGGCAAGGTATTATAGAAGATTTGTGGAAGGATTTTCAAAGATTATGACTCTGTTGTTCCAATTGATCCGAAAAAATGTGAGTTCGTCTGGTTAAATGATTGTGAACAGAGTTTTAGAGAACTAAAACAACGATTAACCTTTACTCTAGTTTTAACCATTGCTGAAGGAGTAGAAGGATTTGTCATCTATAGTGATGCCTCCAAAATGGGTTTGGGATACATTATCATGCAATATGGAAAAGTAATAGCCTATGCCTCATGACAACTAAAGGAGTACGAGAAGAATCATTCAACACATGATCTTAAACTTGCAGCAGTAGTCTTCATTTTAAAGATTTGGCGACCCTATTTGTATGGGGTTAAGTGCGATATTTATACTGATCACAAAAGTTTAAATTATTTCTTCACCCAGAAAGAACTTAATATGAGGCAGCAATGACGATTTGAGTTGCTGAAAGATTATGATTGTACGATCGACTATCATCTAAGAAAGGCGAATGTAGTTGCTGATGTATTAAGTAGAAAATCTTCTAGCTATGTTGCTTCTATACGTGAATTCCTACCATTAATATTAAATTTGCAACACTTGAGGTTAAAAGTTGTAGATCAAGGGGATTCTGCTTACTTGGCTACTTTGTCTACGAAATCAACTCTTTTTGAACGAATTAAGGCTTCACAAGGTGATGATCCAAATTTAATGAGGCTTCGTACAAGTGTAGATAATGGCCAATATAATGACTTCGTGATCATTTCCGACAATACTTTGAGATTTGGTAATCGTTTATGTGTTCCTGATATTCTTGAACTTAAGAAAGAGATCATGAGAGAGACATATGAAACCCTTTATTCTATACATCTAGAAAATACAAAAATGTATCACGATTTAAGAAAGTATTTTTGGTGGGTTAATATGCCCAGAGATATTACATAGTATGTTAAGCGTTGTCTCGTATGTCAGCAAGTGAAAGCAGAGCATCAACGACCTTCAGGTTTATTGCAACCACTAATGGTGCCTGAGTGAAAATGGAAGCATATCAGCATGGATTTTGTTTTTGGGTTATTGAGAACAAAGAAGGGTGCAAACTCCATATGGGTAATTATGGATAGACTTGCAAAATCGGCACATCTTCTTTCAATTTGCAATACTTACTCCATGGATAAATATGCTACGCTTTATATAAATGAAATTGTGAGGTTGCATAGGATTCCTGTATAGATTGTGTTTGATCGAGATCCTAGGTTTACCTCTAAATTTTAGAAGAGTTTACATAAAGCTACGGGTACCCAGTTGAGGTTTAGCATTGCTTTTCGTCCCTAGATTAACGGTCAATCAGAAAGGACAATTCAAACTCTCGAAGATATGTTGAGAACTTGTATTATGGATTTCGGTATTTCTTGGATCATTATCTACCATTGATCAAATTTTCTTATAATAACAGCTACCAAGCAATGATTGAAATGGCACCTTATTAGACTCTCTATGGTAGAAAGTGTCGATCTCCAATTCACTGAGATGAAGTTGGCGAGAGAAAACTTCTTGAGCAAGAAATTTTACAACAAACAATGAATGTTTTAGAAAGAATCAGGGCAAAGATGAAAACAACCTAGACATCAAAAATTTTTTGCAGATAAGAGACGAAAAGACTTGGAATTTTCAGTTGGAGACATGGTATTTCTTAAGGTTACACCAATAAAAAGGGTTATGAGGTTTGGTGTAAAGGGAAAATTAAATCAATGTTACATTGGACCTTTTGGGATTTTTGAACGAGTTGGGGATTTGGCATTATCACCAAGACTTTTTGAAGTATATAGTGTTTTTTATGTCTCTATGCTAAGAAAATATTTGGCTGATCCATCACATATCTTAAGCTACAAACCTCTCCAATTGCAAAAAGATCTTACATATGAAGAAGTTCCTATTCGATTCTTGAAAAAAGAAGAGAAAGAACTTTGCAACAAGAAGATTAAGTTGGTCAAGGTTCTCTGGAGAAATCATGTAATGGAAAAGGCTACTCGGGAATGTGAAGATGAGATTAAACCTAAATATCCGAACATATTTGGTAAGTTGTAATTTCGAGGACGAAATTATTTTATGGTTCTAAAAATGTACTATTCATATGACATGACATTCATTGTATACATGAGATTTACTAATTGGGCGCAAGCTCATTCTATTCATTTAAATTTTTGAGATGAGCAATAATTCCTACTAGAGGTTGGTTGGCGGTTGCAGAATCCCAAATGGCAATAAAATGTTTTAAGCAATTTTATGTTCTTACTTTCAAGTACTTAATTATATGACAAAAAATGAGTGTGGTTTTATTTTTATGAAGTGTATGAATTTAATTTCTATTTTGAGACTTAATTTCAATTATGAAGTAAAATAAATCTTTATTAAAAAATATTTCTTTAATTCAATTACGAATAGTAACATTTAAAGAAAAATGAAATTTTCAAAAAGAAAAAATTTACCGATCTTCCGCTTTAACCTTATAAGATAAAACTATAAATTGACATTTCTTTTTAATCTAGATTTACTTAATGTTACACATGTAGAGATATTCTTTTATACACCCAGTAACACACCACCAAAATAATATTTTTCTTTCTTCCATTAACAATTAGCCCAACATTTATTTTATTTTATTTTTTATTTTTGAGTTGCACACCCCCAAACTTTTTTCTTTTTTTCATGAATAAGTGTGTAAGGTTTTTTGTTTTTTTCAATTTCATTCCACCCATCCTCCTATAACATAGCATAGTTCGAAATAATTCAATAAAAATAATTAATATATTCAAGGGGTTAAGGTTGAATGATATTATTTTAGGCTAAACTAATGTGCGCGTAGTTGAAAAAGAAAAAGTTTTACAAGGCTCAAAATGGGTGTACTAGAGATAAAATTTATGATGGTTAGCTTGAAAAGCTCAAATAGTCCAAAGGTTGCCTTAATCCCTTTCTTGATGAAATGCTATCTAGGATTTCGCCTCAATAGGTTATTAAGTAAATTCTAGCACTTGTGAGATTATCAAAATGTTATGTTTACATAAACACTTTTTAGATTCACTTTCAAATTAAAGATAAAAGCATTGTGCTCAAATATAGACTTTCTCAATCAAAATGGAACTAACACAAGAATTATCCATAAGACTAAGCCAATATCTACATGTTTCAATAAGTTATACACTAATTCACTCAAGGTTCTTATTATTAGAACTAGAAAATTACCAAAGAAAGTACAGAATACTTATACTTATTTAAACACATAATAATACAACTAAGAAAAAAAATACATAACATGTGATGCCTAAGATTCTCACATGCATAATAAGCCAATAATAAATATATTCAGATTGCATAATAGACATATCAAATAACTAGTATCAATTTTATAATAAATTACTCATTCTGATTGTTAAATGTTTTTGATATATATTATTGTACTAATATTTGTTGAAATACTCCTATGCAGTGTAAAAGCTCAGTACTCTCAGAGAGAGAGAGAGAGAGAGAGCTTGTTCTGTAAAAGGAACAAAAAATATATTCATGAAGAGCAATACTAGTATATGCATTAAAACTATGTTTGTCGATAACTTGTTTAAATGGTAATTTTTTGGTAAAATGTATTTTTCATGCTTTTCGGAGTCAAACTCACTCTGCGTTTAATACGCCAAATAACTTTAATTCAATAATTAAAACTCATTTGTAGCATTTTATTTATCGGCCCTAGGTAAGCATAAGGTGGTAGTCACTATATTGAATTGTATTTAATTGTACTAAGCTAGCTTAGATTCAGATTGATAGCATAATGTCAATTTTATATATTCTAATAATTAGACATTGATACTATGTTTGCATTATTAATTGGAGTCTAATTGACTTATTTTTATGTTTAATGATTGGTTATGGGATTAGGTTCCATTAGATTACAATAAGATTGGCCATATGGGAATATAGGTCAAAGTATGACTAGTTTTCACTTTCTAAGCTAAGGTTCACTAACTTTGTTCACACTTGGGTGTATGGGAGTAACCAGCAATATGGTGACCATGCTAAGGATGTTTTAGAGCTAGACACATGGAAAGTAATATGCAAAATACCTAAAATACTCCTTAGAATTTAAGTTATGCCATTTCTTAGTCATTAAGTATTACTTTTAAACCAAATCTGGTCATTTTCTTTTTCTTTCTCTCCAGCCACGACCTGAACCTTTTCATCACCTTTCTAAACTTCTCTTAACTCTCCTTAGCTATATCCAAGAGTTTCCAAATGATAAAACTCAAATTAGAGCTCAAGAAAGCAAGATAGATCCAAACCAGTCAAGGTAATTCTACTAGTTCTCCTTCCTAGGTTTTGTTTTCTTATTTCAATTCTCCACTTGATACTACTTCAATAATAGATCCTATAGATCCTATTGAGTCCTAAAATCAGTTTTAAATCCTTGAAAATCAATTTGGTGGAGGTAGAAGGCAAGAGCTTTAGTAAAAGCTCAAAATAGTCAAGGTGAGCTTTTTGTGGAATTTTGAATTAGTATTTTATTTCTTTTGCTTTAACTATTAAATCAAAGATTTTATTTGATGAATAAAGGTCCTAGGATACCTTATATATGGCTAGAAATATAGAATTTAAGTATTGGATTAAAGTTTGACTTAAAGCTCCAGAGTTTACTATTTATAGATTCAAGTGTTTTCATTGTTGAATAAGTTTTCTACACTTGTAATTTGATTTCTTTACTTATAATATGTAAGACATTGACCCTTTTATGTATATTACATTATTTACTTTCTGGTTGTGATGTTATACAAGTGCAAAAATAGGTTTAAACTTTGTCTAAATGGAAAGAAATTCAAGTGTACTTAGGTTGTTCGAATTGATCCTCTTTGATGTGTATATGTGGGAATTGGCTTGTCAATTTTATTGCATGTCTAAATCATGATTTAAAAGATGTGGGAATGTCTTAAAAATAAGAGAGGTGCTGTCCAAATATTTTTAAAACTAAATGGTACAATTTAGAAGTAAATGGACTAGTTTTTACGAAATTATGTGCCATTTTGGATCTTTTTGTACTAAAGAACTAGCATTCATGTTTTAATGATTTTAATCAGTTTCAATGCTAGTTATTGGCCACTACGTACCTCATATCACTTATACACTTTCGAGTCATATTATGATTAAGTTTTTTGATTTTTTAAAAGTTATGATTTCAGTCTTGTGGTTGTTTTCTTTAAGTATTTTACATTCTAGTAATAAATTGATATCAGGTCTTCCACACACCTTGCCATAGAGGATACTAACCTTTTTCACTATCTTTTCAGTCTAGCACAAGGTAAATAAAGATTTATTTTAACAGCATCATAAGAATAGTAGTAGATATAAGATGTTTTTCTATATGCTTATGTGTATTATATTAATTATATATTATTCATTTAGTGTTGTAAAGTTTGCGAAAGACATAAGAATGGCATGATCATTTAAGCATGATTTTTAAAGAAATAAAGTTTTCCACGCATTGGATTTATAGTAGTACCATTGTACTGATTTTTACGAGATATATTTTAAGTATATTGTTTAGTCTATCTGTGTTGGATAAGTATAGTTTACACAAGCATCCTTCCCCCATAGGTGGGCATGGCTTATTAACTATCGGGACTGAGTATTATACTATGAGATTTATTAGGTGCATTACCTAGTCAGTCTATATTGGGTAGGTATGGTTCGTATTGGCCATGTATTTCCTTCCCACATAGGTGGGCACAGCTTACCAACTGCCGTAACTTTATAGTTTACTCAAAGGCCTATAAAGAAATATTTTCTAAGAAAAGTACATTAAAATGAAAAGTTATAAAAAAAAGAATACAATGGGAATTTCTATAAAGTTTATGTATGAAACATATTCAAGAGTATGCTTGATCTTTACTTACTGAGTATTAGCTCATTTAATTCTTATGATGCGGGTGAGGAGATATATGATATATAGAATTGTTGGTTAGCTAGCATGCTTTCTTGTCACTATGATCATATAGATGTAGACGAGCTTGACTTGTGGGCGATGTTTTCTTTATATTTTGATATTTTGGTGTGTTGTAAATATTACTGCCGATGGTAAGATCAACTAATAAGGACTTTTTGGTTGTACATTTTGTAAAGACATTTTCAGAAAGTAATGCCATATAGCTTCTTTTGTTTTAGAGTTTGAAAAGTTTAAATTGGTTTATGTTTTTGAACAAAACTAAAGTTCTAGTTTATAAAAGAAAAATACTTCCTAGTTTGACCTATATAGTTATGTAGATATGCTAAGGGGTGTTATATAACAAACAAACACACCAATAAACATATAATTCAACAAGGTTTACACCTTCTACCAAATTTAGCATGCAAAATATAAGAAAATTAAAGAACAAAAGAATGAGTTTAGAGATAGTCCTCTTATTAGCACTTAGCCATGAAGCTTGATCTCCTTGAAGTAGCACCAACTCCTTAGATTGCTCAACACACCAAATGAAAAGAAGTACTTGGGTTACCTCTCAAAAAGAGCTTGAATTAAAGGTTTCAGCTTGCCTTTTTACTTGTAGCTTATCCACAAATTGAGACCAATTGAGGTCTACTCTTAATATTATCAATCGACCATCCCAATACATAGATGTGGTTTTTTAGGCTCCTAGCTTTAGAATACAACACTTTATATCCATAATGAAGAGAGACCAAATGGTGAGATTGAGTTACCAATGGTCTACTTCTTGGAAATTGTTGATTTAATAGTTGTGGACAAGTGTTACACTAATAGTATATATATGCAAATTATACCATAAGTATACAGTATCAATTTTTGTAGTAAAATAATAGATAGGGTTGTCGAATCCATGGGGTTTAAGATTAAATTATACTAAGTACCATAATTGAGTAATCCTGACTTTATTTAGAAAATTCAAATAAAAAGCTGTGTTTGAATGACTAAACTAAATTTGAAATTACAAAATTTAAAAATCGATGATAACTAAGGCAAAATAAAATGTAGTAAAAGAGGTGACAATGTGGTAAAAATTCCAGAAGTTTGATTTTACTTGACTATCCCCTATGTCTTTCAATTCTCAATGCAACTTTAACCTAATTTCTAAAGTGGTTATAAGCTAGAACCCTTAAGTAACTCTACTATCTTTTTCAAGAGTAAATAGAAAACTATTCTTAATTCTCAATTTCAATATCTATAATTCAAAATTTAAGAAACAAAAATTCATTAAGTCTAATGCCTTTTAAGCAAGCTTTAGATGTTAAATAGGTTTTCTCAAATACTATGTAATTCTAGGTTATGTTATCCTTTACCTAACTTAATAATTTTACTTTCGCAAGTCAAAATTCTAGAATCAAACTCATCCCAAAGGTGGCCAATCAATTGAGAAGCAATAAAAACAAGAGTAATACAAATAATCAAATGAGATACTCACAAAATCAACACTGAGATTCAAGACATAGGTTCATGTCAAATTACATCTTTCCTTTAGACAAAATTCTTAGTTCATAGTAGAAAAGAACAAACAAAATCCAACAACTATCAACATCAAAAGAAGAAAGGGAAGAGAAAAAGAACTCTTTTTGAAATGATGAGATTCTCTTCACATGCTCCTCTTCATTCTCCTTGTCCCTTCAGATCAACTATAAAAGCTCTGAAAATTGCCTCCTAAGATGTCCCCCTCGGATTCCAAAAGATCTCTTTTATATACCCTTGGTGGCTAGGTCAAATCTGGCAAAAAAGGACTAGAGTATGTGTCAGGGTTGCAGCACTGGCTAGACAATGCCACGATGCTGAACAATCTGTTGTAATACTCTAGACGATAGTGCTGCAACGCTGAACAATCTTTTGTAATACTCCAGATGATAGTGCCACGGCACTAGGCAGAAGATAGGGTAGTGCTGCGGTGTTGCCAATATAGTCGTGGTGTTGTAGGTGTTGGAAAAATTTCCAGAACTTTGAGTGCCACGGCGCTTGAGGTTCTACTTAAAATGCCATATTAGACCCTTGTAGTAGTTTGTTGGTCTATCCAAATGATTTTACATCAAGTCTACACTTGAGAAAAACAAATAAAAACATAACAACTAAGTTAAAATTCAAGGTAATTAATTGAAAATAGAGATACTAATTTGAATTAAATAAGTAAATAAAAATCACATATCAAATTCCCCCAAACTTCATTTTTGCTAGTCATCAAGCAAAACAAATAGAAAAAAATGAAAAGAAAATGAAAGGAAAACAAGAAAAATAAAGACAAATGAAAACCAAATTAGTTTGATCATCCATAGGCCTCAAAGTTTATTCACAATAGCAGCTTTAGGGGAATTACTAAATATTGATGACATCTAAAATTTCAACCTTGTGAGTGTGTGTAAATAGCCAAAACACATTCAACTACTTTCAATCTAGATTAGTTTAAGCAAACTAGGGATGTGAAGATAGATCTTTAGGATAAGGACTTCATCTCCCTCCATAGGCTTATTTTTCCAAACATTGTCCACTAAAGTAGGCTACACATCACTGAAGATTAATAGGGGTTTCAAAAGTTTGTAATATAAGGCTAGGATGAGGGTAGGATAATAAGGTGATTTTTAAGGTTGGAACACCCTAGTGTACAAAAGTTTTAATCCATGATTTTATCTCCTTGAAAACCCCGAAGTAAGATTGCATAACTTCCCCCAAACTTAGTTTTTACTCTAATGACTCCCTTTAAAAAATGAGCTTTCGTCATTCTGTTATACGCTCAAATCAAGTCTTATTTTTTTTTGTGATGAGAAAGGGTACGGCAATTTTCAAATAGAATACACTCTCATCACTCATCTAACTATCACTAATTTTCATATTACACCAACTATATTCACATATGCTCAAGGTGTTGGGCAAAGGTTTGGTAAATAAAGAGAGGTTAGGTGCAAAATTTCAAAGTCAAAGAAAATGATTTTAAGATCAATGAGGGTCAACTATAGTCTTTCGAGTATAAAGGTAGGCCTAAAGAGGCTCAATCGATCCAAGGATGGCCTACATCATGTCTCTAGCAATGCTTAGTCTAGGGTTTTTTCTCAAATGGTCTTCAAACAAGTTCTAGAGTTTGATGAGATCTTAAGAAAACATCTAATTTGCATAAACTTCCTCTAGATGTTAGAAGGATAGAAAGTGTGAGGCTACGTGCTCAAAATACATAGTAAAATTTCAAGAAGGCATAAACGATATCAGAGTCAAGCACACAAATTAAGTCAATATCTAGAATTATCTAAGACCTACTTTCCTTGCAATCACACTTCTTATCGTTAGCCAAAAAGACTGAACAAACTAAACTATTATTTATTTATTTATACTTTTTTTAAAAAAAGAAAAAAAAAACGAACACAATAAAGTAAAAACACTCCCCCAAAATTAAAATAGACATTGTCCCCGATGGAAAAAATGAAAAAGAGAACTCCCCTGAAAGAAACCATCAGACATATTCGCCATCAACACAATGGAGTGGAGGTGGAGGTCCTGGCTAGTAGGGAAAAAACTGAGGTGGTGTAGGAAGAGACACACTACCTAGGGCAGTGTTAAATGAACTATTGGTGAACATTTGCACCAGTGCTTCATTGAACTACATTTGGTACTAGAAACTCTACTCTTGGCAAGTATAAAATTGATGGAATTGATGCTCGAAATGGCCCCTGCCATTGCTGGTGATTCAGAAGACTCTGCTGCATCTGACTCATCTATTCCCTCATCTCATTGATCTGTCTGGCCAATCCATAGAACTATCACTGGCCATGGGAGGTGATGGAGCTGAGAGACCGGCTACTTGAGGTCGCTTTGTAACATTCTATAGTAAATGCTTTGTGAGGGGATATAATAGTCCAAGTCAGAGCACCTTTAGGATACACACCTGTTTCTCCTAGGTGTGTTGGGACATTGGCGACAAATCTCGTAAATTAAAAAGGGGTGACCCAGATCTGTTATAGTGCTACCTTTGGCTATGTGGAGAATAGAGCTCCAATGACCTTTCCAACACCAACAGTCAAGCCTTTGAAAATGGCATAGTTGAGGATAGCCTGTTCTTTTGTAACTCCACCATAGTTATTGGAAGGGAGGAGTTTGGTGGAGATAAAGTAGTGCATGGAATTAGTATTTCTCTATAGTCCTGCAGTTGGGAAATTGATCACATCGGTTTGAGATCGCTTCCATCTTGTGCTTGGGTAAGTGAAGAATTGAATTATTGCTTTAGGGTCAATACCATCCTCCCATAGTTTAGAGTATCCATCGTTGTCAATATCGGGGAGGTGGTAGAAATTGTTAACGGTGGAGCAGTCAAATAGTACCCATTTGCCTCTAACAAAAGCCTTCAAGTTGGTGTGTTGATTGGCACTTGAGGCTCTGGAAGTTTTTCCAATGCCCTCAAAGCCATGCACTTGGAATAGAGCACCGCAACTCTTTGTACTTTTGCCACAAAAATCATAGATCTGACTTAATTTTAGGTCTAACTCCCACAAAATAGAAGGTCCAAACACTCAAACTCATTTTTAGCCCCTAAAAAAACAAAACAATGGAAAATAGAATAAAACAAAAGGCACAAATTAGGTTGCCTCCCACTTAGCGCCTGGTTTAAACTTCTTTAGTTTGATTTTCTTCAAGATTTTCAATTTGGATCCCCAAGGGGAATTTCGTCGATAAATCTTAGCTTGTCTCTATAGTAATGTTTGAGGCGTTGTTTATTCACCGGAAAAATAGATTCGTCTTTTTCCTTTAACTCAATAACTCTGAATGGGAAAACCTTGTGAATAGTGAATATGCTGGACCATCTCAACTTGAGTTTTTTAAGGAATAGTTTGAGTCTTGAATTGAAAAAGAGAACTGGTTGCCTTGGTTTAAACTCTCCCCTTAAGATCATTTTGCCGTGCCATTTTTTTATCCTTGCCTCGTAGAATTTTGCATTCTCATAAGCTTCATTCCGAAATTCTTCCAATTCATTGAGTTGTAATAATCATTGTTCTTGGAAGGCCTTCAAGTCAAGATTTAATTTCTTGATTGTCCAAAATGCTTTATGTTCCAGGTCAACAGGTACGTAAAACACTAATCGATAAGGTGACATACCAATTGGTGTCTTGAAGGCTTTCTTATATGCCTATAAAGTATTTTCAACCCTATATGACATATCCTTTGGTTCGTGCTCACTGTTTTCTCTAATATTTTCTTCACCTCTCAGTTGGATACTTTACCAATTGGATTAAGGGTGATACCCAAGTACCCATTTGTATCTCACTCTATAGCGACCTAAAAGAGAATGAAAAAATTTGTTACAGAAATGCATACCTTCATCATTTACGATCACTCTTGGAGTGCCAAACTAGATAAAAATATTCTTGTGAAGAAACTTTAATACTGCCCTGGGATTATTTGTTAAAGTGGCTATTGCTTCAACCTATTTTGACATATAATCCACCACTAGCAAGATATATTGATTACCAAATAATAGAGGGAAAAGACCCATGAAATCTATTTCCCATAAATTGAAAATCACCTAAGAACTATCAGACATAGCATAAATGATCCCCGTATTAAGAAGCTTCAACACCTTGGCTCTCACAACTTCCTTCGTAGCTAGATTTAACCTCTTTTGTTGCTCAAGGGATGGTTTAAAAGTTTCCTCCATCAAAATCATGTGCATGTATATAGTAGGGCTAATACCTTTGATAACAAAAATAGACTATTCCTATGCACATTTATGTGCCATCAAGGAACCAAGGAGCATGTCTTCCTCTTATTGATTCAAAGATGAAGAGATAATGATCGAAAATTAGGAGTTTTCACCCAAAAATGCAAAACGGAGGTGATTGGGTAATTGTTTCAAAACTTGCCCATTTGTAGTTGAGCTAGCAATTTCACTCCCCCCTTTGGTTTCTTCAATAGTACAAATTGGTATACTCACATTATCATGGCCATTAGAATTAGTCTCTATAGGCAAGGAATCAAAATCAATCACATAATTGGCATTTTCTTTATCAATACCATAACAAGATTCACTAAATTCTGTAGTAGGAAATGCTTCTTTCTAGAAATGAGAGTTCATAAGACAATACTCCAATTCAATAAAATCATTATTAGCATTCCTCACACAATAATCAAGCACATCAAGTTGATTGTAAGAATGAACCTCATTCGGATATTTCAAAGTATGGTAAAGATTGAATTGTACCTCTTCATCATTCACCCAGAGTATTAGCTTCTCACTACGTACATCAATAAGCACTCTCTTGGTAGCTAAAAATGGACGACCAAGAATAATTGGTATTTCCCAATCCTTCTCTATATCATGCACCGTAAAGTCAATCAGAAAGATAAACTTGTTGACTTTCACTAAAACATCTTCAATAATATCCTTTGGATAAGTAAGAGAGTGGTTCTCCATTTGTTTGACATGTTGTTACCCCAGTAGTTGAAATTCCAGTTGTTTAAGTAATTCACTTCTTCAAGATCACCTCCATCGTTTCCAAAGGAAGTACTAGACACTCCTATGGGCTCTCTACTTGATTAAGCTTTTCTAGTAGTCAAAGTAAAAATTTGGCTTGTCAAAGCTGAGACTTGAGCGATAAGATTAGCAATAGGATCAACTTCATTCACATTAGCCACCCTCTTTAAGATTGACTGCTTATTGGGCCATTAATAATTATTGGAGGCCATCTCCTCCAACAATAATTGAGCTTCATCGTTGGTTTCAGATAGAAGAGTATCGTCGGCTACCGCATTAACTATCGTCCTTGTTCGCCCATTCAACCCATTGTAGAAAAATTGAATTTGGAACCAATCTTGGTACCCATATTAAGGACACTTCTTGATCAAATCCTTGATTCTCTCCCATGCTTCATAAACCGGTTCAAGGTCTAATTGTCTGAATTGAGCTATCTCACCATGTAGTTGAGAGCTTTTCCAAGGAGGAAAGGACTTCGATAAGAATCGTTGGGCCATGTCCTCCTATGTTGCAACACACTCTGGTTTTAACGATTATAGCCATCCCCGTGCCTTATCCCTAAGAGAGAAAGGGAACAAGCACAAGCAAATAAAGTCCTCCAAAACACCATTCACCCTGATAGTATCGCAAATCTCCAAGAACATAGCCAAGTGAGCATTTAGGGATCCACGAGGCAAACCACTATATTGGTTTTGGTGAACCATATTGATGGAGCTGGTTTCAACTCAAAATTGTTAGCGTTGATGGCTTGCCTTTGAATTCTTGAATAATTATCGTTGACAACGAGCTTGAAATAATCTTGTAGGGCTCGAGCTTGTTGAGGATTTGCTTGTGGATATTAGGTTCTTCTGCTATAGTTTGAGCTCTTTGTTGTCTTAGCCTTCTACAAGTACATTCAATTTCAGAATCAAGTGGTAATAATTTTGAGCTATGAGCTCTTCATATAAGCTACAAATAAACAACATCTATCAAGCAAAAAGAATGGAAACAAAATAAGTAAAAAGAATAAAGAACTCTAAATTAAAATCAAGATTACTTGGTAATGATATTAGTAAAAATTTGATTACAGTCCCCAACAACAGTGCCAAAAACTTATTACGCTAATAGTAAGTACGCAAATTAGACCACAAGTATATGGTATCAAGTTTTGTAGTAAAATGATAAATAGGGTTGTTGAATCTATAGGAATTGAGATTAAATTCTATGAAGTACCGTAATTGAGTAATCCTAACTTTTCCTAGAAAATGCAATTAAAAAGTTATGTTTTAATGACTAAACTAAATTTGAAATTACAAAATTTAAAGATCAATGGTAATAATGCAAAATAAAATGTAGTAAAATAGGTGACAATATGATAAAAATGCTTGAGGTTTGATTTCACTTGACTATTCCCCATGTCTTTTAATTCTCAATGTAACTTTAACCCAATTTCCAAATCAATTATAAGTTAGAACACTTAAGTAATTCTACTATATTTTCCAAGAGTAAATAAAAAACTAATCTTAGTTCTTAATTTCAATATCTCTATTCAAAATTGAAGAAACAAAAGTTCATTAAGTCTAATGGCTCTTAAACACGCTTCAAAGGTTAAATAGTTTTTCTCAAACACTATGTAATTTTAGATTGTGTCACTCTTTATCCCAATTTTACTTTCTCAGATCAAAATTCTAGAATCAACAACATCACAAAGGTGGAAAATCAATTAAGAAGTAATAAAAACAAGAGTAACACAAATAATCAAATAAGAAACTCATAAAATCAACATTGAGATTCAAGACATAGGTTTAACTCAAATTATATCTTTCCTCTAGACAAAAATCTTAGTTCATGGTAGAAAAGAACAAACAAAATCCAACAACTATCAACATCAAAAAATCAAAAGGAAGAGAATAAGAATGGGATTCTCTTCATATGCTTGTCTTTATTTTCCTTGTTCCTTCAAATCAGCTGCTGAAGCTCTACAAAATACCTTCCAAGATGCCCCTCTTGGATCCCAAAAGATCCCTTCTTGGTGGCTAGATCAAATTTAGGCAAAATGAACCAGAGCATGTGCCACAGCGCTGTGGTGCTATATAATCTATTGTAATACTCTAGTCAGTAGTGCCATGGTGTTGTCTTTGTAGTGCCATGACACTGGGCAGAAGATGGGGTGGGTTATGGAAAAAGTTCCTGAACATTGAGTGCTACAACACTGTTTCCAAAACCTTGAGCACCGCGATGCTACATGCACAGCCCTGCGACACTTTAAGTTATACTCAAAATGCCTTATTAGACCCTTGTAACAATTTTTTGGTCTTTCTAAATGCTTTTATAGCAAGTCTAAACCTGAGAAAAACAAATAAAAACACAAGAACTAAGTTAAAAGTTAACGAAATTAACTAAAAAGAGAGATAAAAACATGAATTAAATAAGTGAATAAAATTCACTTATCAACAAGAAAATTCCTCTCTAAGGTCTTCAATATGAAACTTTCTCATCAATGATGGCCTTGAGATTTGATTTTCTTCATAAGATATTGTATTGATGTTCACATGATGCCCTACATCACTTTGCATGATGGAATTTTTTCTTTCTCCCTCTTCTTCTTGAAGCTCAAAAATCGACCCATCACCATACAAACTACTATAAGTTGTAGTGGTGCAAAATTTCTGCTTCTGAGTCGAGTTAGTGTTGCTAAGGAAGGTTCCTTCGGGATGGCTGAGGATTGTAGCAAGATGGCCTACTTGATATTGAAGATTTTGGATTGAGGCATCTTGCTCTTCAAGGAAAGCATTCATTCTTTGCATTTGTTACACCATTATATCTTCCAAGGATAACTTTTCCTCTTACTTTGGGAGGTATACATCCATTCTTCTTATGTGATGCTCAAGTACCTCCTCCAATGATGGCTTGTCTTCTTGTATTGGTGGTTGATGAGGAAACTTCGATGACAATATAGGATCATCATACCATGACGGACCTTGATTGTTGCACTGGGAGTAATTATGATATACTTTCCAACTCAGATTATAGAAATTTGAGTGTGGGTAACTTTGTTGCATATGACCATTCGCACCAAAGTAAACCAGTTGCAAGTTAGTTGGGTGGCTTCCCCTAACATATTTAGCAATTCATGAATGGATAATAAGAAGCTTGTGTACTTAAGGTATCTACCTTTTTAGTCAATTCACTCACTTGAGTGGTCAACTCCATAATTTCAAATTTTTTATTCGATTCACTCAATTAAGTGCTTATGGTTATGAGAGATTCATACCATTATTTATCAGTGTTCATCATGTCTCTAACTTCATAATAACTATAGTATGCCATTGACAAGTACCTAAAACAAAACTTAACTAATTAAATGAAAAGTTGAACTAAAGCTAAAATTGATTGATATTAATATTAACAAGAACTAGTATTTCAATCCCTGACAACGACACCAAAAGCTTGTTAGTTGGAATGTACAACTATAAATTATACTTACACACTTTTGTGTAAGTGTACACGGTCACAAGTAATATAGATTTAGAAGTTAAGAGTGTCGAACCCACAAGGATTGATTACTAAATCTAAACTAAGTATTAAAATTAGTCAATCCTAACTATACCCAAACAACCGATTATTGATTTTAGAAAAACAGAACAATGCAACTAAATATTCCTATCCTATACAAATTTACCCTAAACCAGGTAATCTTATGTTGTTTTACCTAAGTCTAAATTTCTAATCCCTTTTCTAAGCTCATAGAAATTTCACTTAATAATCTATTTAGTGATCAATTAAATAGAAGAAATAGGCACAAGTTAAAACAAATAACTAGACAATAGATTTGATTAATAAAAAAGGAGAGAAATAAACAAACACAAGTTACTAGGTTGATTCATATAGTAAAACTAGATAAGAAATATTTAGTTCATAATATAAATTCAGAACAATAACATTTTAATACAATAGAATCAAGAAATTAAATATATAAAAAAAGAGTTTTAGAATTCTCCCTCTTTGAAGAGCATGAAGGTGTTCATAAAGGTTGTCAATCTCTTCCATCAAACTTAGTTCTTGCTCTCTTGAATCCTCCCTCAAAGATTTACTCTCAATAATATCACTCTCTAAATATGGAAAATACAAAGAAAAAACTCACAAGAAAATAAATAGAAGATAGTATAAACAGAGAATAGTGTTGATATTGTGGAGGAAATCAAGAAATGGAGGATTAGAGCATATCTTCTTCCTCTTCTTCTTCTTTTTCCATTGCTACCTCCCTCTTTTTCTATTTATCCCAACATGCCTTTTACAATCATAAAGATAGGGTTTTAAAGAGGTGGCTGTTACAAACTTAAGGCAGGCTGAATCTAGGCCCTTAGATTGTCAAAAAATTGATCTTAGCCATCTATTATTGACCTAAGATGCAGACGGTGGCACCATAGTACTATTTTTGGCATTGCGGTGCCAAAAGTTTTTGAGAATTGGCGTTGCAGTGCCACTTTTCTACTACTCTAGTGTCACAGCTTCCCAGATGCACCATTTCTTTGTTTTAGCTTCGATTTGTCTCATTTTTATTGTGTTACATCCATATCGGATTCAATTTCGAGCCTAATGTTTAAAAAACCCATTTGTGAGGCATAAATTAATCTTAATTTATATCAAACACCCTTGTTTTATTCTTTTATGTACACAAACAAGCCAAACATTAAAACAATAGGAAAAATAATTGAAATAACTTAAAATAAATTAGAATTTAGCAAAAATTTGATCTTAGCTATCTATTATTGACCTAGGATGTAGAGGGTGATACTGTGGCACTAGTCTGGCACCACGGCTTTCTGGGTCCACCATTTCTTTTTTTAAGCTCTGATTTATCTCATTTTTATTGCATCACATCTGTATCAGATTCAACTTTGATTTCAATATTTTGAAAAACGCATTTGTAAGGCACAAATTCACTTTAATTCACATCAAATACTATTATTTTATTCTCCTATATATGCAAACAAGTCAAACATCAAAACAACAGGGAAAACAATTGAGATAACTTAAAATAAATATGAACATAATAAAACTTAAGGAAAAATAACATTAGGTAACTCCATTTTTATAGACTTAACAGAATACATCCACATTATAATAATCAAAAGAGGGAGTCTTTTTATTGTATAAGTCAAATTGGTATTTGTATTCATTTTAGACTTTACTAATAGCATTTATTCTCTGGGTGTGGCCCCTTAAATTTAGGTTATCGAGAGATAACTGAACCAAGTAAAAATATCTTGTGTCATATTTACTCTCTTCGCATTACCACCTCATGAAATTAAATAGAAAATTAATTTTATTCGGTAATAACTAATTAACAGACCTAACAAATAGTATCAAGGCGGGACACTTAGGGTTTGAGTAAAGATCTTGTGGAATATTTGACTTTTTTTTAGGTATGATGTTCATGACAGAAGGTGCTTCTATTTCATGCCCTCTATTCCTTGATGGTACAAACTATTCCTATTGAAAAAAAAGCATGAAAGCCTTTATCAAGGCTCTTAATGAAAAAGCTTAGAGATCTGTTCTTAGTGGTTGGAGTCCTTGAACTACTAAGGATGAAGAAGGGAAGGATGTTCTTAAATCTGAGTTAACATGGTCCTCTGATGATGATAAACTTTCTAATTACAATTCCGAGACTTTGCATGTTGTACTAAATAGAATAGATGCTACAAGGATTAAGATGGTTACAAATTATAAATCTACAAAAGAGGCATGTGATATTTTTTAAACATATTTTGAAGGTTCTGATAATATGAAAAAAACCAAATTAGTCATGTTAACCTCTAAATTTAAGGAATTGATAATGAGAGAAGATGAAACATTGTCTGAATATTTTACTAAGTTTTATGATATTTCTAATGAATCTTTTGCTCTTGGAAAGTGATTTTCAAGTACTAAGATGGTTAAAAAAAATTTCGTTCATTATCAGATAGGTTTCAACCAAAATTCATAGCCATAAAGGAAAGCAAGGAACTTGATCTAATGAAAGTTAAGGAATTGATGGGATCACTTCAGGCATATGAGATGAATCTCAAGTAGAGAAAGAAAGCCTCAAAATCAGCGTCAAAATCTGCTAATGAAGATGATGATGATAATCTTGCCTTGTTGAAAAAAAAATTTAGCAAATTTTTGAAAAAAATGGGTTAGAAATCAAAATTGAGTAACACCAATGAAGGTATGAATTTTCCTAAATCTGATTCTTCTAATAAAAGGGGAATTCAATGCAAAGAATGTGAGGAGTATGGTCATATGCAATTTGAGTGTGCCAACACCCTGAAGAAGAAGTCTAAAGCCATAACCTCCACTGAGAGTGATAAAGAATCATAAGGCAGTCAAAAGAAGGATGATGAGCATGTAAGTAATTATGTAGCCTTTGGTGTTTCTTTGGTTTTAGGTGATGTTTGTAATTTGCAGGTCATGTTGTAACACAGACTGCATCTGGTGGCCTTGTTACAATATCATTGATAGGAAAGAATAATGAAGATGATTCTGATAGTGACAAATCTAAACTAGATGATGAATCAATCCGAGAGTCATATGAGAATATCTATTCTTAGTGGATTGGAGTGGTAAATCAGAATCATTTTCTTAAAGGTAGAATTTCTGCACTTATTGAATTCAAGAAGAACTTAGAGATCAAAGTTCAGAAATTTGAGAACTTGTTGACTGAAAAGGATGCAAAACTGAAAGAGGTCTCAGCTAATCTTGAAAGAACTCAAAAGTCCTTAAAGATGTTGAATTCTGGAATTGACAAGCTTGATCATATTGTATCTGTTGGTGAATTCAATTCTGATCATAAAGGACTTGGATTCAAACGTGAGCATTCTAATTCAAAGACTATTTTTGTTAAGAGTTATTTTTCTAACCATGTTGCAAAAACTAGTACTGATATTGTAGCACAGAAATATCATGTTCCAACATACAGTAAATCAGTTGCACCTACATCTTTTTTAGGAAATTGTTCTTATGTGGCAACACAAAAATTTCATGTTGCAAAACATAGCAAACCAACATCATCCTTTTCAATAGGTAAGTATGGTAAGTTTATTCCTACTTGTCATTTTTATGGTATTAAAGATCATATCAGATCTTGATGTTTTATCATGGTGAATTTTTTGAAAAATAAATATTTTTCACGTGTGATTCCTTGCCAAGGAAAAACACATAGAAAAAAGATTAATCTTTCAAATAAAACAAGTCTGGATAAAGAAATTAGCTTTGAATTGCTCTGATCCTTTAACTTATTTTAGGACATGTGCTACTAACGATACTAGGTGTTGTAAGCACATGACAGGTGACAAAATCACAACAGTGGATTATAAGAAGAATGGGACAAATAACTTTATTGACAAAGACATAGATGATCTCGGTTCATGATCTCACATTGCAGTAATTGCTGATATTGTTGTAGAACCAAAAAGTAATGTTACAACATCAAACATTGATACTGTAACATCAACTGAACATAGAGTGAATGTATCTGCTAAACCCCCATCCATAGTGAAGAAAAATCATTCATCTGACTTGATGACAGGTAGCATTGATGATTTCATGGTTACAAAGAGAAGGTATATGATGAACGTCTAATTGTATATATTTATTATGGGATTAGATCATCATTATACACTTAGAGTTTCATTAAATTCCCTAATTTAAAGCACTTTTGTAGACATAGGCATAAAAGCACGAATTACCTCTAATTTGTGCTAAATATTTGTTTCTGCGTAGGTTTTGTAAAATAGGTACAGATTCTAAACTACATGGGATTTTGATCCAATTCTTGAACTCATGGATTTTAGACTCAATTATTCACTAATTCCAATTCATAAGATCTGCCCAGATTATTTTGAAATGGGTCTCAAATGGACATAATTATAAATTGGACTGCACTCAGGTTCAGCCTGACACCCTTTATTATTTAGCCCATTCTGACCTCATTAAAATCTCAAATAGAGTGATTCTTGATGCTATGGACACGTACATAAAATTATAAAGATGATTTTTTCTTTGAGAAAATTCAAAAGAAGCCGAAATCGGGGTAAAAATATCGGATATTTTCACATGATAAGATCAGCAACCGATTTTGACTCAGCAGAACCTAACTTCACCAATTTTGCTATAAGTCAAGAAATACATCTCCAGTGGATGCAATTTTGATGGAATACGACTTCTAAGAGATAAAGCTTCAAGTTTTCTTCTTTGATCAAGACATTTCTCATCCAAATTTATGAAGTTTCAGATACATCTTTTAGAGGGACTAAATCTGCCAAAACAAGTTGCCAACTTGCTCTTATCCTTAGTTTACAAATTTGACTTTGTATCTCTAAATTTTCCTATAAATAGATGCTTAAGCTAGGCTTAGGAGGCATCTTGGTTTTGTAAACTAGATCACTCTCTTTTATTCTCCTCTTGTTATTCATGATATTTTAATCTTGCTTTGCCTTCAAAGTAGTAGGAGTTTTATGTTTATAGTTATGTTCATATTGTGTTCATACTTGTTACTCTTCTTCATCATGTTTACTTAATCTTGCATGTTGCTAAGGTGAAAGCGTGAATCTCTTGGGGGAAGATAGGTATAATCTAAATTCTAGGTAGACTTTATTGTTTATATCCTTTAATAATTGTTATATATGTGCTATTTAATTTTCTTAATCAATCTTAATACCCTCCTTATTAAGTGGTGGGTTTTGATTCATTGTAGTCAACCTTTGGCACAACAAATACTTAATTCCTTTTGTACCGGTTGTGTTAGGAAGGAATTTTGATTTGTTGTAGACATAAGGTAGCACCATGAATGTTTGACCACATTTGCAAGTGTTGGCGTTATCAAATAAGGTAATTAAAAAAACTAATCTAATCACATAAATAACTAATAATGAACCTTTAATGATTAATCTTCCGATTGGAACCTCCGTTGTGTGTGGATTCCAATTGAGTGATAAAAGATCTTAAGTTATACTTATTTGATGTACCCAAGAGTGGATCCCCTAATCTTAGCAACTGTTTAATTTTGCAATTTTATATCGTTATATTTTTGTCACTTTTTTCATATTGTCATAATCATCCTACAACATACTTTCTTCTATCATCTTTATTCCTGTAATATATGTATTATGGTCTTGTATTATTCACTAACTTTCCTGTGGATCGACCTCGGTCTTACTGAATAATTTATTACTTTGACACTCCTGCACTTGGGAAAAGACGTCATTAATTTGAATCAGTCAGTATATGAATTTGTTCAAATATATAGGCTTTTCTTTGTTGATTAAGCCTAAAATATATCTATTAATTTTGGAAAAATTGAAGCAGAGATACAACTTACAAATATTTTCACAAAATCTTTTGACTTTGATTGTTTTTTATTCCTTAAGGAAAACCTTAGTGATGTGTTCCAAGTGATTTGTTACTTTTAGTTTTATGCTAAATTTTGCCTTTTGAAGTTAGCGTATTTTTGTCTCGCAAGCTTAAATGGAGTTTGAAAAAAGATGAATTTTTGTCAATTATGAATTGATTTTCTAATATACAGTTTTTGTTGTTCTTATCTTTTAAAATCTTTGGATATTTAAGAAAAAATTGAAAATTTTAGACTGAATTTTGACTGACTAACATTGGTTGTTTGATTTTAGTAAAGAATTTGAAAGATCTATTTTAGGTATTACCAAATAAATAATTAATTGGTTATGTTGTAATATACGGATAAAATGTGTTGCAACAATGAGTATATATATTGTAACAGAACATAAAAAAGAAAGAGATAAACACAAGACACTTTTAACGTGGTTCAGACCTCTCCTACTTCATTGGGCCATGCCCAGAGATTAAACAAATTAGTGAAGTATCAAGATTAGAAATACCAATTAACTAATGCAATAAAAGACTCTCTCTTTTTAACTGCCACAATGTGTTGTAACAACTCTACTAATCTTGTTTAACGAGCTTCTCTTGTCTTGTTGATCCTTCGCACATGCACTCCTTTCACTGGTCTGGATCTATCTCCTCCCGAAGATGAAATGTTCTTCCTTCCAAAGAACAAGATGTACTCAAATAAAGTACCTAGAAAACTCTAAAGCTCTTTAAGTCTCACAATGGCAATAGAACAAACTTTATGCCTTATATAAAGGCTCTTTCAAAGAGTGATTTCTCTCAAAAATGAAATGCATATAAATCCCTTGGACTTGTTGAGCTTTTATAGATGAAGTCTTAGCCCTAATTTCGTACTCCCTTGGTATGAATAGGCAGAAAATAAGAAAGGAATGATTTGCCACAAAAGCTATTGTCATTCCTTATTTGGATAGTCGAAAATCTATTGCAATAGCTTTCATAGATTCCTTGAAAAGTATCTAGGTGCTTTGAGAGAAGTTCTCTACGATTTTAGCTCTGAAATCACTCTTTTATACCTATAAAATCTTTCGTTAAAAATAAAGATTGATTTCACCATTAATTAGAGTCAACCAAAATCAAATAAGAAAATTTTTCATAAACAGTAAAATCTGTTGCAATAGATTTCATCAGAAAATCCTGACAGCTCATAAAATTAATATAAATGAGAACATAATTTGCACCTTAATAGATGAAATATTGTCTTGATTCTGCTTATACACCTGTAGATAATCATTATCTAATATTTGAGGTAATAAAGAGTAAGAATCAAGCTAAAAATGGAAACTTAATTAAGAAAAAATGAGATAAAATATCTCAATCAATTAGGTCCAGCTTAATCATGAAAATCCATCAGCAATAATCCCTATTATCCTTCTAGAAATATTAAATAAGGAAAATTAGACCAAAGGATGCAAGAACAAAAAGTTTCCAAAATTAGATTTTCAGCTGCACACGTCTATTATGAGCGATCCTATAATTCTATTGTAACAACTTGTTAGTTTCCTCACAACAACTTGAGTTTATTGTTTTTGCCAATTGTTTGCCAACACTTGTCAACGCCTTAGATCTAATAGAATTTATGTGTAAATAGGCTCCACACTCAGAAAAACTACCTACACTGATGTGTGAAAGCCATCTATGAGTAATCCAGTGCTATATATCACATATATAGTAAAGAATGATCTATCGTGTGAAAAGGGCTACCTCAGTGATAGAGTGAAAGCTAATTATTATGAGTACTTCAAAAGCCGGTAATAAATGTGAATTTTCATGGAGATTAGCAAAATAAGGTATGTCAGTTATTTTTTAATTTTTTATGATTAATTTGACCTAAAAATTTGCTGGAAATTTTGGAGGATAAAAATGGTAAGATCTATCTATTTTAAAATCATTTTATGATTAATAAAAATTCATCAATTTCCATTTTTCATTCTAGCTTTCGATATGAAAAGTTTTAACTTTGTGGTAATATGAGGCATATTGTAACATGGGAATAAAATGATTTTTTTTAAAAAAAAAATGGTTAATGGAAAGTCTATTTGTTGATGTCATATGTTGAAAAATATTCCAAAAGATGGTTATTTGATTTTCCAAAATTTTTTCGCACTAATTTATTAGTATTTTGTTTTTGCAATTTCAGGTAACTGAAGGGTTGTGTGTACGCAATTCTTTTATTACTGTTCTAACTCTAATTTGTTTCCTAATTTGATCTCACTCATTTTCTCCGTGATAAAAATTGTTAATTTTCTTTTCTCCTACTTCTTTTGATGCTTTCTTTAGTTTTGCAAAAGCTTTTAGTTATGGTTAACCCTCAAAATTAATGGAAGATATTAAAATTGATACTATTTCTTTCATTTCTTTATGATGCTCATGTTATTTAGTAAGGGCGAATTTTTTTGATGAGGGAGTCATGAAAGAGAAAAGAGAAAGATCATGATGATACTGATGTCACCAATTTTATGAGATCTAGAGAAAAGCAAGCTATTGTCTTGTTGTTTTAAGCAACAATTGAGGGGGAGCCTGAAGCTCCTAATGTTAGTACACAACCTCTTACTAATGCAGTTGTTACAACATCTACAGATTAAGATGCCAGGCTTACAAAGATTGAGAAAATAGTTTCTACCATTGCAAAGAAGCTAGATGTTGATATAGAGGATGTTTGATCTCCATGTGTTTTTTTTTTCTTTTTAGTTTTTCATTTTCTTGGTCTATATAACTTTGATACAATTTGGGTGTCCATGTTTTTCTTTTCTTTGCTACAGGACAAATTTCTTTTGTGTTTAAGTGTGTTCTATTGAAACATGTTATATTCTCTCTATTCTAATGTTTCACCATGTTCTTGTTTCATTAGTTATTTTGTGATTGATAGTTTTTATCACTTGTTTCTTTGCCTTTGGATCTTTTGTCCAAAAGAGGGAGAAAGCATGATATTTTTTTGGCTACATACTGACCTTGTTTTGCAAGTATATCAAATATTTATCTAAAAGATGCAAAACGGAAACATTGAAAGAGGAAAATATATTGGCAACCTTTATGTTGCAACATGATTGGTTTACTAGTCATGTTATAACATGCGACTAAGTATTTGATCTGATTAAGTTTTTCAGTATTTGCCTATTATTTGCTTTTAGGTCACGAATTATGTGATTGTCAATCATAATTATCTGATTATATTAAGTTATAGACGGATTCAATTATTTAGGAATAGGTAAGTGACTCTTACCAAAATTAGTTTTGAGTATCTGTCTGTATTTTATTAAGGAAAATCCTTTAAATGAATATTTTATGTGCAATATCTTTATAAAAATTTCCTTAATTTATTTGTGTTGATTCTCATTGTTTAAAGTTACTCTAATTTATGCCATAAGCTGTCAAAAGGTTTGAGTAACTAATTTTGTTTTAGAAAAGAAATCTAGAATTTTCCTTTATAGTTTCAATATAACTGTATTGACAGATCATATTACAATACGTGGACAGAATCAACAATTAATTTCTAGATCAGTTTTCTAATTTTAGTAATAAACTTAGCTCATCTTGCAAGTCTTCTAATCAACATTAAAGGCTCTTAAATGTTGTTTTGCAGAACCCTAATGTGTGAAGGCTTGCTCTCTCTCTCTCTCTCTCTCTATATATATATATATATTTTAGGCCAGTCAAGAGTAGCTTTAGGCAGAGACTACACATTATATATTGGCTATTAAGTGTAAAAGAAAGAATTTTCTTTTAGCTATTTTCTTAAATTTAAGAGTAGTCCTAGTCATGTGATAAAATACTTCAGAAGAAGTCT
Organism: Parasponia andersonii; assembly: GCA_002914805.1. Taxonomy (NCBI): domain Eukaryota; kingdom Viridiplantae; phylum Streptophyta; class Magnoliopsida; order Rosales; family Cannabaceae; genus Trema; species Trema andersonii. The sequence goes on from JXTB01000261.1 coordinate 435,436, forward strand.
TCGAAAGAAGATCGATCTGTAGCTGTGAAGGGAGTTCACAAGTTAAAGATCAAACAAGGTCAAGAGAAGCTTGACTATGAGTATTCATCAGGAGAGGAACATAAAATATTTAGGAAAAGATCGACTTCAAGTATCTAAAGAGATTTCAGAAGAATAAAGTCAACCTAAGATAAATATTGCTTGCTAGACACGTTGGTGAAGGAATACATCCACATTACTACAATCAAAATAGGAAGTCTTTTTATTGTATAAGTCAAATTGGTATTTGTATTCATTTCAAACTTTATTGATAGTGTTTATTCTCTGAGTGTGGCCCCTTGGATATAGTTTATCATACATTTCTTTCTTTTATTTTCTTTGCAAATCTACGAGTCTACAACCATCCTCATTTGAATGCCTTCTAAACTACGACCCATTGTCTCGCCAATTTACTTCTTCAGATGAATGAGAAAATGATAGGTAGTGAAAAGCTTATTACCATTATCACGATCACCTCTTTCATCGTCTCTATCATCAAAGCTTCTACCTCCATTGGCACAAGACCTTCCATTGCTGCCGCCATCAAATGAACCCAAATAATTTGTAAGAAATTTTGAATTTTTTTCTTTTACATTGTAAATTTATTTGCATTTGAGTGAAAAAATTATTTAAAACTCAAAGAAAAATGATTGATTCGAATGTAGAATTTTTTTAATGGATTTGAAAACAAAATTATTCTTTGTAAAAAAAGCGACTTCCATGCTTACTCTATATATGAAGAATGACCTTCTTTGTCACTTTGTTTTTGAAGAGCGACCTTTATGGTTGCTCCTTCAATATGAAGGCTACTCTTTGAATATCAATGAAATAATAGATTGAATGGCCATAATTGTCACTGTAATTCTAGGTCGCTCTGTTGAATGTGAATGAGATAATACACTGAGTAACCATTATTATTGCCATAATTATTATTTTTTAAACTAGTGTTACTAAAATAGGTTATACATTTTATATTGTAGCTATTATATCTTAAGAAAGGAACACTATATATACAAATTTTAATAAATTGTACTAAATTATATGTTTTTATGTTAAGAGTTATTATGGTTTGTATTTCTTCATTTCATTATTAATATTAATGAGACACTAACGTGTTATTTACAATGTATTTCAAGGTAGTAAGATAATCGCAATATTCAAGCTCCTAAACATCCCATAGCCTATAAGGAGCATATCTGTTCAAGCAAAAGTTACTGTAAGGTCGACTTTAGGTGTCATTGATAGAATCAAAAGTTGGATGATAACATCTGATAACTCTATAAAAATAGAGTTATTTGGTATGTTTTTGAGTCTTAGGATAGTTGTTTTAAAGGATAAAATTGTTTAGTTTAGGTGCTTTTCTTTATCTTATTTTGGTCTGCAGTATTTCTGATGTTAAAAATCTAATACAGTCAATATCTATTTTATTCATGTTAATTTCTAGTAGAAATGCTAAATTTAGGACTTGAGTTCTGATGAATTTAAATGGCAATATCTTTGAAGGAAAGCTGAACTTAAGTCAAGGTTGGGAGTAACTTTGTTGCAATAACGTGCTAGAGCAATACTGAATAGCAAAGTTCTTTTTCCAGCTAGCATCTTTTACGCACAGCTGGTGCTGATAGCTAATATTAAATACCAGCTAAAGGAAAATGAAGCAAAAGTAGTCCTTACTCCATATTTGGCTGACACGTGTGTTAGGGTACCTTACCTACTCTAATATAAAAAGAAAGTGTACTATAAGAAGCAAGAAGGTGGCGGCTGAGCAGGAAGCAAAATACGGAAAAAGAAAGAAAGAAAGGAGGATAGTACAGAGAAGAACGGGTAAAAGAGATGGAGTACTAGCAGCAGGGAGCTGAAATTACCACTATCTAGCTAGATTTTTCCTTACCTTTTTCAATCTTCTTTGTATTTAATTTCCTTTTCTTTTCTTCAATTTTTTGTAATCTATGGAATACTTTGGGCTGCTGATTTTTGAGCCCCAAAACATGAGCTAAGTTTTTCTTAGCTGGGATTATGATGAATCTAAGGCTCTAATGACTGGTTAAGTGTTGTTTTGATGTTTATGGAAATTTTCTCTAGTTCATTCAAGTGAGCTTAGTTACTAATTCCTATTATTGCTTGGCCACCAATATTTAGGATAAATAAATTAGGATTAAAGCTGGAAAGGTTACTCTTAATTGGATCTAGCTTGAATGATGTATGTTTCAATCATCCCTTGGTAGATCTTTGAATTAGTAATGGTATAGGAATATATTATTACCATGTATAACCCAATGAAAATTGATGCTACAAATAGTGTTTTGAGAGCTGGGTTGGCATAGGAATATGTAAATCTGGTTTGAAGAACTTAAAACATAATAAATTCAGAAGATTATTATGTGCTGATTGAATTTTCGGTTTACTAGAGTGATTTTGCCATAAGCGTTGCTACAGCAATTGAACCCAGATTTACAACTGAGGAGGATTCAATAATCCCAGCTTAAACTCACTTCTGGTTGACATTTAATTGATACTTCACTTTATCTTCTATTTGATATTTACTTTTTTTTTTTAGCATTCTTTAGATTTTACCATTTACTTGCAAATCTCAGTTTTTTATTTTCTTAAAACTATCTAGTTTGACATTTAGCATTTACAAATAACTTGACAAGCAATCCCTGTGGTGATGATACTTAACTTACTACTGTATTACTTGTTCGACACGTGCACTTGCATAGCAATTATAAAATTCGCAACAAGTTTTTGGCGCCATTGCCGAGGATTGAGAGAACTAAAGTTATTTGTAGAAACTAATTTGTTTTTCTTCCCATTGTTTGTTTTTCTTCTCAATCTGTTTGAGTGGTTGTTCTTGCAGGAGCCTATACTTTTTATATGAATAATCAGTGAGAACAAGAGTTGGTGCCCTTAGATCCGGAGATTGAAAGAACATTTCGAGCAAGGAGAAGGGAGCAACAACAAGGGTTATCTGGTGTAGAAGGAATGGCTGAAACTGCTAGTGCTAATAATTCTATAGCAATGGTAGATGACAGGGATAGAGCAATCAGAGAGTATGCTATTCCTATCCTCAATGGGCTTAATCCTGGCATTGTTAGGCCTGAAATTCAAGCACCTCAGTTTGAATTGAAGCGCGTGATGTTTCAAATATTTCAAACTGTGGGGAAATTCAGTGGGGTACCAACAGAGGATCCACATCTTCACCTCCGATTGTTCATAAAAGTGTGTGATTCATTTAAGTTACAAGGAGTTACGGATGAAGCTTTAAGGCAGAAACTATTCCCATACTTTTTACGAGATAGAGCGAGAGCTTGGTTGAACTCAATACCCCTAGATTCGGTGGCCACCTGGAATAACTTGGCGGAGCAATTTTTGATGAAATATTTCCCACCAACTAAGAATGCTAAGCTCCAAAATGATATTACTGCTTTTCAGCAGTTGGATGGTGAATCCTTATATGAATCATGGGAGCACTTTTAGGAATTGCTAAGAAAGTATCCACGCTATGGAATCCCTCATTGGATCCAAATGGAGACATTTTATAATGGCCTCAATGCTCATACTCAGTCAATAGTGGATACTTCGGCTAATGGTGCTCTTCTTGCAAAGTCTTAGAATGATGCTTATGAGATTTTGGAGTGAATGGCCAACAATAACTATCAATGGTCGACTGAAAGAGTTGCTGCAGGAAGGCGTGTTGCTGGAATTCATGATGTTGGTGTAGTCACAGCCTTGACAGCTCAAGTTTCATCGCTGTCCAATATCCTGAAATCTATGAATATGGCTGCTGGAGCAAATACAGAGCAATAAGCTATAGTTTCTTGTGTTTATTATGGTGAGGGGCATTCATTTGACAGCTGTCCATCTAACCCTACTTCAGTATGCTATATGGGGAAGTATAACAAGAACAACAATCCATTTTCAAACACTTACAACCAAGGATGGAGGTAGCACCCTAATTTTTCATGGAGCAATCAAGGAGCTACTTTGGATACAACTCCAAATAGACTAGCCCATCAACCTGGTTTCCAACATCATCTACCACAACAATAACAGTATCAAAAACAGCAATATCCAGAGTGATCCAGCCCTATGGAAGCTTTATTGAAGGAGTATATGGCAAAAAATGACAGTATCATTCAGAATCAATCTGCAATGATTCAAAGCCAAGTAGCCTCACTTAGAAACTTAGAGAATAAAATGGGGCAGTTAGCCAATGCCTTGAATAGCAGTCCCCAAGGTTCTTTGCCAAGTAATATAGAAAATCAAAGGTGTGAGAATAAAGAGCATTGCAAAGTGATCTCATTAAGGAGTGGGAAAGAGCTGAAAGGGACTGAGCTAGGGCTTAAACAATCAAGAGAGCCCTCTTCATTCCAAGGAGAAAAGGATAAGGAAGATAGAGTGGAAAATGTAACAAAGCAAACAGCTGAAAAACTACATCTGCTATAGCAAGACTGCCCAGAAAAGCATAATAATAGACCACCGCCACCTTTTCCTGAACGATTCCATATGCAGCAGCAAGACAAGCAATTTAACAAATTCTTGCAGGTTTTGAAGCAGCTGCATATCAACATACCACTCGTAGAAGCTTTAGAACAGATGCCAAAGTATGTCAAATTCATGAAGGACATCCTCTCTAAAAAAAGAAGATTAGGAGAATTTGAAACAGTGGCATTGACCAAAGAGTGTAGCTCCATCTTACAGAGTAAAATTCCTTCTAAACTTCAAAACCTTGGAAGCTTTACAATACCATGTTCTATTGGTGACACCTATTGCGGAAAAGCCTTGTGTGATCTAGGAGTAAGCATAAACTTGATGCGCATGTCAGTTTTCAGAAAGTTAGGAATTGGAGAAGCAAGACCAACTACAGTTACTCTTCAGCTTGCAGATAGATCTTTTGCTCACCCAGAAGGAAAAATCGAAGATGTTTTTAGTTCAGGTGGACAAGTTTATATTCCCCGTAGATTTTATTATGTTGGATTATGAGGCTGACAAGGAGGTGCCTATAATCTTAGATAGGCCCTTTCCTACTACTGGGAGGACATTGATTGATGTGCAAAAAGGAGAACTCACTATGTGAGTTGATGATAAACATGTCACTTTCAATATGTTCAAGACTATGCAATTTTCGGATGAAATAGAAGAGTGTTCAGCGATAAATGTGTTAGATTCACTTGTGCTGAAGCAATTCCAAGGAACTTATGATAACAATCTGATTTTGGTATCCACCAAGGCCGATTTTGATAAAAAAAATTGAAGAAGAGGGATATGTACCATGGGTGGACACGAAGCATTCACTTGCTAGACCGAGGAAGCAATTTGAATCTCTTGAATTATTGGAGAGGGATTTCAAGCCTTCTAAACCATCAGTTGAAGAACCCCCCAGTTGTGGAATTGAAACCATTATCCTCTCACTTAAAGTATGCATATTTAGGTGACTCAAACACGTTACCGGTAATTATTTCTTCAGCTTTGAGTTTGGGGCAAGAGTAGTAATTACTTGCAACACTTCGCAGGTTTAAGAAAGCTATAGGGTGGACCATTGCCGATATCAAGGGAATCAGCCCTACAATCTGTATGCATGAGATTCAGCTGGAAGATTGCTTCAGCAATTCTGTGGAGCAGCAGTAAAGACTGAACCCAGTAATGAAAGAAGTAGTGAAGAAAGAGGTGATCAAGTGGCTGGATGCAGGGATAATTTATCCAATTTCAGATAGTTCTTGGGTCATCCCAGTTCAGTGTGTGCCTAAAAAAGGAGGTGTAACAGTTGTGGCTAATGACAATAATGAATTAATTCCCATAAGAACAATAACTGGTTGGAGGGTGTAAATGGACTATAGGAAGCTCAATAAGGCTACAAGGAAAGATCATTTCCCACTGTCATTCATTGACCAAATGCTTGACAGACTTGCTGATAAGGAGTATTACTATTTCTTGGATGGATACTCAGGTTACAACCAGATTGTTATAGCACCTGAGGATCAGGAGAAGACAACTTTCACTTACTCCTATGGAACTTTTTCCTTCAAGAGAATGCCATTTGGTCTTTGCAATGCTCCAGCAATGTTCCAGCGATGCATGATGTCTATTTTCAGCGATATGATAGAAAAGACCCTCGAAGTTTTTATGGATGACATTTCTATATTTGGGGAATCCTATGAAGATTTCTTGCTGAATTTAGAAAAGGTCTTGGAGCGATGCGAAGAAACTAATCTGGTCCTAAATTGGGAAAAATGCCACTTTATGGTACAAGAAGGCATTGTATTGGGTCATAGAGTTTCCAAGCATGGCATTGAAGTGGACAAGGTAAAAACTGAAGTTATTGAGAAGTTG